>JAWWEY010000041.1:3888504-3912384 GCA_035582745.1 Loriotus luctuosus
GCAGCTGTGGCTGCCCCTGGATCCCTGGCAGTGCCCAAGGCCAGGCTGGGCAGGGCTTGGAGCACCTGGGACAGTGGAAGATGTCCCTGCCCATGGCAGGAGCTGCCCACATTCATTATAAAGCTGACTCTCCTATTTAATTTTCTCATCAGATTGTCCTCTCCTATTTAATTTTGTTATCAAACTCTCCTCTCCTATTTCATTTTGGCCATATATGTTTTAGGAGAGTTCTTTCATTTGTTTTAAGGGATTTTTGTGTGGGTTTTTTTAGCAGTCATAAAATTTGCTTCTCATCCTGACAGTAACAGTTCACAAGTGATGTTTGCTAACTTTGCAAGAGCTAATGAGGGTGTGTGAATCACCAAGGTGAAGGTAAAGTGCACAAATAGCAAGGTATTTGCTGCCAGCTGAAGTTATTGTGTCTGCAGCTGGTGTAGTTTTCCAGAGAGAATCATAAATAAGTAAAGCTGCCTACTGCATCTCAGCAATAATCATGGATTTCTTTGTAAAAATTGAGATTCAAATTAGAGGTTGATACATGACAGTGTCTTCAGTACTTCTGTTTGTTGGAGAATGCCTAAAATGGCCTTTGTTGTGATTATTAAATATATATATATAAAAATAAAGTTTCTTTTCTGGGATTTTATGACACTCTTTAAAAAAGTAATTAAAAAAAAAATCTCAAAGCCTTACTGCAGGAAAAAGCTCCAAAAGTAAAGCAACAGGAGGGAAAAGGCAATGAGCTTGTGTGATTCAGAGGCTGATCTCCAGAAATGTGAGACTATTTTCCAGTTCTGATTGTAAGCCTTGTCTAAGGGAATTGGTTTCTCACCCAAATCAGAGGAAGGCCCCAGTGTACAATTTGTCCCTGGCAGAGATGTGCACAGTACACTCTCCTTGTGTAAGGGGAGCACTGCTTTCTCTGATCAGGCCTTCAAGAGAGATGGGTGTCTTTTAAATATTAAATTTGATCACACAATTTGTATTGTCTTTAAAGACTTTGGTAGCTTTAAATTAAAGAGAAGTGAAATGTATTGACCAGAAGAGCTAATTTGATCCAATTTATATAATATTTTAAGAAATGCTGTTTGGTTTTTGGCTCCAAAGCAATGTAACCAAGTATTTAAATTGTGTGGGAGGCTGACATGTTTTAACATTCTATGAATCTCCAGAGTCTCTCATCTCTATTTGTTAAATCTTGTAAGAGTGAAACCCCAACCTGAGTGCTGTACCCAGGTGTCACAGGTAGTACTTGTCTCTCATTATTTAACAGATAATCCCAAGCTATAAGGTTGTCATTTACAACCATGTTTCTTGTCACTATATTGTTTAATCATTTGTCTTTTCCAATCTCCCTTGAGTTGAAAGGCAAGGAACAGTGAGAGTTTAGAGATTTACTCTTTGAAGAAACGAATGCTGAGGAGGCTGTGTTGGTGCCTCATGGTGCCAAATGGAGTCAGTGCCCACAGAAATATCACAGCTATCAGGTACCTCATGTCCTGCCAGCAGTCCACTCACTCCCAAACTTCAAACTGCTTTGTCTCTCCATTTCATTAGAAACCAGTCCTCACTTGAAATATTTATAACTGGACAGATGATCCCTGAAGTTTGTTATTGAGCTGCTGAAGCTCTGTCACTGAGCATCCTTGCTGACTGTGGCTGGTTTTGATACCCTTTGGTGTTGAGCATGTTGCCACTTGGGCTGAGAGATCTGTGGTGGATCAGTGCCCTGCAGCACTGGGGACCAGGAGTTCATGGAACTCCAGTCCTGAAATGAGGGGTGCACTCAGATCCTGATGCATGAAAATCCTGATTAATTAGAACTCCTAAGCCAAGATCTTCTGCACAAAGACTCTCCTTAAGATCTCTCTGGAGGTTAACAAAATAATTAAGAATAAATATTTGCCTGTCTCTACCCAAATGAAACATAAACTTTGTTAGGCTCTTAAAAGTAAAGGAACATGAGCTGCCATTTGTACACTTTTGTTTGGTGGATAAGATTAGTAATCATTGGGATAAATTAATAGCAACTGATGACAGATTTCCTGGTAAAGACTGATGCATTTGAAGTATTAGAGTTTCCTTGGTGTGGTTTGAAGTCTCCTCTTGCTTCAAAACAATGATAATGCCAGTGCCTGAAAGCTGGCAGATGACCACTGTGTTGTCTTGGTTCAGAGTGGAAGATGATCTTCTACACAAAAAGATGTAGAAGTCATACCTCTGGTGGAGTGAACTGGGAGGGAATAGTGTCCAAATGTTTGGGGTTTAGGATGATCATTATCAGCTCACACCACTGAGGTCACCTCATGCTTCACTCTGTGTTTGTAAGAGTTTAACAATGATAAAGTGATTGGATACACCACTGCCAAACCACAGCCTTCAAACCTGGGCATGGACTGGGCTTTTTGGACTTGTTAAAGTATGTGGAAGAGGAATAATAAAAAAAATAAAAAAGATGAGGGGGCACTGTGTGGGTAAGCACAGACATAAGATTAAGGCCAGAGAAAAAGTAGGTGTAAGAAAATATCCTGTCTTAAATGTTGGCAGGCCAGAAAATAATATTTGGAGAACAATCAAAGAAACTGTTTCCTTCTTTTTTTTTTTTTTTTTAAGAAACAAGAGTGCCAGCCTTTTAAATTACATCAATAGCAAAAAAGAAATAATCTCTAAAGCAAGGACTAAGTTAAACCCTAGGCTTAGCAAAAGGAAATTGTGTTAATTCATTACAGAGGTATAATTTAAAGTAAAAACATTCCTTGTGCTTGGCTTTGTCACTGCCACATGTGCTGCAATAATCTAAGCTTGTATAACACAAATATTCCAGAAGGGCATCACTCTTTTATTTAAAAATATCTAAAGCAGATAATCCATCATTTTTTTAACGTTTAGCTCAGTATTTAAATAGGCATTTAGTAATATGAACAATTACCAGTTCACAGATTCATTCTATGCTCTAATTAATTGTCTAAGAATTAAAGGAAATAACTCTGAACTAGTTTGTCTGAAGAAATGAGGTTGTACTAGAGATCAAATCCAACTGAGGGAAAAAAAAAATACTACAATCAATGATGGGCAAAAAGAATAGTCCATTTTGACTTCCAAATCCCAGTTTGAGGTTGAGCTCAAAGTTAAAACAACTTTGAGTGTACCAACAATTTGATAAGAAGTCTTAAAAATAAATATGATGCCTCAGGATATGAGGGGCATTGTTTTGATTTTACAGCATGATTCTGTGAGTTGAGCTAAGTTAGGAGATGATTTGTTGTGAAGTGATTTGTCATTTTCCAGTCAGGAACCCTACTTGGAGCACCTCCTTACCTTAGCACAGGAACCAGCCTGTAGCCCAGAATTTTGAATTATACTTAGGCACTGCAGAAAGCCATGCAGCTTTAAGGCTGGACTCTATCCCTGTAAGATAAATAAGACTTAAAGGTGTGTTGCAGAGTTTTCCTTGGCTGCTGAAGCACTTGAGTGGTTCCTTGAGTGGCTCCAGCCCTGCAGAGCTCTCAGTGCTCATTAGCTGCCTATTGATTGTGCTCAGAGCCTGGGCTTCTGCACCCGGGGATGGAATCACTGCTGACAGCTCCTGCTCTGCTCCTGCCCGGGCTATTGACACTGCTGAGGCTGGAGGAGAAATAAAGTAAATGCTAAGCTTGCATTTGCAGCCTGGGATATGGTTAAAAGTCACCTTTGTCACCAGAACAGCTTCATTTCTCTGATTGTGTTGTGATTAGAGAGCAAAGGTGGCAAAGGTTCCTCAGCAAAGCTTCCTCTGTGTTTTTGTTGGAATTTTGACTTTTCACTCTCGGCTTGGAATTTATAAATGAGGAAAAAATATGCCATTAAACCTATTTATTACATTTGTGGGTTTTCCAGTCCTTGAGTGAACACCAGTTGTGCTGCTCTGAGTGTTTCAGATTATGCAGCAGGATCATAAACACACAGATTTAACTTGGCTAACTCAGAACCCCAGACCTGCAGATCTTCACAGACAAAACATTCTGATTTGTTAAAGTCTGAACATAACCAGTATAATGAGTAGATACAATTTTAAATCATCTTGGAATATAGTTGATAAAAATAATTTTTGACAGATTAGATTTATAGATTAGATTATTAGATTGAATACACAATAATTAATAAAGAATTAAGATTATAAACTTAATGAGTTAATGAGTAATTTTTTCATCTCCACAGTAAGATTTTTCATCTCCACCTGAAGATTTTGAATAAGTAATAGAATATCAAGTTCCTTTAGTGTTGCTGAGAAAAATAACTTGCCCAGGCAGGTTCTCTTTGTACTGGGACTCACCTGAGAAATCTTTGTAATCTCAGAATACAGTTTGGAATTTCTCATCCACAATTTGTACACACAGGTAGGAGCAATCATCACTCAGCCCATTTCAGATGATGAGAGTTTTATTAAAAATCGAACAAGAATGTTCTTTCAATTTATTCTTTCTCTTATCAGAGTAAGTGGGGGAAAGATTAAAGTAAAAAAAGCAATGTGTTAAGATGTCAGTAAACTCAGACCTGTTGTTAGATGAAATCCCTGAGTTCTTTTATCAAGATCCCCAGGGCATTAACTATCATCAGGTGGGAGATCAGAGTAACTACAAAACCCATACACAGCTGAGTAAAACACTCTGCTAAAGACTCACCAGAAAGCTTCATTAAAATATTTCTGGAAAATAAGAGAATGAAATGACAAAATCTGTTTTTAATGTTCCTTCATTAGGATTATATATTACTTAATCTCCTTTGAAATTATTTTTCTAACCTGTAGAATTTTTATTTTTATCTATCTATATATATGTGTGTGTGTGTGTCTATTGGTGTATTGTCCCCATACATAAATGCCAATTTCTAGCTCAAAGCCTCTGAAAACAGGTAAATAATATTCCTGGGAATTCACATCTACAAACTGTGCTTCCAGCTGTGAGCACAGTGCTAACCTCTGTTTTATGAACATGAGAAAAGCTCTTATCACATCAAATCAGAGTTTATCTCCTGCTAACAGATGGGGAAACCCTGCCATACTTCTGTGTCAGGAATTCACTGGTGTACTATTACATGCTCAAAAAGCTATCTTCAGATATTAAGGGGGAGGATTATTTTTCTTAGGGATTCCACACAGTGTGAAGGGTTTGGGTTTTTTTGTGTTAGGATAAATGCTTTCAGTATGCTCTTACAGAAAAGTAGTTTTTTATAGAGAGAGAAAAGGTGGTTTTTCCTCAGAAGTGTTAGATCAAAATTGTCTAAAATTAGATTCTTTCAATTCTGGGCTTTTGTTTGTTTTTCTTTTAAAAAAATCTTTTAGGAATGAAAGATCAAACTCAAACATTTGTCAGAGATCTTGAACTTTTTAGCATTTTTTTCTACATGATCTTTCTCAGATAGTTTGCACTTAGGATCTGCAGGTTTCTCTTATCACTTTTAGTTTTATGACTCTCCAATAGTATGCAAAATTAATATTCACCCATCAGAGAGCTGAGCAAGTGTACTGGCATTTATTTAGGATACAGGTAGAGAATTTTTACTTTCAGGTATTGTGAGTTGACCTTTGCTGACTGCCAGACCCCACTGAGCCCCTCTCTTGCTCCCTCTCTGCAGCAGATTAGGAGGAGAAAAGACAAAAAATCTCATGGCCTGTGAGATGAGCACAGGGAGATCATTTATCAGCTACCAGGGCAAAACAGCCTCAACTCAGGAAAGACTAATTGCATTCATTGTCAATTAAAAATTGAATTGGATGGTAAGAAACAAAGCCAAGAATAAAAATACCTGACCACAGCACCTTTTCTTTCCAGGCTCAAGTTCACTTCTTCATTCCAAACTCCTTCCTCCTCCCCAGCCCAAGGGGCACAGGGGGGAGGTGGAGCTGCTGTTTTGTGTCCCATATATTTATTTAAGCAGTGAGTGTGAAAAATGGGGGTTTTCATATTCAGCATTGAATCATCTGAGCTTAGGCACTTGAGATACTTTGAACCCTTGAGCATTTATCTGACTTCAGGTTCTCTTTAAGTGCTTCAATACAGACATTTCAGTCTTTAGGGGAGGAATGTGTCATTGAGAGCTGGTGTTCCCCCACAGCAGAGCACCAAGGAGGGATCAGCAGTGTGCTTGGAACCAAGGTCACAGCAAGGAAATGCTGCCAATTCCAGTTCTGACTTTTAGTTATATTTTTGAGACCAGTATGGAAGTTCCTTTATGGGACTTCCTTTAATTTCCATATTACTTTTCTTTTTTTTTTAAAGAAAAAACATTATTGGAAAGAGTAAAATATCTTCCAGTCTAATCCAAAGCACTCCTCCCTACCTCCTTTTTTTTTCCAAACAGCAGCAAAGAAAGCTGAATGAGGACAGCCTAGCTGAGGAATATTTCTCCCACATTAAATTGTGTGATTATCATTCTCCTTCATCATCACTGATAAGAAAAATGTTTCTTGGGACTTGAAGTGTGACTTGAGATGGCAGTGACAAAGCATCCAACAGGACTTTGAATTTTTATTATTTCACCTGTTCAAAGTTTAATTCAAAACTTTGAACATGTGAAATAATAAAAATTACTATCTTAAGGTTTTTTAAAACATCTCTTTATCTGGGTGTATTTTTAAACTCTCTGAAATGTAAGACTCTTGATAGATTATATGGTGGAGATGAATCTCTTGAATCGCATACATCGTGTGCTACATCTTTTATGTAACTTGAAATAATGAATGTAAGGTTGGCTGTGACAGATTTTCACTTCACATATCAATAACAAGTCTCATAATGTAACATTTTAGAAAGGAAGAAGATGAAATAGTGTGAATATTATTATGGGAGTTTTTGTACAGCACAGTTTAATTATTTGCTCCAGTAATGTTAGTTAAATAATTATTTCAACGTGGAAAGCCCTCACAATCCCATCCCTTCAAAAACTAAATGGTTTCATTAGCAGTAACTAATTTACAAGGCAATTTCAAAGTCTCAGGATTCCTTGTCTGTGTGAGATTTACAAAGGCCCTGGCTGGGAGAGATGAATTACAGCTCATTAAAAGGAGAGCATGCATTTGGTATCTTTATTTTCTGTGCTCGCCCTCCCTGCTGTGAGCAGCCCTGTCTGCTCCTTGCCCTGCTCAGGCAGACACTGAAGGGGCTCCAGAGCACTTGGGGCATCTCCAGCAGCCCTGCTTTGGAGGACAGCCTGGGGCAGGCTGGGCTGGGCTGGTTTTTCATGTTCTGGAATAGTTTATATTCCAAAACACCTTCCATGCAGACAAAACTCAGCTTGCTGTTTGGATCTTTTTTTTTTTTGATCCTAGGAAGATAATTTTCTTTTTTTTTTCCTACCCTAGAGACTGATTCTGGCCTTGGGCTTAAATGTGTTTCTTCCTGAAGAGAATGAATATTCTTTTTGGAGACCAGGCCCTGGCTATATTTCTGGCCTCAGGTCTAACTTTATTTATATCATTAATTATTTCATCCTTTTAAAGGGATCTAAAGTGAAATTTCTGACTACTTCAACAGCATTCTTTTTGTTACTTATAAACCAGAGAGAGTAACCCTGGTATTTCTGCTCTGTTTCAACGTCCAAGTCCACCTCTGCAATTTTGTCTGCACTTTGATGCAGACATTTAGTTCTGCTGCTCTCAGCACAATTGTGATGACCTTTAATCCCTTTTGAATCCCCAAATATTCTCCTTTACTGTGCTTCACCAAAAGGGGAGAAGACCCTAAAACAAATCTAGTTTGGTATTTTAAGATGTTCAATTCTCAATGGTTCTAATTCTCTATTTGATTTGCCTTGGGAGAATTACTCCCCTGGTAATGCCTCTGGATGTAGAGCAGATGGAGATCTGTGCTGTGTTTGTTGTGTGGATGGAGAGCAGTTGGGCCAGGAGCATGGTGGGGAGGGGAATCAGCTTTGCAGGAGGGGCCCTGGGGTCCTGACCAGGAGTCAGCACCTTGGGATCCCTGTGGGATCTGGGATGTGCTGGGGCAGTGCTGCAGGAGGCTCAGGGGAGGTGATCCTTCCATCTGCTCAGTGTCCAGGCAGTGTCTGAGGCTGGAACACTCAAGGACGGAACTCATTGCAACAAAACTGAACCTGGACTTCCCTTCTGCCCTGTCTATGCCACCAGCACTTGAAAGGTGCTCTCAAACTCCTCCCTAGCTTGTACGAATACAAACTTGCCAAAAATTCACCATTTCCATGTTTTAAATCCCGCAGAATTGAATCTGTTCATTGATTTACCAAAACATGGCTAATTACAGCCTGTGAGCTGTGCCTTGAGGGTCAGCACCACAGCAGAGCAAGCAGAACACCAATAAACACCTGCATTTCACCTAGTGACTGATGGCAGGTTCCCATCCTCTGATGGGACATTGCCATCCTCTGATGACTCATTGCCATGCAGTGATGGCACATTGCCACCCAGGGATGGCACATTCCCACCCAGGGATGGCACATTGCTGTGGTTGTTGCCACAAGGGTTTCGGGGGGTGAAGGAAGAGACGAGATCCTTGACTCCAGATCAGAAGGCTTGATTTATTATTTTATGATCTGTATATATACTACTTTATAACTATGCTAAAAAGAAAAAGAAGAGTTCCAGAAGCAGCTAGCTACCTCAGAACAGAAAGTAAAGAACAAGATAACAAAGGAGCTTTCTCCGACTCTGTCTCAGAGAATTCAGTCCTGGATTGCCCACTAACTAAAAACATTCAAGCTGGGCCGATCCAGATGGACCTGTTGCATTCCACAGCAGCAGATAACCTATTGTTTATGTCTATCTCTGAGGCCACAGATTCTCAGAAGGAAAAATCCTAAGGAAACGATTTTTCACAAAGAGAATGTCTGCGACACATTCCCATCCAACCATGGCACATTCCCATTTTTTGATGGCACATTCCCATCCTCTGATGACAAGTTCCCATCCATCCATGGCACATTCCCATCCCATCCATGGCTGGCATCTGAGCCCACACCCCAGGGATGGTGGCACTCCCTGCCCGCACACTGAAACATTCTCTGCATCTCCTGATAATGCAGCTGTATTACCTCAACCCACCCCTGCTGTGATTAATTGAAGAATATTTGCACAGATATACAAATCAACTAGAAAACCACACCACTGGAGGGATAATTTGGGTTTTGTTGGTTCTCAAATAGCTCTTTGGTTTTGGTGTTACAATATGCAAGTGAGAAGAGTGGCAGCCCAGAAGAGAGTTTCCTTGACTTTCAGAATGGGGAATTTGTGAGCATTTCTGGCAGTTTCTTCTAGATACCAGTCCATAAAGTGCCATATTTATGTGAAGATATCCAAGGAATCTGGAACAATAATAATAATAAAGTGTCAGCTCTGTGCATGCTAATGGAAGATGACTTTTAACTTTGTGCACGTTAACTAAACATCAATATCTTTATCCCCTCAAAATGACCAAAAGATGAATTTCAAACCCATAATGGCATTAAAATGCATCAGAAATGAAAAGAACATAAGGATTCATCATAGGTCAGAAAACAAAAGTGCTTTTAAACTATCAAGAGCACAGTATATGCTATTCTCATTTTTTTTCTAATTCAAGTTTCTGAAATATTTATTAAGGAATAATCTGCAGAATAATGAATATTGCTTTCTTGTAGAAGTACAGAATGCATGCTATATTTCTGCTATAGCATTTTATTAAATATGCATGATGTGAGTTTGTAGTCACTTTGGGGCCAGCTACTGACTGCTCTGTGCTTTAGCAAACAATGCTGGTTCAGTTAAGGTAAAAAACCCAAAACCATTAGTTTAGTGATGGCTTCTCAACACTTAGAAAAAACCCAAAAAAACATAAAAATAAATACAAAATTCTTTGTTTATTTTTTTTGATAGTTTGGTGATATTAGAAAGTTACATGTCCAGTAGGATACAGCTCAGTGTCCAGATGAAATATTGATTTAAATTTTGAAAATATGAAACGTTTAAGCAGAAAGGTTTGTGCTACTCTCAACAGCTGAGGTCATCATTCCTTCATAAAACAAAAGTGGTAAAAGTATCTAGGATGTGTTCAGACAGCATTAAAGCAAAAAAAAAAAAATTGGCATTACTAAATTTTGCCACAGAATTTTAGGAGAAACTCCTTGAAACAGAATAAAAAGAGAAGACACAGCATCTCTGCAGATCCTTGCAGGCTGTCACAGCCCCACCGCCGCGGCACGCGATCCCATCGCTCCTGCTGGCACAGGCAGAACGTGTCCCCTGTGGTTTCTGGGAACCAAAATACTCCTGCAGACTTGTCAGAATGTCTGTGGCCCTGAAGTCACAGCTGTAGTCCTGTCTCCTCAGAGCAAAATGCAAAAAAAAAAAAAAAAAAAAAAAATACTGCCTGTTTTTAATTACCCATTGAATCGCTGGGTCTGTGGTGACTGACAGGTTGAAAATCTAAAGAAACATTCACTTTCATTTGTGATTTAAGGTTTTCATCATGTTTTCTTTTCTAAATGATAAACAGCTAAAGGAAGAAAGTCACCAGCAGGTTACCTGGCATTTTTAAATTAGCAAAACATGCCTATAGAAAACCTTATTAATGATGTAAATGATACAAGTCAATGCAATATCCAACTGACAAATCATCACTGCTGAGATGGGGGTTTTGCTGTTGGTATTAAAGGTTCATTTCAGATGTGTGCCAGGGTATTTTTAACTGGATAATTTTGTATTGCTGAATGAGGGAAACACAATTTGAATATCTTTTTTAGACTGTGCTTTTTTTCTTAACCAAATCCAGCTGTCTGTTACTGAAAATCTGAATTAATGGCCCTGGTTTATTTACGTATACTGTGGGAACAATGTCATTTAAGGCTGATGATGTTAAATCACTGTGTTGCTCTTGTGACAAATGCAGTTGGTTAAAGGGGGTACTTCTATCAGAGCAAAGTCTTCCCTCAGTGTTATTATTCAAGGCACCACTCAAATTGCATTCATAAATATCCAGCTGTAAGAACTCCAGCATCAAGGTGTGATATATAGATAAGAACAGCTTCTGAAAATGGCTTGTAGCTGGTATCTAAACTTTGCTATAAATAATGCTCTCAACTGCATTTCCCCCCACAATATTTACAGCACTAACTGGGAATTTCTGCATTTTCCACCCCATTTAAAGAACTTTGCAGTCTCTTCTGGTTTTTCTATAAGCAGGACTCAAAGAGGAAGATAGGAATTCAAATATAGTCCAAATCTTTAGCTTTCAAATAGTGTAAAGAAATCTTGACTTCTAAAAAATAATTCTTAGCTGAAACACACTGACAGAGTAGAGACCCTTAAGAATTAATAATATTTATTAAGATTATTAATAAAGGAGGTGGGAGGTTTGCTTGCCAGTATTGGAACTTAGAACTGGAGTTGTTCTCGTGCATCACTGACCACCTGAAAAGGCCATAGCAAATAAACTGATTAATTCATCCCTTTCACAGTTCTGTCTTTGGCTGTTGAGTAATGGGGGTAAAAGAAAGATTTTCTTTTAATGATTTTGGTTGTTAGGCTGGTTTTTTATCTTTTGTTTGCTTTTTTAAAAAAAAAGCACCGATAGGATGATAGGCAGCTTTGTATTTAGCTTTAAGTTGTCATGAAGCTTTAAAATTAAAATCAATGTCATGTTTGTTCTGAAGGACTATAAATGGCCTTTTGAACTCCCTGAGTGTGTTTTGGTTTCTATAATAGTTCTGTGTTCATTCACTCTAAGGTCATTTAGTGTATTTTTTCAAATTATAATAATCTGCCTTCCTAATGCTTCTAAAAAGTGTGTGTAAATGGAGACCACAAGATACTTTGTTATATAATGTTAGTGAGATTACCACTGCTTGCTAAAATATCACTGAGAAGTTCAATTACTCACAGCAGTTTCTTGAGTAATGAATTTTCTAAGGAAAAATTTGCAGCTACAGAGCAGTTTATGAAGCAGAGTTCTTAAATTAGTGATAGATTATTTCATTGTTGAGCATGTCACTTGTTGACTAAATGTGCTTTCTGTACATTGAAAAGAAGTGTTAATTTTCTTCAGGATGCTGCTGGTTAAAGGGCAGCACTGAGAGGCTGCAGGGAGAGCTGGGAAACTGGAACCTGAGCGGAGCACTTTTGGAAAAGCAAATTTTTGTGCCTGTTTGTGTTTGCTGCTTGTCAGAGATGGTTGATTGTGGGATTTACTGGTTCCAGGGGGCAGAACTGGCTCTGTTTGTAGAAATCACAGCCTCTGCTGGATTTGGAACGTGCAACAGAAGGAATTGGGGTGCACAGGTAGGGCTGGGGCAGTGATCAGGGGTTGGCTGATGCACCTTGCAGGTTCCTCTGAGGAGGCTCTCAGCATGGTTAGGGCTTCATCCAGCCCTCATGG
Organism: Loriotus luctuosus; assembly: GCA_035582745.1. NCBI lineage: Eukaryota > Metazoa > Chordata > Aves > Passeriformes > Thraupidae > Loriotus > Loriotus luctuosus. Next base: position 3,900,867 of record JAWWEY010000041.1, read on the forward strand.
CTTGAGAATTAAACCAGATTAAATCCAGCACGTGTTGGCCCTTTGGTCTCACTGGGCTGGTTAGGCTTAGTCTGTGTCCAGGTGTAAATTCTGCAGATCAATGCAATGAAATCAGACCCGAGCTGATGCTGTTGACTCCACAGGAGGCTGAGGAATGAATGTCAGAGGTTCTGATTTTCTCCCTTTTTCTGCTTTTCTCTTCTCTTCATGCAGCAAACAGGAGCTCTGCTGATCCTGGTGGTTCAGATACCCAGGCCATCCTTTTTGCAATACTAGACACTAATTGTTTTACCATTGGTTTGTCATTTGTGTACAGACATGCAGAGATACATCTTTAAACTTCTGTTGTACTGTGAAAAAATGCATAAAGCTGGATCTTAGAATGTACAATAAGAGGCAGACATCAGCTGTAATCGAGTTTGACATCTTCTGGCATGGTTACAGGAAATCCAAATCATAAATGGGAATCTATCTTTTTTGGTGCTTTTGAAAGAATCAAATTCAGTTGTGTAATGTTATTTCATTAGGCTTCCTCTTCTCTTTTCAAATTATGGTTATTTTCAAATTTCAGTTCAATTTCTCTTTCTTATGAAACAATTTGGTCTCCATACATTTTCCATTTTTGTCACTTATCCCCAGTGTAAAGGATAGAGAAAATCTTAGTGCTTCATTTCTCCTTGTGTACAAGTACCTTTTTTTTCTGGTAAACGACTATTTGATACAAACAAATTACTTATTTGTATTATCCTAATTATTACAGCAGGAAATAGGCATGACTACAAAAGAGACAGAGAGAAGTTCTGTGTCCCCTGCCCCCCAGGTCACTCTGTGTAGTTCACAAGCAGCATTTTGTCCCAGCTCCTTTGCTTTGCCCTGCATCCCTGCCTGGGGATGACACACATCTATACAGGTGCAGAGCTGTGTTAGGACTTGCATAAAATTCACAACACAGAATGGCACTGCAGATGTTATGGGAGAAAAAGCCAACCATGACACTGGTGCCTAAATCTTCACCTTTGGACTCCAACACCTTGGAGGGATCCAGCAGGAACTCCTCAAACAAGGAAAACGTTCCTGTGAGCAGTGACATGTGGCATCAGAAGGCTCTCACACTTGTTCCAGTTACACATTCATACATTTTCATGCTTGTTTTAAAGTTGTCTGAGCCCACGTGTGGAGGAAGTGTGTCAAGCAATTTCCATAGATCTGCTTGCACTGATCAGAGCTGAGCTTTAGATGTTTGCCACAGATGTGTTACCCCTGCCCATCCCAAATGCTGCAGCTGTGACAAGTGAGATTGACTATTTTGACAAGGTTGGGGGGAGTAAATAAATGCAAAGAAACAGAAGAAGGAGAACAAAAATGTTTTCAGTTGAAAACAAAATTGCTCGAAAATTTCAGTATTTTCTTTAGGTTAATTTTAAGTTTGAAAACTACTTGAAAGTTTGAAAAGGTTACTTAAAGAAGGCTCAGAACAACTGAGAACTATGAGTAAGTGCCTGTGTTCTCTATGAGATCAGGAGGCTTTTTTTCCCTCATGATTCAGCCACTGTTGGTGACCTCAGCCCAAAAACCTGCAAAGATGCTGCCCCAACTATGAAGTTTCACTGCTGGTTTTGGCCTTAAGGAGGAGGGTGCAGAACTGTCTGTAAGAGTGAGGAAGGTTATTGAACACTTATTGAGTAGCAAAGCCACTGTTTAGAATGAGGAATTTTCTAAATATCATCAAGTCTTGGAAAAAGAGAGAAAGGAAAGTGATGCCTGTAGCTTCCTGTACTGTGAAAATGTTGAGTGGGAGAAGGAGAAGGAAAAATTAGTGAAGTGTAGGGTCTGCCTGCATTTTCCATAAAATGATGCTGAGCTTTCAGGAGGAAAAAAAAAAACCTTTAGTAAATATTGAAGTGAGCAGAAAGAATTTAATGAGTTTTTTAAGTAGGATGGATGTTGTGCTGGGGTGACAGGAGTGCAGAAGACAACAGTTTAAATGCTGTTATGGCCTGTTGGTGTTATACAGTGATGTCCTAAAATCAACCACAAGCTTGGCTTTCCCCACGATTATTACAGCTTGTTATCTTGGGAACAGTGAGAGGCAATGTGTGAGTAGCCAGCTATTATATAGTGACCATTTACTGAGGGGAAAAATGCTCAGTACAAGGAGAGTAACTTTGCAAAGTGGCTCCTAGTGCCATCTAAAGTACTGAATGCACTTAGTTTCTATGAAACTATAAAGACAACTTTGACCAAGTTCCTGCTTTTACAAATTGATGTTTCTGTACTTCATTCAGCAAAGTGATAGCAGTTTTAGCATACAGCAAATTGGATGGAGATGTGATTCCTTTGTCTTCACAGTGCTCTCTTACACTTGCATTAATAATCATTATAACACAGTTATTGCTCAGCTCTTTTTCCCTTGCTAAAGTAAAACAAAAGCAGTTTATCTCCTTGATGCATTTTGCAGAGTGAATATGGAGTGAATCTTGCCCATAAAAGTGCTGTTGGGTTGACAGCATTGTGAAATGAAGTTCTCTGCCCAAATTAATATGGCCTATATAAAAGTACAGGTCTCTCAGATATTGTTTAGCTCATGAAGGTTAATCTACTCAACTCCTGTGTTTTGCAGTCCTTGTTCCATCACTTTTTGGATGGCCTGTTGAGAGTACTAATAAATACACATTTTAAAAATATTGCACACATAGATGAAAATAAAATTAATTCCAGTGATCCCAGATAGCATGAGGCAAGGGAAAACAGATTCTTTCGAAGCCAAACTTCCAGAGAATCATTTTGCCTTGGCAGATTTTTACTCTTTTGGTGTGGATTGGATCCCAGCTGCACCACCTAAAGTTCTTTAGATGTTCTTTTTGCTCCTCCACAGTGGCTAAGTTGGGGTGTAAAAACCCACCCTGCTGTGCAGAGAACCTTCCAGCAGCAGGTAAAGAAAGGATGGGGAAGGCAGAGCTGCCCTGCCACCCATCACACTGGGGAACAGTTTATCCTGTCAGAAGCTCTGCATTTCACTGCTTTCCTTCTGCAATGCTGTGCTTCTTGTAATTCTTGTAGTATTTTACTCAGGTGGGATATTTATGATGCATTAGTCTATTTTATGTCATTTTATTTATTGGAAAATAAGTAAAACTTTGTTTTCTTAGAGATCTCAGTCAGGTATTTAAGTATCAGTGATAGGGCACTGTTATGCTTTTAGTTTTTAATGAGAATTCTAAGATACAATGTAATCACTTCAATTTGATTGCTGATTTTTATCACCCTGCCCCATTTTGTCTTGTCCATCTGCAGGCCATTGTGCTTTTACCTTTCTTCTGAGAAAAGACTTGTAAATCCATTCCATTTACTCACTGGATTCAATAAAAACAACAGGAAAACAAACAAAAAAATAAACCCTCAAAAGCCCAAACCCAGGCAAAACAGCTCATTTTTTCTGCTGGCCAAAAAAAGCACTGTAAGGACTGCTGTGAAATTCTGAGTTGAATTATAAGAGCACTTGATCTGATTCCATGTTGGGTTTGAACATAAACAAATAAGAGCTGTTAATTTTGTGAGACGTTCCTTCTAGATTAGGCTTTACCTTGAACTCCCACTATCTTATTCCCTAGGACAACAGAACAATAATTTGTTGTATAAACAATAACAGTAGGGACTTGGTCTCTCTGGATACCCCCATCTGGCAGAGGAAATCTGGTTGTTAGCATATCAAAAGACCTGGTGAATCTCTTCAGTTTACACAGACTTAAATTAATAGAACTCTGTAAAACTTTCTACCATTTCTATTTTTTTCACTAAAATTAGGAATTCTATAACATTTTTGAGATGGACTTATTTTTACTTTTACATATTGAGAGGAAAGTCTCTACCCTCCTTGTCTTTAGGTACAGAATTTTTAATTTCTTAAAAACCAAAATCCCCAACTCATCTCTTCTCAAGTCCCTTCTTTGTGAAGTTAAGTTCCCACTGGAGATAGAATTTTGCTTTCCTGCTGCAGCTAAAACAGTCTCAGGATCCCTCATGGTTGTTTTTTGTTTCTTTGCATTAAAAAACAAAACCCAAAACCAAAACCAAACCACATTTCTGCCAAGTTATCCATTGTCTGGAAACACCACCAAATAACACTGTGTTCAGCATGTTAAAATCCCTGGTAATGTTCTGAAACTCTGGCTGATTAGAGGTTTATTATTATTTTGTGTAATTGAAGCTTTCATAAATGCCTGGGCTTGGGGAAGATGTTTGTCCTTTTGGTGCCACTTTTGCTTTTGCTCAGTGTTACCTGGGAAGTGAAAGGAATATGGATCTTGGGAAGCACAGGGTTAAACTGAGGTGGGTTTATTCCACTGGTATTTTTATTGCTTCTTTTTCTCCTCTCTTTTTGTTGATTTAAGTCTCTATTTTCTTGGATATATTTTCTTTCTCCATTTAAAAGGATAAAACACACACAAAAAATGTTGTTGCTTTTATATACGGAAAGAAGAGGCAAAGTTTTAAATAATAATGACTTGCCAAATATTTTATTTTCATTGAAGTATCTGAGAAGATTTTGTGCAAGCACTTCTGTCTCAACAGAAAGTACATATGCAAAAGTAGAATAACAAAAAGATTTATTGGCTGAAACAATTCCCACTGTCATGTGGTACATAAGAATTAAATATTTATTCCTACTCACTGGGATAATAAAACTCTATTCAATTATGTTGCAGACACTAGCAAATGATTGTTGAGGCCTCTAATATTGCAGCAAATGGTAAAAAATATAGTATAAACAATACATGAGAAAACATTATGGGAAAATATTCTCTAGCCCACAGAGTTTGCTTCTTTGTTACAATAATTATTAAGACAGATGACAAAGCCAACAGCAGTCTGTGGTGCCAAAAATGTGAATTTCAAAGGTGTTCTGCTGTTGGTGAGCCCAAAAGCTGCAACGGTTTGGGGCTGCACAGTGCAGGGTGGCTGTCCCTCCTGACCCTCCTAAGGCTTCCTAGAAATTCAAAGGAGATGGGTTTTTCTTCAGCCAGATGATTGTAAAAAAAATCTCACTTATCCCCTTTCTTGCTGAATAAAAGCCATTTGTCCTTTGGCAGTGGGGCTCTGCAGCCTGGGTGTGTTCCTCAGAATGAGACTGCAGCAAGGGTGCATTTCTCAGAGCACACTCTGCAGCATGGGTGCATTTCTCAGAGTGTCACTGCAGCAGGGATGCATTTCTCAGAGTGTCACTGCAGCAGGGATGCATTTCTCAGAGTACACTGTGCAGCAGGGGTGCATTTCTGAGTGTCACTTTGCAGCAGGGGTGCATTTCTCAGTGTCACTGCAGCAGGGGTGCATTTCTCAGAGTGTCACTCTGCAGCAGGGATGCATTTCTCACAGTGGCACTGTGCAGCATGAGTGCATTTCTCAGAGCACACTCTGCAGCATGGGTGCATTTCTCAGAGTGTCACTCTGCAGCATGGGTGCATTTCTCAGTGTCACTGCAGCAGGGGTGCATTTCTGAGTGTCACTCTGCTGCAGGGGTGCATTTCTCACAGTGCACTCTGCAGCAGGGGTGCATTTCTCAGAATCCCTGCACCCCAACCAGCATGCCACAGGGTCCTGGGCTCTCTGGACCCCGGCTGGCCCCCTGTCCTGTGCTGCTGTCTGTGTTAATTAGCACAGTCTGTAATTACACAATGAGAAATCCACACCTTTGGCAGAGCCTGCCTCCAGTCCCAAACACAAAGCAGCAGCAGCAGCTTTTGTTCAGGATCTCTCCTTGTAGGTTTACAATTCCTCTTAGACTTGTTCACTGCAGGCATATCTTTGTTAGAAATTCTTCCTCTTATTTCTCCAGGGACAGTTCTGTGTACTTTGCCAGCCCAGGAGCTGGGGCTGTGTGGTGACAATTTTGTAATTAGCTGTTCCTTGCACTAACTTGGCTTTCAGAGGGAAGAGCGTTCCTAACCCTTGCTTTTTCCCCTCATGCCATATTTCTCTCTTATCTCTTACAACGTGGTGTGCCCTCCTTTGCAAGCAGTTGTAACCATTAGTAATCAAAACCCAGCAGAGCACAGCATTTGTCAGAAATCCCATTGCTTCCAAACTGTTGCTGTAAACGAATCCATTCCTATACGAGTATGATAATTTTAAAAGCATTATCAGAAGAACTGGAATTATTTTCTCATTTTATCCCAGCAAATGGATCCATTGATCCTTAATAAGTTCCCAGCAATTCTGTTAATTGTCATGTTTCCATTAATAAGTTTAAATATTGGTAGGTGTGTGTATGCATCACTATGCCTCGAGTGCATCGAGCTGTTTTTAAACAGTAGTAATGAATTTTGGCTAATAGAGAAATGTTTTCATACTTCTGTTAGTCAACAGCCTAAAGTAGATGGAGAAAATGTGAAAATATCAACAGTGCCCATCGTCTGGGCAGCGTGCCAGTATTGATAACAAAATAATTAAAAGATAACAGTGTTTAAAAACAAACTGTAAGCCTGGCCAAAGTAAAAATCAAACCCAATCAGACTAGTTCTGTGCAGGGTATGCACAATATAAGCTTGGATAATGTTGTTTGCTTTTATCCTTAGGAGCTCTGGAAGAGTCAGCACTCAAATACACATTATTTCTTGTAGGACCCTGATGATTCTTAATTTTCAATTAGCATATAGAAGAACTGTAGTGTGTCTTCTTTTTTTAACTTACTTTGTGTTAAATGAGAATAAAATAAGGGAAATTCTCCAAGTCAGGACTTTTTGCCTGCAACACATAGTCTTTTCAGGATATCTGAGTAACAAACTGCCACAAAATTTTAAAGGTTGGGTATTTTTTCCATAGAACTGGCTCACTTCACATCAGTGTTTAAATGAGAGGAGGGTGTTTAAGGGAGAGAAATGAGACCATGTTTAAAGGATTGACATGGCACAAGAGAAGAGTTTGTCATTAATTCAGCTTAGCATATACCTAGGAAGACTTGGAGTGTAATATTTTATTATTTTGCCTTAACAATGGAATATTTTCCCTGGGTTGGGACTGCTACTGGCAGGGAACATTTGAGCCACCTTTAAAGCGCAGCCTCCTCAGTGCTGCAGCTCTTCCATAACAAACAAAACTGCTGCAAAACCCTGGAGATCAGAAGTGCTTATCAGATACTTTCAAGCAATCTGCCTTTAGAAAATTAAAAAAGTTAGAATTCCTCAGGAACCCATTGCGTGTCAGCATCTGGCTGGGCCCTGCAATGCTTTGCCAGTGGTGACCCTGAGCCTGCTAATTGTGCTGGGTTTGTTTTGTTAATTGTGAAAGCTCCCCAGTCCCACCTGCGGGGAGGCTGTTCCAGAGAGCAGCAATTTGGGATGGAGGATCCGTTCTCAGGGTGATGAGTAAGCACTGATATACATCTGTCCTCCTGGCACTGCAGCCAGCACAGCCAGCTTTTGGGATGCTTTTTGATGTGCTGAGGTGAGAAACTTTGGTCCACTCTCTGTCATGAACATGGCTGATGAAGATTAGAGGAAAATAGCATCTTTTTTTCAATTTTGTTCATCAAAAGCTCAGGCCCAGTTTCTAATACTGTGTGCAAGCAAGCCTGTACTTGGGCTAGCTCCATAGAAAAAACAAAACCTCCTATCACAATGAATCCAACTCTAGAAAAGAAGAACAAACAGACATTTATCCCCTGCTTTTTTGCCTTTTTGGTTTTCCTTTCTATCTATTCCAGTTCCCCACCCCCAATAATGAAGCAAGGGTTTAAAGGTCTTTAACAGATGTTTTCTTATTTTACTCAGGTGGGATATTTATGATGCATTAGCCTCTTTTATGTCCTTTTATTTTGGCAGCTGCGTTCTGCACTAATTAGCACACCAGAGAGATCTCCCAGTGAGAGCACATGGGCAACCAGTGGTTAAGGATTTGGTAGCACATTGCAGAGTCCATGGACTGAAATGGGAGACTGCAGCCTGTTTGCAATCCCTGCATGGGGCATAATTGCATTTCTGAAACACTCAGCTGTTGGTGCTCTGCATGTTTTGTTTGTGCAGCTTCAGAAGGGAAACACCAAAACCTTCATAAATTGTTGTGAATGATGATTTTGTAGAAGTTACCCTGTGCTGGCTGACTAATGTATATATTATGTTGTGCTTGTGCTTTGTGAAGAAAAGACTGGAAGCATTTAAGTACATATTTAAATATGTGTGTCTGCACTTGCTGGGTGACTGAGATTCTGAGTTTTTCTTTAACACAGCTAAAATTTTTAGAGTTTCTTTTTACATGATGCTGGTGTAGAGGGAAGCAATACAACAAAACCAATTTTAAACTTGTGCTAGAAAGCAGTTTTCTCCTAGAGCATTTTGTGTGCTATCAAGCATTTATCTATAGCATTACATCTGCAGTATTTGTCTTCCAAAAACCATAAAGTTTCACTGTCACACTGAAAGCTGGAGCGTGACCACCGTGGTAGCAATCCTAACTCACCAGTCCACCTGGCTGGTAGTGGGAGATACCAGAAGCAAGACTGAAACATTAATTTTTAGGTTTCATCAGAAAGATGTGTCAGTATGAGAGAGAAGGAGTGAGTGAAACAGGCTGGGGCAGGTTCAGGAAATAGCCAAGGTGGAGGAGACCCAAAGTCCAAAGCTGATCCCCCTCATTTGGAGTAATTGGTTTTCAAAACTGGAAAAGCTCAGCAAAGCATCCCCCTTCTACAGCTCCACTTGCATGTTTCCAGCAGTTTCTCCTGCCCTGAATGTTCTCAAGTGTCTCCTGGGCTGTTTTCCCTCATTCCCTGGGAGATGCTTCCCTTTGTGGCCATTCCTGAGCCGAGGCTCCGTGTGCAGCTCAGGCAGGCAGAGATTCTGGGGGTGTCCCTCTGTCAGAGCTGTGGGGACACACCTGGGACAGGCTGCTGGACCCTGCCAGGTGTTTGCTAACTGATGGTGCCCATGAGCTAATTCAGCACTTGTGCAAGAGCTAATGGCGTGCTCACATGGGAGCTAACAGGAGACTCACACGTGAAGTGCTTGGACACTCATCTCAATCCATCAGATGTTCATGCATGCATGTGGGAAACCACACAGTGCATGCCCATGGCAATCATTGCTTTAGTTCCTCTTATTTTTCCTCAGAACTGAAATACCTCCCAAATTTGGCCTAGACACCTTTATAAGGGAAATAACAAAACCTTCATAAATTGTTGTGAATTATGATTATGTAGAAGTTACCCGGTGCTGGCTGACTAATGTATATATTATGTTGTGCTTGTGCTTTGTGAAAAAAAGGCTGGAAGCATTTAAGTACCTATTTAAATATGTGTGTATGCACTTGCTGTGTAACTGAGATTCTGAGTTTTTTCTTTAACACAGCAAAAATTTTTAGAGCTTCATTTTACATGATGCTGGTGTAGAGGGAAGCAATGCAACAAAACCAATTTCAAATTTGTGCTAGAAAGCACAATAGGATTCTGGTTCTGTATATGTGTACATGAATGCTGGTTTGTATCCAAGAGCACTGAACATGAGACTGGGCTTTCTGCCTGCCAGAAAGAAAGCTCAGGTTTGGGTTTGTCAGGTTTTGTCCTACCTGACAGTGGCCTACTGTTCACCTGTCTGACCAAACCCCAGTGAAGGGGTATAATTAAATATATAAATGATTATATAAATATAATGATATAAATATGTAGTTGATTATATCACTCACTGTAAGAATGACTAAGGACAGTTCTGCTTCCATCCTTTGAAGGAATTAAGGTTTTTATTTGTCTTTATGGTTTCAAGTGAGCTGCAGCATCTGAAGTGAGAGTCTGAACCAGGAAATGTGCAACAAGGTATGAAACAAAAGCTTTTCTTTTACTTGTTTTTTGTCAGTGGGTAATGGAGTTTTCAGAAGCCTTACTGGAATAGTAGAATTATAGAATTACTAAAAAAACCATTAAGTTTTAACACAGGAATTTCAAATGGCATCAGCATTCAGTCTGTCCAGCTGTTTGTCTTTCGACACAAAGCAGTTGCTGTTTATAGATGAATATACACAACAAAAGTAGCACAATCCTGCAGGAAAAGTAACTCCCTTGTCTTCTTAGAAATTCATTACTGATTAGGCAGGAGGATTTTTTAGTTTTTCTAGGCTCTTTGATCCAAAGATTTCTGTGACTGTAACCTTGAATACCATTAGAACAGAGCACAGCCATCACTTTGCCATGTTTGAATCAGTTCTATGCAGAGATCAGTTTTTAATTAGATTAGAGAAATCTGAAAGAACCCGAGCCAAATCACAGTGTATCTGAACTGCAGTTTAAAAGCAAAATTAAGTTCAATACAGTTTTGTTGGTAGCACTTCATTGACTGTAAGGTGCACATGAAGTATTTGAACTTCAAGATTGAATTCAGTAGAAAACTGTTCAGTAGAAAGTCCTTTATAATCTGGGAAAGATTTTAAAGTCCCACCATTTAGTTTTTCATTTTTCTCAGTGGAATGTGAGAAATTCTGCTCACTATTGTGATCCTCTACTTGAATACACCAAGGGACTTTTTTTTGGTTGGTTTTTTTGGTGCACCCTTTAGCTATAAATCAGCGCCCTTTCATATTAGACCTTTGATGTATACTCAGTAAAAGATGCAGGGGAACAAGTTTGTCTTTATTAATCATGGTGAAAACAGAGAAGCTTTCCACCCCAGTGATGAGATTTGTGTAACTAAAAGACAGCAGGAGCCTTTGCACTCTGCAGCTCCCAACACTCTCCAGAGTCACTTCATACATCAGTGTCAACCTTGAACTGTTCTCTCCAGGGACAGTATAATTATCTTCATGAAGTGCAACTGGATGCTGTTTGTGAAGTGACAAAATTGAATAATCTCAGTTTTGCAACAACACTTGCAGCCTGCTCTCCCACTTGATCAATAATTTGTTTCCATCTGGACACTGTCCTGGTCAGGCAGCTCTGGGTGGCCCTGCTGGAGCTGTGGGGCTGGGCCAGGAGACTTCTAGAGGTCCCTTCCAGCCTCAGCCACTCTGAATGATAGTGCATCTCTGGGCTGGAAAGGGACCTCAGGTTATGCAGTGGGTTTGTGATATTACAGCTGCACAATAGAGAAAGATGCAGTGGGTTTCCATCATTAACAGAATGCTCATTAAGTGATTGCTGGGGTTTTTCAGTGTGTTGATGGTGATACAGACTGTGGCAGTCAGCTGACAGCAGAGCTGCTGGGCAGATTCTGCTGCTACCTGCTGTAGGAAATGCCCACCTGAAGGAATAGAAATGCTAAATTGTCTTGATTTGAAAAGCCAGGTGTCTGCTGAGGAAGGCAGGAGCCTCCCTTGAAATGGTAACTATAAACCCCCTCCCTCCAAATTATTACAATTTTGAAATTAAGGGGCTCTCAGGCAAAGATATGGGAGTAGGAATAACAGTTCTTTATTAGGAAAAATAAAAATAAGGATGCAGCAATACAAAACAACACTGCCAGAGGCAGAGCAGGCCCTGCCCCCTGTGTGCCAGGGGGTGGCACAGCCCCATCCCAGGGGGGCTCAGCCCTCCTGCAGTGCC
>JAWWEY010000041.1:3912882-3940202 GCA_035582745.1 Loriotus luctuosus
CAGCCCTGCAGGGACACTCAGTGGCCATGGACAGCAGAGATCTCCTGGAGGGAGGGTTGGCTGTGGCAGAGATAAAGGAAACTGCCCCATGAACAGCAGAGAGCTGCCCCACAACTAATAGATGGTGATAGAATACACACCCCCAGCCACATCTTGCATTTGCAGCCTAAGACATAAATCTAAAACTGGACACATTTCTGTTTCAACTATTCAATTATGCTCTTTATCACATGAATCCCTTTAACACTGAGGTTCATTAGTGTAGGCTTCACCTTCCTTTTGCATTTCCTCAATGATGGAGATAATGGGATTGATTCTGAAGTTATTGAAGTGTTGGTGTAAGTTAGAGGGGTGTCAAGTGGAGTTAATGATGTTGCATTCATGCAAGTGAAGTGAGAATCAGTAAATTGAGTATAGGAAAAATAAAAGTGTGGTAGGCTGGGAGAGCAAAGTCTGAGCAGGAGGATAAATCTTGTAGTGAGAATGTGAAATTAAAAAAAAAATGTATCACCTGGAAGGAAGGAGCACATGAGCCAGCTCCTCTGGTTTGTTCTCACTGTTGTCAGTATCTTTCAGTAAGTTCTACTGTGCACTGCCTACCACACCAGACTCAGATGTACTATTTTCAAAAATGTATTTTAAAATGTTTTTATCCTTTACATAAGGGAAATTGTAGCAAGCTGGGCTTTCAAAGCTATTGGTCCCATTATTTTTGCCAGTGTTTGTTCAAAATTCCCAGTGATCTACCTTTTTATAACTGGGTATATAAACACAGAAAACACTTTTTAAAATTACATAACCTAAAAAAAGGATTTAAAAAAAATCAAAATAGAGTTTTAAATTATGTCTGCACATCATTTTAATGCTTGCATTAAAAGCCAACCAGAATCAAATCTTGTCAAGGATCAGTGAATAATGACCCCTTTTCCTAAGGATCATTGTTATTATTTTGTGGTTTAATGTCTTATCAGCTCTCTGTGTTAGCAGGTTTTCTCATTGTCCTCTCCAAGGCACGATGCTTCCTTCATTATTTCTCCCTTCTGCTCTGCTTCTTTATACACCTGCTAAGACATTTCCCACTCTCACAATTAACAATTATCTCACTACTAAAAAGGAGAGTAAGATGCACTCACAGTGTACAAAATAATGTTTCAACTTGTTCTGCCAACTGGATGCATAAAAATAACTTATCTGGCTGCTTCATTGCTGAGAAAACTTGAAGCAATTTATTCTTCTTTGAACATGCTGTGCCATTTGTATGTTTCAGGTACAGTAAAACTTGCTTCATTCATCATTTTCAAATAAATGCATAAAAAGCAATAGCTAGTCTTCTGTTACTTATAACTACCCATGAAATAAATACTGTGAAAATCTCTTTCCTTTGTATTTTTAAAGTTTCAATACATTAGCACGTTGCAAATGTGTTAATTCCTTGTGTGTCTGGAGAATGGTGGTAATTTTTTTCAGTTACTTTGGAAAATGCAAGTGTAGATGTTCTATTATGAAACTACATAACCACACTATACCTTACTAACACCAAGGGTATTTCCCAGCTGAGAATTTAAACTGTTTTCCCAATGTCACCAAAAGAAGGGATGATGGAAAATAATGGACACACAGAAAACTGAATTTTGTTAAGAAATCCAGTGCATAATTTGAGGCTGATTGTTGGGGGGGTGACAGCCTGGCTTTCAATGCCATCTGAGAGTGGGGACCTGTATCTCATTCCTGAGGGGACATTTCAGATTTGACGTTACCTCTAAATCCTTGACAGGGTAGAAATTCCTGAGACAGAGCCATGATTTCAGCCTGGTGTGATGATTCCATGGATCTCCTGGACTGAGTGGAATCCTGCACTTGGGCACCAGCAGGGTTTGGTGTAGTGAGGGGATTTTGCAGCTGGGATGGACAGCACTGCTGGGAGGATCCATACCCTGAGTTTGTTTGGGCAGCTCATCCTTACCAAGAACAAAAAAAGGGTTGGTTCCAGCTTTCCAAAATTGCTCAGTTCTCAGTCATTACTTGGTGGACTGATCTCATCACATTTTATAATTTCACCTGTGATGTTTTGGTAGGAGCTGCCCAAGGAAAGCTCCAGACACGAAGCAAATGCCATTCAATTGTGGTATCATTTTGTTTGTCTTGCCCTGACTTTGGAAATAAAATTAGAGCCATATCCATTAATAGAGATTTCACAGGAAGCACTAGGGTGAAGCTTAGCATTGTGGCTGGTTCCCACCAGGGATGATGGCATATTAGGAAAAAAAAAATCACTGAAAGAAGAACATGAAATACTGGAATGCTCTTCCCAGGGAGGTGGTGGAATCACCATCTCTGGATGTGTTTAAAACAAGACTGGACATGGCACTTGGTGCTAGAGTCTGGTTGAGGTGTTAGGGCATAGGCTGGACTTGATCATCTTAGAGGTCTCTTCCAACCTCATTATTCTGTGATTCTGTGATTCCCAATTTCCTCCTTTCCTATATTACCCTTTTGGGGTTTTTGTGTTGTCTGTTGTGCTATTAAATTTAATATTTCAGCATGGTATATTCTTTAAAATAGTTAATGGGAGGGAGTTATTAGAAATTCTTTTGATAGCAGTGCATTGTAATTATTGAAAGATTATCCAAATTACCAGCTTGGAACACATAAAGGCAAATCTACCTAACAGTTTTATATTCACTTTCTAATGACCTTGTTTCCTCAGGTTTTTCCATTTAAAAAAAGAGAAAAGTACAGATTTTCAGGCAAATTGGTTTTCACATTTGGGAATTTAGTGTGGGTGAGACAGTTTCTCTTTTATAGTATTTTTAAAAAATTAAGTCACTCATCATTATTTATAGAAACATATTAAATTATTTTGCCTGGTTGTGGATAAGTGTTCTGGGTAGAAATTTATAATAAAAAGAAAATATAAATAGCTCGTTACTTATGAAAAGTTTTTATGATGTTATATTAAAAGAATAATGGTTTTGTATTCCAAACAGATCATAAACTGTTTTACTTACTTGCAAAACATGTTATGTTTTGGGGTTTTGTTTTTTCCACAAGTCTTAAAAATCCAATTGTGAGGGAGAATGACTGCAAGGTGTTAAAATAATACATTTTTTTCCTCAAAAGGATCTTGTAGCTTGCTTGCATAACCAGTGCATGAAAAAATGTGATACCAGTGGGTTGTTTTTCTTTTTAACTATTCATTATTTATGAAGTGCAGAGAAAAATAGATACAAATTATTGTTTCAGGGGACTTCCTGTAGCTATATTATTGTCTTCAAAGGATTTGCTCATTAAACAGTGGTTTAATTCCAGCATGAAAAGTTCAGGCTCTTGTTGTCCAAAAGTAGATTTTAAAAAAAAGTTCCTCCATGTCTCCATATGCCTATACCTATATATATTTAAGAATATTGGTTGAAAAAGTCCCATTTGTTTAATAGGAGGTTATAATATGTACCAAACATTTGCAAACTTCTCAGTATTTTCCTATTTCAACTTCAGTGCTGCTTGAATTTGCAAATGGGCATATTACCATTTGCAAGCAAGTTTTTGGAGACACATTTCATATTCAGTCTGTTGTTTTTTATTGTTTTCAATCTGTGTTTTTCAGTCTATTAAGAGGTAAAGAATAATTCCTGTCCCCAGGGAAGTGTGAGGTGTGGGAGTTGCTGCTCCACTATCTTGAAAAGTGCTGGAGAAGAATCATTGTGGCTCTGGGATTTCTCAGTAGAAGAAACACACCATACTGAGCCTCCAAATTACCATTGTTCCACAGAAAGCAAAATTTCAACTTAGTCAAGCAGTTCAAATCTGCAACCCCACTGCTGTTCTGAGTTTTCAGTGATCATTTCTATAGCAAATGTCCTTTATGTCAGTCACAGTATAAACTGCAAGACAGTTGGGAGTGCAGTGGCAAGAGCTTTTGCTCTTTTTTTCTGCTCAAAAAGAACTCCATTATTTGAATTTCCAACTCCCATTTGTGTTCTTAAAAGTTGTTTTGTAAGTAAGCAAGACTATATTTCTTAAATAATAATAATAATAATGTCATTATCGTTAAAATTGATAAAATAATTTATTTTCTAATATTATAATTGTTTTGATTCTATATAATACATAATATATAATATATATTTATATATTATATAAATATATTATATAATTGTAATTATATAGTTTTAATTATATATCTATTATTGCTTTAAGAATATAATATAAAATATTTTTAAAATTTTAAAAATAATTTCAATTTTAAAAAATAATATTATTAAATAATATTGAAATAATTTTTATATTATTATTGTTATTAATATTATTAATATTTTGGAACTTTTAATTTGGTAGTCACAACTCTCAGAATGAAATATGCATGTCAAGTTGGAAAGCCCTGTCCTATACTGGAATATAAAATTAGCATGAAGTCAGAAATATTCACTCTTTCAAAAATGTTGGTGCTGTGTGGCAAGAATAACTTTTCTTTTCAAGAGCCTGGTGGCAATACTAGAAGTATAAAAGTCAAGTTGTTTTCATGGCAATTTGACATGGTTGTGCTACATTGGCAGTAGAATTTTGCTGTATGTTTTTTACCCTGGGGCAGGGTGGAATTTCCTTCTGTAGCCAGAGGGGTTTCTCTGCAGGGGGATGGAGTTTCAGGCCTCTGGTGTGCAGGTCACTCTTTTGAGGGATTTTGCTTGGTTTTGTTGGAAAGAGCAAAGCAAGAGTCTCATTTTGCTCCATTCACCAAACCTTAACAGTGTTTAGTGTTTGAAGATACAATCTATGCATTTGAGTGAAAATCGTCCTGCTTACTTGAGAATTAATTAATTAATCTGTTCTGATAGTGCATGTAGTCCTCAGTGTTCCAATAAATGATAGCAGGCTGATTCTATTTTGCTCTTTTTTGGCTGTCAGTAATATGATCACTCACATAATGAGACCCTGAGTCAGCTGGATCTTTTAAGTGGATTTAAATAGACCTCCTCTTTATAGAGCACTCCCCAAAGAAAGCTAAAAGGCTTTTTGCATATTTTAAATGACAGGTTATGTTGGAATTAAAACTAGAGTACTTAGAGTTTTGAACAGAAGACACTCAGAGCAAATAAGTAATAAATAAGAGGGATTTATCTGCAACTGGGATAAATAAATAAAAGGGATTTATGCTGCCTGCTGTGTCCATGAAGGGAGGTTCTCACCCTGATGGTTTCTCACAGATGAGATTTCAGCTGGTGCCTTTGCAAGTTGTAACCAGCTCTGCCAAGTTCCCTTTAGCCCCTGCCAGGTTCTCAGCTCCCAGAGCCCTTCTGGCTGCCCCTGCCCATCTCTGTGTTTTTCCTGTTCCCCTCTGCCACCTCGTGCTGCCCATGCTGAACCTCCCCAGAGGGCATTCCTGGGAATTCCCAAAGGAAGGGCCAGCCTTTCCTTTCCTGCAGGGCTTTTCCACCTCATCCCACGGCTCTTTTCAAAGGAACACTGATTGTAAAAATCTGTCACAACAGTTTTACTTCTGTGCTTTAAACATCAAGACCTCCCCTGAAAACTGTATTATATTTTCCATGTTAAAATGAACTATTCCTAGGTCAGTGGAGGCTCACCTCCATGAATTTTCATGTCACACAGTCCTGTTCTCAGGAGGCTAGCATTCCCCAAACTGTCTTTATTTTGAACTTTGCATAATGATTTGTATTGAGGCCTTGGCTCTTTCTTATTATCACCATATAATACTGTAAATAATAATAAAATAAAATATAAATATACAATATAAATTACTGTAAATAATAAACTGTAATATATACAAAAATATATATTATATATATTATATAATATATATTATTAATCTATATATTACATATATTATATACATAAAAATATATGTGAATATAAATAATATATATATATACTGTAATATAAGTGCTTTTTAACATCCTACCAGTATGATCTTTAGGCTGTGTAAGAAGTCAAAGATCTTCACTTTGTTTGGTCAGATTATGTTTAGTGATTTGCTGTCTTCCCCCATGAGACATTTCTTTCCCTGGTGGATAAAATGTTCCACAATGCACAGTTTTGTGTCAGGCATTTCAGCTGCATTGGTTTCCTCTGGGGGGAACTGTGGGGCTGTGAGGTGATAGCAGGAACTGCTGCTGTGACTCACACCACTGAGTGGATTACTTGAGTGCTGACAGAAGGGGGATCTAAATGGGGCAAACAGCAAACTTTGTGTCTAATTTCACTCATCACATCCCTAGTGCACATCACAAAGGTTAAACAGCTGTCACCTGGCAATATTCTTACTCAAAACTGGGAGTTCTAAAAAAATAGCTTTTTTCTTCTGAGTATTTTTGTTTGTTTTTGTCTTTGTGTCTCAGTAGTACAGGCATTGATATGGAATAAGAAGGAGTAATGTAGGAATTCCTGTGGCTGCACACGAGCTGCAGAATTGATTCATGGAAACCTGGTTTCCTTCTCTCTAATCATCTTCTGCATGAAGATTCTGTTCTGGGGCTACAGTGTGATGGCACCTCAAGCTGAAAATGGATTATTTGTTGCATTTCTTCACCACTCAAGAGAAACATCTGTGCTCTTGTGGAAACCATGGCAAGAGAAAAGAATTTAATTTCTTTCCTGTAGGTTCCTGTAGGTAGTAGGTTCCTCCTGCTCAGTTTTATTGCAGGGTTTTCTGAGGCCAAGGTATAACCTGTTTGTTCTTGATTTGGAATGAAAAACTTGGAAAAAAGCGTTCTTGTGAGGCTGGTGACTCCTCTGTGTGCTCCACAGTGCATTTTCCACTTTGAAGCAGGTTATTAGCCTGGCTGGGTTTGTGGCTATGTTCCAATTCCTGGACTCAAAATTTTCTGTACAAATGCATCATCTGCCTCATAAATTTCTTAGCTTTTAACCATTTGGTTCCTGGTGTTAATAATGACAATAACATCACTCTGTAGGCATTATTTTTATTTTTGTTGTCTCTGAATAGTGTCAATTAAATTAGCTTCTAATATATTGAAGGTTTTGCTCTGTACAAGACAGTTAAGGGCAGATTTTGTCACCACAAATGTCTACAGGGGCAGGAGCATGAAGAGACAGTAGTAAAATTGCCTGGCAACTTCCAGCAAAGGACATCAAAGCGTTGCTCAAACTTTAATGAACTAAATCGAGGTAAAATAAATGGTGAAATTAAGCAATTTTGAAACCAAACCATTTTCTAGTTGCTAGAAAGCACTGGAAAAGGAGAAGGAACAATAACATGTATTTTTTTTTACAGCTTCAGCAACACCAGCTACTCTAGTTTGTGAATTAACTTAATATTCAACATTTTGTCATGTACATTGGGTGTTATAATGCATGAAATGAATACACAGTCACATCCCAGTGGCTGCAGTTCCCAGTAATGATCGACAATACTGCCTCTAGCTAGCTAACACTTTCCCCTATGAAATATTTTCTGCATGACCACATCCCATGGCAGCAGGCAGCAATGGAATTTATGAACTAGCTGGAGCTATCAGTGCTAGTGAGGAAGCAATAGAGAAAGATGTATGTTAAAAAAATTAAATAAAAAACAAAACAAAAAAACTGTAAGGGAGGGAGGAGGTAAAAGATAAATATCCAACCAGAAAAAAAAAAAGTTGTCAATATGTCACACAGACACTTTGAACAAGCAGCTTAATGGCACTGCAAATTCGTGTCTGGGTCCTATTTTTAAAATTTTCAGATTTCCTAAATATAGCTTCCAGTTGAGGCTGTTTCTTTTAGCTCTACATAACTCAAAAGTACTGACACAGAATGAAGCTTTCAGCTTTATGCCAGGTTAGAACCACGCTTTGTTTGCATGACTGGGAGTTGGGAATGGTCAGGGTCTTATCAGGTCAAGTTGGTTTTTTTTCTGAAGCCAAGTCAGTCGGTGTAATTCTCTTAGAGAAAGGGCACTCAGCTGTGCAGTGGCTTTCCATGAGTTTTCTCTCCTCTCCTTTTCTTGCTGTACAGCTATTTTTTAGCCTTTCTCCCCCTCAATGCTAAAATACTCATGTACCATATGAGAGAAGTAGATTACAAATAAGGTTCCTTATTAATATATAACCACTAGGGAAAACATAAATAACTTCCTTTCCAACCTCTGTACCTGTGTGACTTGCATTGTTTTTGAGACTGTTATTCTTGAAAGCAAAATTGTGAAATGATTCCAGTTTTTTTTCAGATTTCCAGGACCAAATTCAGTGGAATACACAGCAGTGAGATGAAGTCAAGACTCAACACAATCAGGAGGAAGTAGGAATATAATTCATAATATTGTGGGCACCAACTTTAACATGTCTTGGTTTGATAATCTCACTCCACAGTAGGTTATACAAGGAATGCAGACAAATAAATGCAGAAAAAATATTGCAAAAAAAGATCATAGAAAATCCCAGCAATCTTCTCTGCATCGCCCTGGGTTGAGTTTTGCATTCAACAAAAATAACTTGGAAACAAATAGCCAAGTTAGAACACACTACATCTGTAACATAATTGTATTGGCTGCATTCTATATGTGGCATTTTTGTGCAAAATTAGGAAAAACCCGCAGTATTTCTGGGCCAAGGTCTAGGATTGGTGTCAAATGTCTGTCTACAGCTGCCCTGGGGATCCTGGAGCAGGCTGCTCTGTGTAGCCCAGCACCTTTGGATGAGGAAGGTCTCACAGCCTGTCTGGGCAGACTCTCCTGTGGTCAGAGCCCCTCACAGCAAAGAAATCCATGGATTTCAAAGGAATCAAATGGATTTCTGGAATCTCTGGATGCCAGCATGACCCTCCCAGTTTAGTGTCACCAACACCTTGCTGAGGGTGCTCTGTACCCCTCACCCAGGCTGTGTCAGCAGGAATTGATTCACCAGTGCACTCCACATCCAGGAACCTCCTGGCTTGCTTGTGCCTTACTACATTGCCCATAATTTTGTTTTGTGGGCACTTCCTTGCTCCTTTTTACATGGAGATGCTGGAGGAGACTCCATGCAAGCCTTGTTTGGTTGATTTTGTGTTCCCTTTGCTCCTCACCCCTGCACAGGGGGGTGCTGGTACCTCTCCCTCTGCCCTTCTCTATTTTAAAGTCTTTTTTTTGCTGGCCAAGCAGCCTGGCCCCTCAAGCTCCCCTTCTTTAGACTCTGTTTTTTGAGAGATTGCCCTGCCACCATCCTTATTGCCCACTAGGAGAGAAATTCAGGTGCAGCAATCCCAGCAGGCTGCAGTGGGGTAATTGCTGGCACCTGGCAGCCCAGGTGCTTTGCATTAAAGCAGATTGGGAAGTGATTCTGCCCTCTGCTCTGCACTATAAAACCCCTCAGAAGTGTAAAACCAGGGAACTGCTGGGACAGAGGGTCCCTCAGGTTGGTCAGGTGTGCAGCCCAGCCTGAGAGGAGACCCCAAAGGAGCAAGACTTGTTCAGCTTGGAGAGCAAAGAGCAGCCCCTGGGTACCTGTAGGAGATGTAGAAGACAGAGCCTGTCTCTGCACAGAGGCGTTGTGGCAAGAGGATGAGAAATGCAAACATGCAATTAAAATGAGGTAGGTTCAAACTGGAAAAGTTTTTTTTTTCCTGGGAATATTTAAGCTTTGGAGGCTGCTTGGAGAGGCAGCTGTGTGATCTCCCCTCTTGGAAGTTTCCAAAGAGCATCGGCATCAGTCCCAGAGGTGTGATCTCACAGATGACTGTGCTTCAAGCAGGAGTTTCTGCTTGAAATCCTTTGAGGCCTCTTCCAGCCTGACTGATTGTGTGGGGCTGCAGTTCTGGAGACCAAAATGCAGCCAGCAGCTGAGAATTCCTTGTGTAGGCTAGACTGAAATGCCTTCTTGGAAACATCCCTGAACATCCCTTTCTGGACATGATTTAACTTAATAAATGCAGCGAAGTATTCACTGGAGTTAATCCTTCACTCTGATACCTCAGAGGAGTTTCTTACCCATCTGCATGTAGCTGGAATGCTTTTTTTCTGTTGAATTTTTTGATGGAAAGCTAAAGGGTCCCAACATAGGGCTAAGTAAATGCCCAGAGCAGCTGAGGTGATTGAGGCACCCAGCTGGAGGTGCCAGGTTCACTTTCAAATCCACCTGGTTCAATCTCTCTGATTGCTCTTGTGATTTTGCTTGTTTGAGCTCTGCTGCAAGCCTGGAATTGAAAAGTCAGAGGAATGTGCACAAAGAAATGCTAGGCTGGAATGAAGATGCCATTTGTTGTAAATACAGTAAAGGCAAACCCTTAGTTCCAAATTATAGCCCTTTGCTAAATGCCAGAGTTTCCCATGCTTATCCTTTTCCCATTGCTTTTGTAGAAAATGTGTAGAAGTAGCAGAGTTCAATGAAAACATGTATTGGAATAACTAAATAAGTTTCTAAAAGAACTCAGAATAGCAGTAAAGGAGTAAAAATAAGTCTTGATTGATGTTCTGGCCCATTATATTAAGCTGTGTGCTTAGCTTTGGCTAAGTCAGCCAAGTCTTAGAAAAGAAATTTCAAGTGGGTCAGGTTGTTGCTAAGTTCTGTGAATTGGAGCTAACTTTGGCTTGTCTCAACTTAATGTGCTTGATCCAAACAAAGATAATTAAAAAAGATTATTCTGCAGTTTCATAATATCACTTAATCTCACATCTATACTTGTCATATAAATACAATGCCTGTCTTATTTTTATTCAAATAGCAATCCATCAAAATTGCCTTCTGACAGGATTTTGACTACTACTTATAGTAATAACTAATAGTTCTTTTTTACTATTTCCCAGGGGGGAAGTAGTATGTATGTGTGTGGAGGAGGAGGGGTGGATAGAAATACTGAAAATAATTTTCATTTTTATCTTTAAAATGAATCAGGAATTTTAGTTTCCTGTGAAGTTTCATATAAGGCAGCAATCTGCAAAGGCCATTCTGGTTTGCTTTTATTCTGTTAGTGTTTCATTAAAAGGTATAGGGGCACTTTCAAAAATAAAGCTGAATCTTTAATTACTATTTGCAATAAATCATTTTTAAAAGATGAAATTATTGACACACAGTGCACTGAAAGGGCTTTTAATATATTTGTTCACTAGTGATAATGGGTTAAAAAAAAAGTTGAAAAGACGGATTGCAAAACTAACAATAAATCAATCAATTGGGTCTGGTAATACATCTCATATCCACAGTGTGTGATGCTTAGTTTATGACATCTTAAGATCTCAAAAGCTGATTTATTTTTCCAGTAATCAGTGTTCTGATCCATTAGTTTTTATAAGGTAGAGAGATGACACTGTTTTTTTTTTTTTTCAGGAATGATTTGTATTTTAAAATTGCACGTCTGTCAATCAAGACAGAACCAAGGACTTTTTAAATCTTAGTACCTTCACTGTGGGTTTATTTCTCTACAGTGCTGGTGGTGTATATTATTATTCAGTGAAATTTTTCATTGCACTTCATAGTTTGGGATTTTTTTTACTAATGTGTAGCCTAAGAAAGTTTTCATTCCACTTTGATAATTATCTCACCACTCTCTATATTGATACCCCAGCACATCCGAGCTCAGAGTATACTCTGTATGAAGTTCTCAGATATTTGTAGTAATCAACGTTGTATCTGACTGGTAAAACAACAACTTTGAAATCAAAAGGAGTTTTATCATTGAACTTGGTGTAGCTTTCATCTGTTGTTGCTCTGCTCAAAATTATTGATAGCTTGCTGCATTCAGGTACATAAAGAAACACCAACAAAACAAGGAGATTTATAGAAAATAGTCAAAACCAAAACATTTGGGTGTAGCTTGAAGCTCTACCTGCCCAGTTTGGGGAGAAAGAGTTAAAATGTATGGATTTGTACTATAACCAGTACAAAATGGCTTTGTACTATAATCCGTACAAAAATGCTAAGTTGGGTTTTATTCTCCTTTTGTGGGACGGTAAATGCTAACACTGAGAAGCTTCGTCTAAAATGGCCTCATTTTTCAGCATCAGAATGTAAATTCTGGGTGTCCTGTGTGATATTACTGAGTGTCAGGTGGCTGCTGTTAAAGCAGAGTTCAATGAAAACATTTAGAAGAATAAATAAATAAAAATAAGTTTCTAAAAGAATTCAGAATGGTAGTAAAGGAGTAAAAATAAGGCTTGATTAAATAAGTGCCTCCCAACCAGGGAAAGGCTGGGGGATGATGGCAGTGCTGGTCCCTGGGGAGGGAGTGAGGTGTCTGGGAAGTTGTGCTGTGCTCTGGACACCGTGGTGTTTTTGGGGTCCCCAGGAACTGAGAATCTGACTCCATGTTCTTAGAAGGCTAATTTATTATTTTATGATATTGTATTATATAAAAGAATGCTATACTAAAACTAAAATAAAGGATACAGACAGAAGGCTTAACAAGATACTAATGAAAAACTTGTGACTGACTCCTCAGTCTGACACAGCTGATGTTGATTGGTCATCAAGTAAAAACAGTTCATGTGTTGGATAAACAATCTCCAAACCAGCAAAACACAGGAGAAGCAAATCAGATAATATTGTTTTCATTTCTCTCTGAGGCTTCTCATCTTCCCAGGAGAAAAATCCTGGGCAAAGGGATTTTTCAGAACATATGACAGTGACAGGACACTGTGTGTCTCATGAGTTACAGTCCAAGTGACTGAACCAAATCCATCCTCAAGCCACTGCCTGACTGCAGGAGAGCTGGAGGCTGAAAATGTGGGAGTTGTGTGCTGGAAGCTTCACTCATGAGAAAATGGTCCTCAGATAAAAACATTATTCTAGGAGTGCAGATGTAAACAGATATGTGATTTTTTAATTTTTTAGTTTAAAAAACCCAGGGATAAAGACACCTCAGATCTCTCAGATGATGGCAAATCCAACAGGTAATTACCTAGCATTACCTTTCACTCATCTCATTCTTGTATTTTCTGGTGTGCTTTGTGCATCTCGGCTGCCCACACACCTGGATCTGTGAAAAACAGGTGTGGAGCCTTCTTGGCCTGCCAAGTTCCCCAGTTCTGGGGTTTTAGTGGTACCTGATTGGAGCTTTTAATGGCTTTTTATTCTTAATTCGGGCTATAACCTGTGGAGTATTGTGTGCTTTTACATTTGACCTCATTTTGATTTATTTAATTGCGTTTGGGTGTTTTATAAACAGGGACAGGCTTGAAGCACTTCTCTGCTGTTTTGATGCTGAGAGTGTGCACTGTCAGGAAGGACTCTGCTTTATCAGACAGACTCTTGTGAATGAAAAGTTTATAAGCTGGAAATCCATCCATATTTTAAAAGGCAATTATTGCCTTGCTTTCAGTTTGGCTACAGGCTTGGCATCAAACTGAAACAAGCAGAAAAGACAAAAAAATAAATTAGTGATTGGGTTCATATGAGTGAAATGTGATTCTGATTTCTTACTGCTGTGTTCAAATTCACTGGGGTGTTTGCTTTTTGGGGTTTGCATTTTAATGATTTGCTCCTGACATAGTGGAAAGGAGCCAGTAATGGTTTAGGTGGGAGGGTTTTGTTCTGGCAGGATTAAAACCAAAAAGAGTGGAAAAGGGTAAAGTTAACATGGAAAGCTACAAAAGTAGTGCCACAGCATTTTTTCCAGTAAGCTTGGCACTCTTTGCTGAGTTTTGCACTATACAGCCATTAGCAGGCTGGTCAATGCATTGCTTTATGAGGCAATTATTTCAGCATACTCTATTCAAAATACACATTAGAACTTAACCTTCTGAATCCTGAAGTAGCATTTTTATCACCCAACATTAGAAAAGAGTTGGAGTCAGCAATTTCCCCTTTTTTTTTATGATCTGGTATCATTAATAAAGCATTGAGCTGGTAGCTTCTTACAATTCTCCAGGATAATTTGTGACACAAAAGGTGCTGCTGTGATACAGTTGTCTGTTGACTTATTCAATAGCAGGGGAAACATAGAAATTGTGTAAAAATAAAAATGAGCAAGGGAGGGGAGAAGGACCTCTTAAAACAAATGTACAACTGGTACACAGCATATTAGGCCTGCTGCTGCTGGATATGCACAAGTAGAAATGGGAAGTTAATATGGAATTTCTAATTAGGGTCACATACTAATGAACTCCCTCTTCATGTTAGTTTTATGCCGCTTCAGAAATTTTTTATCATATGCTTAAAAATTTATGGCTAGAAACATTAATGAAAATGAGGCGTGAATTGGAAATTGTGCTATTATGGAGATGAGTATGGCCATGGCCAGGCTGATTTCTAAGGAGGGATCCTTTTATTGCCATTTTTTTGGGGAATGAGAAATGTTACAAGTAGAATTAATGACTAGACATATTCTTTGCCCTGGCTTGGCTGGTGTTATTATATTTAAAGTTATAAAAGCTGGATTTAATAAAATTTTGAGTTAATTATAAGGGGAATTTTTATCATAATTGGCAGTCTTCTGTAAGAAATAAAACTGTAAATCAGCAGAAGGGCAAAATTAATACAGTGTGGTGGTTATGCTTCCTTACACCTATACATGTCTGTATATTAAATATACATTTTTAAATACTAAATATATTTATGTGTGAGTACAGGCATGCTCACACATATATAGGTACAGTGAACATTTTTATGTGACTTTTTTGCTAAAGGCTATCTCCTTTCCTTGCTGCTTGACAGCACAATTGCTCTTAAGTTCTGTGGATGAATGTTTGGGTATAAATTTTCCAGAAGTGGCATTTTTGTCTCTGGTATCTTGTAAAAATCAATTGAGCTCGCTATTTAAAATGTCAAACCTCCAAACACTACCTGTTGTATTGTTTCCTTCAGTCCCACTAAAATTATCATGCAATCTTGTATAAAATATATTGAAAACATCTGGTAGTCTGTCTCATTGGAATTGCCTTTGGAAATAGTCTAGTAACTTTTGACAGCTTGGCTTTACAAGGATATTGATTTCACTGTGGCTTTATCATGGAAAACTGATGAATGGTCAAAAGCTGAAAGTGATATAAAACCTGGTTTATAGTTTTTATATGAATCCATGTAATAAAATAAAGTAGGTTTGTAAAACATAGTAAGGTATGCCCTTGTGAAAACATTAGAGTTAAAAAAGAGTTTTGCAGCATTTTTGTGCTGTGGATTGCTTGGGCTGGGGACATCAGAAACATTTGCAGGCTTGGAAGGGATGGACAAAGGAAGTAATGTCCTTATTGAAAACAATACCATATGTTGCTAATAGTTATGTGATGCTTGGGAGAAGAGAAGCTTGCATAGAGTACTGCTTTTGGATTTTACAAATTTCCTTTTGAAATACTCTATTAATGCTGAACAGGAACCGATGTGGGAAAAAAAATATTGTTTCCACAATCCAATAACAAGGAGAAATAAGCAGCAGAAACACAACTAACTGATGGGGCATGGGGAACAGGAACTGTAATCTGGGCAAGAAATACCTTTTTTGTACACCTGAGCAACTGAACAGGAAGGGTTAGAAACAACATTGGCCATCTGTATTGCCCTGGCTGCAACAAAAGAAAGTAAGGAAAATATAGGAAACTAAATTGATTTCTTTCTGGAGGAAGTAATTGCTTCACTGGTCAATTAAATACAAACACAATGAGAAGGTGTTGAAGTAGAAACATGTGTGTCAGCCCTGCAGAACAGTGAATTCTGTGTGTACAGAATGCCCTGGGGGCTGGAGGTGCACGTTCATCCCCAGTCCTGCTGGGTCCTGTTCTGCAAGGAGGGACAGAGAGGAGGTGAGGGGTTTTTCTGGATCTCAGAAAGAGAGGTCTGAAAAGAAGTGACTTAATAAATTGACTGGTTTAATGAGAGAACAAAAAAAGGAATAACAATAGAGTAAATCCAGCATCCTTTCAGGAGGAGGGGACCCTGCTCTGGTGTAGGATTGGCTGGATGCTGGAGGGGAGATGCCCAAGGTGTTGCACAGACCTTGCCTGTGGGAGGAGTCTCCTCCTTTTTCTGTCACTTTCTTTTGCATCATTTTCTGCCCAAACCCAGCTGTCTATAGGGTGTTTGCTGCACTGCAATATCACAGACATATTTTCGTGAAAATCCTTTTCTTTATGATTTTCCCTTCTGAGAAGCTGAGGCCTCAGAAATAGAATGTAAACAATGGTTATCTGCTGCTGTGGAATGCAACAGGGGGATCCGTGATTGGTCTCGTGGATGTTTGGATTTACTGACCAGTCATGGCAGAGCTGGTTCTCACTCTCTGTCTGAGCCAGCTGCCTTTGTTATCATTCTTTTCTATTCTATTCTTAGCTTAGCCTTCTGAGGAAAACTTTCCTTTTTTTCTTTTTAGTATAGTTATAATGTTATATATATATATATATAATAAAATAATAAATCAAGCCTTCTGAACATGGAGTCAACATTCTGGTCTCTTCCCTCATCTGAAAACCCCAGTGACCACTGTCGCACTGCAGGGGAGAGGCAGGGCCATGCTCCTGGGGAGAGCTGCCCACAGGCTGCTCGTGCCAGGGCTGGACCAGGCTGTCCTGCAGCTCAGGGGCTGCCCAGCACAGCCCAGTCTCAGCACAGGCTGCTCAGTGAACACTTCCTTAGCTCACCAATGCTTGGTGTGCAGGGATCCCTGAGTTAGGATCAAATAACTCTCCTGCAGAGAAGGGTGGATGCAGTGAAATGAGAGCAATCACCAGGCTGCTTCTGACAGTTCAGTTGGCACTGCTGCAGAACAGATGTCCTGCCCCTCAAGGTATGTCACCAGTGCAAGCTGTTATAGAGGGGGAAAAAAAGGAAAATCAAGATTTCCATATCCTGGATTAGTGGAACCTGAATTAAAACTGGCACCTGTGGATGGATTTTAGTAAAAAATAACCCCTTTTGCACAGTTCTTTAAATGATCTTTCATTGTACCAAAAAAAAAAACTATGTCAACTTCAGCTAGGATACCTTGAGGAAAAGGAAGGTTGTCCCAGAGATCCATGTCCAGGCTTGAATGCTGTGCTTGAGAAATGTTGGCCCAGTGTAGAGAATTCAGAGCAGCACAGTGAGGATGAGCAGAGGATATCCTGCAAAGGAGGATGTGAGGAAAAGGGGACCAGATGTTGTCTCCTTGTATTTCCCATCTCTCATGTCTTTGAGCAGAGCAATTATTTCCTGTTCTGTACTCCCTTTTATGAGAACTTTGGGTTGGCCCTGATGCTTCTGAGGTTCTAATTTTCATTCAAGAAGGTGCAACCAGGAGGGGCTTGTCGAAAGTTGCCAGTGGAACTCAAGTCTCTAGAGTCTGAGTAGTGGAGTTGGCACTAAACCTTTCTTCTTCCATAAGAATATAAGTGAAGACACAAACTGTAAATGGTGGGAGGGAGAAGGAGGTTTCCTTGCTCCAAGTTAAAGGCCAGTCTTCATTCTCAGAAGAGTGACAGGTGGAATTGTTCAATAGGTACAATTGCAAATGGAAAAAGGAGCAGGACACGGATTCCCTTGGAGATTCCTCTTTCCTTCTGTTGCTGTTTTTCACTCTGAGCACCCACATGGGTACAGCCATGGTTTATTAAATCAGGAAAGGTAATAGAAGCTAGGCAATGAGTGCAGGGTTGGTTTGAGCTGTTTGTGTGAGCTGCAGAGCACCCAGCCTGGGTGTGGTGCGTGCACTGTGCTGCTCCATGGGAAGGGCGCTGATCCCTGCCCTCATTCCCTTTGCACTGCAAGGAAGTTTTTGGGATTGTGGCAGTCATTCGCAGAAGCCCTACACACCTTCCTTCTTGGGAAGCCTAACAGTGCTTTGACAGTGCTTTAGTAGCATCCAGTCCTTTGGGTTGGAAGTGTAAAACTTGCACTTGGTCACTGGAGCAGGCAGAACATTGCTCTCATTATCTTGCACTTTATAGCTTTGTGGGCAGGTTACTTTTATCTGGTAAGGAATTCCAGCAATTGGATTGCTTTATCTTAAAAGCCCTGACAGTGATGAAAGGAGAAAAATAAACCTGCAAGGGTCAAAATATTTGAGATTTCATAGAGAAGTAAAATAAAGGAAGCATTGGGATTTGTAGAAAAGTAACATGTATGAGAAGTTTGTGCTGTGGCTTTGTTAGAAACCAAAAGTATTGGATGCTTGCCAGCCAGAAGAAAAATGTATATCCTGAAAGACAGTGAAAGAGAAATATTAATAGAGTCAAGAATGGTGTGTAATACAGTTGGAAATAATGAAATGCTGAAAGGATATTGCAACTTGATTTTTGAGAAGATGGTTAGAATAGAAAAAAAAATCTATTCAGTTTTTATTAATGATTTAATACTAATTTTAACTAGAAACATCATCATTCAATAGGCCAAACATATTTTATGAAGCAAATTTGATCCTGACCTAGGAAGTACAGTAGCTGTATAACTTTTAACCACGTTTTTTAAAGAAAAAATAAGATGCTGTCTGATATGTCTTATGAATTGTGTTTTATCTTGTATTCAGCTTTTGGGTGGATATTTGTTCTCAGCATTTTAGAGTTAGGGTTGTTTGGAACTCAGAAGGATGGGATAACTGGGGTGAACATGGTGAAATGTGCTGGGTTTGGGTTTGTAATTGCTAAGGGAAGCATCCACTGACTCCTCTGCCCAGAGGAGAGATCACAGTGTGGGTGCCAGGGGGAGGAGTGTCAATTTACCTTTCCCAAACTGAGCTGACCGAATTGACACAGGGCACTCTCATTCTGAACTGTGAGAATTACCCTTCTTTTAATTAATGCTGTTACAATATTGCTGGCATTAACCAATTTTTCAAAAAATACTTTTGTAATTGAGCTTGATTTTTTTTTTACATTGCTTCTACTTTCTATGCTCCATGAAGACATTTTTGCTCAAAATTTCAACAAAAAAACCACTTTAGGGATCTCAGCCACTTAGAAATGCTGCAATGAAAAGCTGAAGAAAGTTGATGTGAGAATGTTACAGCACATCACTTGATGAGATATCTTAATAGGATTGCTACTAGCAAGCTTCCTCTTAATGGCTTTTACAAACTATGGTTTATTATATCAAACTGCTGCTATAAGAAGTAAGGAATTAAAGAGAATGAATTAGACATAAAGGGGGAAAGAAAAAAAAACTGACAGAACTTATGGGCTATCTGAGGTTTATTTTGCATGTTTTAATTTTGTTACGATAAATAATTGCAAAAAATTTAATCGTATATGTTTGTAGCATAAAAAGTATAATAAAAAAATTGGAGTGTAACTTTAAAACAGTCATCAGCTGTAAATGCAGTCATTAGTCAACCCATCTCACTACATAACTGGTGCTAGTTTGTGGGATTTTCTGAGTTCCCCAGATGGAGGAGGAATGATGAATCTGACTCCATGTTCTTAGAAGGCTAATTTATTATTTTATGATACTATATTATATTACAGAATAGTATACTAAAACTATACTAAAGAATAGAGAAAAGATACAGACAGAGCCTACAAAGAATGGCAATGAAAACTTGTGACTCCCTCCAGAGTCCTGACAGAGCCTGACTGTGATTGGTCATTAAGTTAAAACAATTCACATGAAACCAACCAAACAACGACCAGTTGGTAAACAATCTCCAAACCACATTCCAAAGCAGCAAAACAGAGGAGAAGAAAATCGGATAATATTGTTTTCCTTTTTCTCTGAGGTTTCTCAGCTTCCCAGGAGAAGAAATCCTGGACAAAGAGATTTTTCAGAAAATATGACGGTGACGCTAGTTGGCATTTTGTACACCACAAAATTGTGCTGCAGCTCTGATGTGGAACTGGGAGTGCAGCCTGCCCGGGTGGGGCTGTGCTCTGGGAGCATCACAGCACATCAAGGTGTGCATTTGCTGTGCTCCAAGCCCACGGTTTTGGCTGTTACAAAGATGAATGGCCCAGCTCCTGCTCACTTTATTGAGCTTTTCAGAGGCACAGAGATGTTGCAGTTCTGATTCTGCAGCTCGAGTCAACAGGGCTGGGCACAAGTACAAACACCCTGAGACATCCTGATGTTCTCTTGTAGTGTCAGGTAATTTTTTCTCAGTTATTGTCTTAGCATTTGACAGGTCTGTAGGATGCAAAAATTGCCTTTTTCAGACCCAGGACAGACTGGGGAGGAGTGAGGACTTGGGAGCTCTAAGGTAGCACCAGTATCACCTCACACAGTCATGAATAGGCACTCCACAGACCCTAAACTGCATTTTTTCCCTAAGTCATGTGGTTATAAAATAACAAAGGTATTTAATGAGTTGATCTGCTTGGAGTAGTTATGATTTCCATTATTTCAAAACTAGTGGGTTAAAATGTCTTTTTTTTTTTTTTGATGAAAATTGAGATCAAAATGATTTCTAACCTGGACTGGTCATTTATTGTTGTACCCTTCTTTTTTTAGCACATAACACATACATGAGTACATAGATTGATGCATATATAGCAGTCAGATAAAAATACACAGAAAAAATGCAGAAATAGAGCAGTTTGTTGGCTGAACAAATGTTGTGCTTGAGTGGAACATACAAAGGACATTTTAAGTATATGCTGGCCTATCTCACTACAAGCCTAAAAACACCACATACTGAGTTACTGGTTCTTTTATAATTCAAAGTCAAGCTACTGTAGTGCACCAATAGATTTTTTAGGCTCATATTAAATAATGAATTTTCACAGTACATGCCATAAAGTGAATTGGCAGGTTTTGTGAGTGATTGGAGTGTAAATCTGAAATGAGACTCACTTCGTCACAGTTTCACTTCTTCCCACCAACTGTTCAGATGCCTCAGGTGCCAGAAAGGATTAGAAAACCCTGGGAGAAGGGATGGCAGTTCTGCTGAGGATGGGGAAAATGCAACACTATTTTTTTCTGCTTTTAACTGAACATGGTGAGCACAGTGTGAAGCTTTACGTTTTAGTCTTTGCCTGGGCCATAAGATGATTCTATTACAATGCATCACTTACCTTTATGTTTATAATCAGGGCTAATGCCATAAAGTTACATCCCCCAGGTGTTTAACCCTGTTTTCAAGCATTGCTTTTTGTTATACCCTGAGATGTGAAACACAACCAAGTAGTACACAGTGACAGAAAAGAATTTAAGGTGATGGTATAACTTTAAACTTACTTTTTCTTGACTCTGATACTAGCACAATTTTATGATAATACAGTCATGTTTTAAAAAACCCTTCCCTTTGCTAGCCATAAAATAAGTTTATGTTCCCAAAGGCATTGCAGGGAATGCTGTCATTAAGTGGAAGTGCCCAGCAGGAGGGAGCTGACAGTGGCTCTTTGAACCACCTGATGCTGGGATGTGATGGGGTTGCTGTGCTTTGGTTAATAACAGGAACTCCCACTGCCTTTATTAGGGCTCTGTTTCACCCTCAAAATTTAAGTTTTGTTAACAAGGTTTTGTTGTGCTGAAAGAACTCAGAGCAAAGCAGCCTTTGTCATAAACTGGGCATCAGCTCCAGGCAGAGGTTCCCTGTGCAGGTAATTCCCTGTGCATTGTTACTTTCTGAAGGTAAGGGGAGTTTTGCTGGGAGTTGGTGGATCAGCTATGAACTGTTTCATTTGTGTGTCCTGGCCTGAACAGCACTGACAAAATGCCTGAAACCAGGAGAGCAACATTTCACTCTTGTAAGGTGTAGGTTTAGCATTAAAATAATGCAAAATCAAACCAGTAGAGTCAAACTCCTCCTCACCACAGGCTCCTGGTGCCACCACTGCCCATGCAGACTGAGCTTTCCTGGTGGTTTTGGGGTGTCCAGTGAATCAGGCCCTGGCTGACAAACTCCTGCCATAGATTGGGGTCAAATGGATTTTTGTGTCTGAGAGCTGGAGCAGAGATGTCAGCCAAGAAAAATCAGGGCAGCAAAATGTACCTGGGTGTCTGCAAAGCTGGGTCACTGTTCCATTGGCTTGGAGAACCCTTTCCCTCTTTAATAAATCTGGTGCATGCTACATGTGCTTGTACACTTCCAGAGATTTTCACTTCTCTTAAAAGCACTGGATAATATTTGTACATGTGTTTGATTTATTGTTACCTCTGCAAGGTAGAAGTTACTCAGCAGCTCAGGTAGGAGGCATGGCCAAAAAAAAAAGAAAAAAGATTTTTCAATTTCTTTTCATATAGAGATACTTGTCATGAGAGAAAAAGTGGGATGTATGATGTATTCTATGCATATTTAGCACACATTTGTATTTATTTCATGCAGTGTTATTTTAGAGCACAAAACATCATCCTGAGTGAAGTGATCTTACTCTCTTTTGTGAGAACCATTAGAAATTACCCCAGAATGCTGTCATCCTCCTTGGCTAATTACCAGACAAAGCACTGATTAAGATTAAACTCAAACAAATAGATTTTGCATTGTCTGAGGTACATAGATCAAAAGTTAAAGCTGAGTTCTTTTGAACAAAGAACTAATAATGATTAAGAGCTAGCTTTTTGCTCTTGTACCTTTCAATTGATTGTGGGCCTGCCTGGCTTGATGGATTAAAATCAGTAATTTAGAAGCTGACAAAACAATACATTACAGAAAGGATAAGAGTCAACAAAAATGATATAAATGATCCTGACTGTAACATTTAAAGCTTTTAGAGTGTGACACCTTTGTACTTTTTCCCCCATTTTCCCCAAAATCTCAGCCTTGTGAGCAAATTAATTGGTGTCATGTTTTCAGCTATGGAGAGGGGAGCCTAAACCATTTCAGAATTTAAGAATGGGAAATAAGAAGGGAAAAGGTTGGACTTGATGATCTCAGAGGTCTTTTCCAACCTAGCTGATTCCGTGAAAAGAGAAAAAGCGTGGCTGTTAGGATGGAGAAGAGAGATCAGTGGTGAACTGTGGAATCTTGCATTGTGTTCTGGATGTTAAAAAAAGGTTACCAGAGTATACTTTGGCTATACTATAACCTTTCACCATAACTTCAGTGATGCCACTGATATTCTGTTCTATTCTAACACTGATAGAAAGTGTTATATCACTTTCTAAAGGAATAAGGGAGTTAATATTCAGTTTACAGAGGTACCATCCTGCTGTTTCTGTTCATGAGAGAGGTGGAAAGACTGTCTGAGGGGATAGAGGGGGGATGATAAAAAAGGTGCCTGAAATGGCCTGAAGCACCAAAAAGGTGCCTGAAGTGGTCTGAACAATAATTTCACAAAGTTTCTCTGGCAGCAGCGATCTGAAAGGTCATGAGTAGAACTGAGGTGGGAAAAAAAAAGTTAATTGCAAACTGATGTGATGAAGTGAGAGTTTAAATTCTTCAGATGGATATCAAATGCCAGATCTTAGAAATGCTACACGGAAAAAATCTGCGAGATTTCCCATGAGCTCAAAATTATGAATTTATGGGAATTTGGAAAAGGAGGGCCTGGAAGCTGATGGGCAATAGGAGAAAGGAAGTTCTGCATTGAACTTGAAGCCTTGTTAGATATCCATGAGGAGATTTGACAAAGACAAGATTTAATTCCAAATGTCTGCATTAGAGAGCTGACCCCGTGAGTCATATGAAAATGTCTTAGGAGGTGATAAATGGCCAAAAATAAGATGTGTGGGGAAAAGAGTGGGAAAGCAAGGACAGGCATCTCTTAGAGCCCCTGGAAAAAGCTGATGGCAGACAAGGAGCTGACAGAGATAATGGGAGAGGGCAATTACAGCAGGAATTATTATCAGCTGTCTGGCTGATGGCACAGAAAGTGGGGTAGAGATTGGGTGAGCATGAGCATGGAGAGCTGGCTTTTAGCTTTGGCTTACAAAACATTCATTAGAGGGCTCTGTCAAGCACATTTCCTTAACAGAT
This sequence comes from Loriotus luctuosus, assembly GCA_035582745.1. NCBI lineage: Eukaryota > Metazoa > Chordata > Aves > Passeriformes > Thraupidae > Loriotus > Loriotus luctuosus. The sequence continues at coordinate 3,936,559 of JAWWEY010000041.1, forward strand.
GGATTGCTGGGGAGGAGACTGGGAGCTATCACAGGGAAACTCCTGTGTGTGATTGTGGACTCTGCATCCTGCAGGCCTAAAGAGGTGATTTTAGACAAAAACACCAGAGAACTGTAGGAGCAGAAGGGAGCAGAGTGGTTATGGAAGGGTGTAAAGAAAGGAAACTGGTGTCAGAAGGGGAAGAGAAGGATAATCTTACATGAAACAGCAGAAGCCTTAAGGATTCTGAGGATGGAAAGGGATTTCCTGAAATGACAGGAAGGGCTTTCCTGAAATAAAAAAAAAGGGAGTTGGGGATCATTTTAAGCAGAGCACCAACCCTTCAAAGCCTGGCTGGTGTCCCTGGCAGCTGCAAAGGCTGAAGAGCTCAGAATGAAGGCTGTGTGTCTGTCCTGCTGCTGCCCTAGGCACAGGGATGAGCATTCCTATTCCCTCTTTGTAGAAATCATGGCTTTTTTCCACAAACAAAAGAAATCTGAACAATTTTTGCGAAAAGACATGAAATGGGCAGTATGTTCTCCACTTTTATAATGAAATGCAATGTTAGAATAAAAAGAAACAGTAGCACAAAACCTCTTCTCTCTAGGAGTCTGAAATGGAACTTTCTTAACTTCATACTTTCTTGTTTTAAGGAGAAAACTATTGATTTTCCTAATGAGGTATTCTAGTGGTTTTTTTATATGATGCTAATCTTATTCTTCTAGTTTTCCTTCATTTGCTTTTAATAATACTTATAAAATAGAATAATCTGTAGGTGCTACCAAGTCTGAGCCTTCAGGCTATTGCAATCACACAGCTAGAATGTAATTATTGCAAAGAGCCAAGTTGTTGTTATACCTGATTATAGCTGGAAAAGAAGGTAATTGAAATGAGATTTAAAAAAAAGAGTTTGCAGAAAACTCTTGTATTTCTCAATATTTTTGCTGTTTTTTACCATGTGTCACTTCAGTGTTTTGCAGCATTTTTTTATTATTTACTTATTTTTCTAACTAATTATTAAATTTTCTGACTGCCTTGCTTAGCTTGAGACAGAATTGCTTTTGTTGCATCTGTGCTGCTCTACTGGAATAGTTAATGCATAATAATGACTAAAAGTTGATAATGGCTGGAACTTCAAATTCTATGACTTATTTTTGCCTTTTTATGTAGTTCTAAAGCAATTTTTAGGGAATAAGACTTCTTGTTTATGCAAAATGCTCGCACCAGAGGTAACATATTAAAATAAAATAAATGGTAAACTGAAATACTCCTAAGGCAAATCTCTTTGAATCCATGTTTGGGTTAGTTCCTTTTGCTTGCCTGTGGGATCTATTTTTAGTTTGAAACACCTTAATAAGCATCTTGCAGATGCCACATGTAGGTTTTGCAACAAGATGTTGCAAATTCTCAATCTCTAGATTTAGAATTGTCCAAGGGAAGACTTGGGAACTCAATGGAGAATAAATCCATCAGGAAATTGTAAATAAACACAAAAATATCCCAAGAAGTTTCAAACCCACAAACTGCTGAGTGGGAGAGCTCTCAGGGGAATGCCTATTCCTCCTCTGCCCTCCTACAATTGAGGGAATCTAAACTTAGGAAAGTTCAGAGGGTGGAAATGTGAAAGCAGACATTTCCTTCAGGTGGAGGAGTTATCTCAGGCAGTCCTGTAATTATGAAATGGCTACCTGGGGGATAAAAAAAACCAAAAAAACCCAGATGGAATGAAGCTGTTGTCTTTAAAGTAATATTAAAAAAACCCCTCAGACTAATTATTTTTGATCTGAAGCTATCTGCCTTTGTTATTTACCTGCCCAGCCTACAGTGACAGCTCTAGGAATTAATGGTAACCTAATTATTGTCATTAAGCAGGTGTACCCAGTGTGGGTTTTGTTGTGTTGGGTTTTTTTGTTGTTGTTTGCAAATCTCCATGACATCCAGAAGTAAATGTAAAAGAGCAGACAATAATTAGGCATACCTAGAAAAATACCTCCCAAAAAAGATATTTGGAATAATTATCTGTTTTGCAGCACCAAGTCAGCAGTTTTTGCAAACTTTAAAATAAGATTATAAAAGATGAAACAGGAAAGCTTATTTCAGCTTTTAAGAAAGATGTAAGCAATTTTAAACTGTACTCTTTCCCCAGGGAGAGTTTAGAAATATTTCTGATGAATTAAAGCATAATAAAAGTATTTTCCTGGACGATAATGTATTTTTCCTAATAATTTCTTAATTTCTAGAGTGCATAATTGTAGCTCTCAGGGGTGTGAGGTTAAGGCAGTTTGTTTCCATGTTGAAAGTATATACTGTATTCCTTTTTTTCAGCAGGTGGTGTGGTTTTTTGGGGTTGGTGGCTTTTTTTGTTTTTCTTTTTGTGGTTTTTTTTTTGTTTTATTTTGTTTTGTTATGTTTTGGTTTTGTTTTTTTGGGTTTGGTTGGTTTTGTTTGGTTTTTTTGCGTTATTTTGGTTTTTGTTTGGTTGGTTTTGATTGCGTTATTTTGGTTTTTGTTTGTTTGGTTTTGTTTGCATTATTTTGGGCTTTTTTGTTTGGGTTTGGTTTGGTTGTTGTTGTTGTTTTGGTTTGGTTTTTGGTAAGAGATATTTGTCTTTCCTACAAATTTTGGAGAAATCGGAAGGCTCCTGCCTAATCTGATGGGACAGTAAAGAACATTTATGGGAGTCATGTTTGTGAAATTCCCTATTAGAGATGAAGAGAGAGTAGATGCCTTTCAAACATTGACCCTTCCCAAAAATCCCCAAACCTGAGTTTCAGGAGGGATTAGCAGTGGCTGCAGGTTGTGCTCTGAGCAAGAGCAGGCACCAGGTGAGTCTAGGAGTTTTCTGAGTCCCTTATGAGGTTGTGGAGTTGAAAGATAAAAATAATCTGGTTAAACATGTCCTGAAAATGCCAAGGTACAAAATCCAAAGTGAATTTCTAGCTCTGAGTTAGTGCCAGGGTCACCAGTACAAATGGCAATGGTTTGGGCTTTCCTCTCCAGTTAGGAGGACAGGACTCCACAAAAATTAGCTTTGTAAACTTGAAGGGTTATTGGTTATAAAATGAATGGCTGTGCTTTCTCCAATTTTTTCAGTGCTGCACCTGTAATTGATGTTACCAATTTCAACTAGCAAGTACCTTTAGTCACAGAGAAAAAACACCTTGTAAAGGAATGCAAATCCCTTAAAACACTTGAAGTGTTTTTATTTTCTTTGATTTTACCAGTTTTTCTGCAGTACAGAATGATGACCTTGTGGTACCTTTAACTTTTTTTTTGTTAACTACCACTGTTGAAAACATTCCTGTATGTATTGTGGTTGTTTTAACCATAATTAATTACTGATCTACTGAAAACCTATGAAGTAACACTGGTTTTTCCTACTCAATTTACATAAAAAAGCAATCACTCCCATGCCTAAAAAAACCCCAAACACAGCATAGAAATGAAAATATAAAGAGTGTGGTCCTTTAAAATCTTAAATACTTGGGACCGTGGAAATATTAGGAGCAGGAGTGAAAGTGATGCTGTGAGAAGGCTGCCCTAGAACAGAGGCTGGACAGAGCTAAAGAATAAAGCAGGGATTTATTCAAAGGATCTCCTCACTGGATCCACCTTGGGCAGCACAAGAGCCCAGCCAGGGCTGCACCCAAGATGAACCAAAATGG
>JAWWEY010000041.1:3940363-3982447 GCA_035582745.1 Loriotus luctuosus
TGCCCAGCTGGAGCAGGAATTGTTTTGTCTCCCTGCTCTGTGCACAGAGCTCACCATCCCCTGATGTGAACCCAGACTCACACACTAAAGCAGCACAGGATTTTGCAGCCAAATTGAAAAATACAGAAGCTAAAACCTGAGGCATCAAAAGATGGGAAGAAAATCTTTAGGAATTTCAGTTAACAAGTGCATCCAGCCAGGGCCATGGCAGAGCTTTTGAAACGTTTGTGCTGCTGGGTCTGTTTGGGTTTCCCACAGCTCCATCCCCTCCTCTCACCCTTCCTGCAGCTCTCCTCGAGTGCTCCAGCCTCCCCAGGGCCTGGACTGATCCAGCCACAGCCCAACACTGCTCTTCTCCTTGTGCTGTCACAGGAACTGAGCTCAAACTGACCGCAGAACATCACTGAAATTAGAAGTTCATTACTTTTTCAAAGGAAATGACTAATCTGAAAGTTAAAAATTGTATCCCTTATGAAACGGACAGAAACACTTTCTAATTAGTCCACTGCTTTAAAAATTTAATGCAAATAATTTATATGGAGTTTTGTCTGATAGATTGTTTTTGCAGTTGCAGCGAAATAATCCAATTAAGTCTCGGAATTTTTTTTTCCTTCCCAAGTTAGCCTAGCACATTAGTAATCTGTGTGTGTACCAATTTTAGTCCTTGTTTCTGTACAAATACAATTTTAATTGCAAATGACACGTTGTTTGGTGCACATATTGATAGCTTCCCAGCGTGCTACATGCTTGGGGTTTATGAAGCCTTTAATATGGTTTCTTGTTGACACTTCTAAGCCCTCAGTTTCACAGTTACATGTTAGGGACCTGGTTGATATATTTGCCTATAAATATATAATGCAACAGTATATCCTTAAAAATGAAACATAGGCTAATTTTAGAATTCTGTTTATATCTGCTTTCTAAAAAAAAATAAATGGCTGGTTTTATCCATTTATGAGAATAAAACCAAATCCCAGCCACATTCAACCACATTCAGTAAGAGGAAGATGTGTAAGATACCAGGCAAGAGAGGAGATGTGGGTGGAAGGTGTTTGCAGTGCACCTGTGCCTGAGACCCCTGGTTGGTGTTTCTCTCCAGTCCCATTTCCCTGCCTGCAGCGAGGGGCACTGAGCAGGGAAGCTGGGCTGGGGTGTTTGTGAGGTCCCCAGGATGAAGGAGGAATTGAGAATCTGACCCCATGTTCTTAGAAGGCTAATTTATTGTTTTATGATATTATATTAAAGGATGCTATACTAAAACTATACTAAAGAGTAGAGAAAGGATGCATCAGAAGGTTTAACAAGAATGATAATGAAGAACTTGTGACAGGGTCTGACACAGCTGATGGTGATTGGTCATTAAGTAAAAACAATTCACATGTTGGATAAACAATCTCCAGCCACATTCCAAAGCAACAAACACAGGAAAAGTGAATCAGATAATTATTATTTACATTTTTTTCTGAGGCTTCTCAACTTCCCAGGAGAAGAAATCCTGGTGAAGGGATTTTTTCAGAAAATACAGTGACAGTGGGGTTTGATTGCTGCAGTTCTGCATGCAGGGATGGGCTGAGCTGCATTGAGGGCTGCTCTCAGTGTTTCCCATCCCATCCTGTGGGTTTGGCTGCATCCCAGAGCTGTGGGCACAGGGGCTGGAGGTGCCATAAATCCTCTCCAGGTGCTCTGTGGCTCACAGGAGTGCCTGGGAATGCTGGCAGAGCAAGGCTGCTCTTCCCAGCAAACCTCCCAGGGACTAAATTAATGGATCTCATATTGTATTGATTGTGGCCAATAAGTGCCTAAATGATTTGATGCAAGGCAGAGGGATTATGAAGGGAAGAGGGAAGAGGCAGCTTGAAAGAAATATGCGGTTTAATTACAGGATGAATTTCGCCAATCTACCTCCCCCCAGGAATTTAACAAATAGGCCTAAGTGCACTTAGCTGTTCCTGACATCTGTTGAAATGATATCTGCCCATGATGAGGGAACCATGGGAATTGGTCTGAGGGTATTGTCAGGATCAGTGAGCCACAGGAAACTGCTTCTCTGGCTGCAAAATCAGACGACAGAAAAGCCTGCATTAGCAGTTTCAGGTCAAGCTGTAATGATTACAATTTCCATAGCACAATTCTGCTTTCTGATTTAATGACACCGGCTCTGTCTTTAGAAAGATGCTAAGTAAATATTTAAAATGGTGTTAAAACATAAGCAATGAAGTATACATATAACTGGAGTCAAAATCAGTTCCTGGGGCTGGTGTTGGTGGGAACTTGATCTATGACTTTCAAGAGAAATGTCCAGGTTTATAGCTTTTTTATGATGTGCTATGACATGTTATGAAACTCAGAATCTCTTAGGTAAACAATGGAGAGGGCATAAAACCCAGGGAACACAAAAGAATTTCAGCTAAAATTCTCTAGGAAGACAAGCATGGTGAAGAGTGATGTTGTGTGTTTGCTCATTTTGATTACATCTATAATTCAGCAGGAAGTGTGTGTTGCTTAATGCTTTCTACTGCATTTTATAGTATTTATACTACACCTCTGCACCAGAGAACCTGGCAATACCTTTAAAGTCCTCAGAGACATAAGTTTCTTTGCATTATTTGAAAGCTGTGTTTTCTCATGCTTGGAGCATTTATGTGTATTACCTCATAAATTGCTTGTCATTTCCTTTGAAAAAGTAATGAACATTTATTTGAGGAGGTGGAAACAGAAGGTGAGTGTGTGTATCCTGTTATCTGAGCTGCCTGCCTGTGTGTGCATTCTCACTCTGCCTTTTGCCAATGCAAGGACCAAAAATCCACAAGATTAGGCCCAGGGAGGGGATTGTTTCTCTTGTATATGATGCCTGCAGTGTTCTTTTTCTGTGATTTCCATACTAAATTTGGAAGCAAAAATATTTGGTTCATTCCTTTTTACTGTAAAAGACAGTTAAGGATTTATGGATACATGAAATGTTTATTGTTAGGGGTTTTTACAGGTTGAGTAATTGATGGAATTTTAGTTTGTGTAGCCATTCAGCATTTCCTGGAAATTTCTTTGCATTCACATCCATCTGAATTCCTGATGCCCCTCCCTGTTTTAGTGGGCAAACACATCCCAAACATCATAAATCACAGCAATGTTAAAAATTTACTCTTCTGGTTGGCTCCTTTTTTTCTTGTTAAGTTCCTGAAAACACAAATACATTTGCATTACTGATCCACCAAAATACAGACAGCAGCAGAGAAAGTCACACCAGTTTTGCATTCCTGCCCTGGTTGTAGAGCCCACCTGACCCCCAGTGATTTTTGTGAGGAGCTGAGCTCAGCCTCTCCTGGAGCTCAGGGGGAGTTTTATCAAGCTGAGCTTTTCTGTGGGAGCAAACCTGCAGGGATCTCTGCAGTGCCATCAGGCCAAAATGCAGCCATCACTTCTTGGAAAGGGAATTACTTCAGAAAAGCAGAGGATTCTGTTTGAAAATCTGACGTGGCTCCAACAGCCTACACCAATGTCAGAACCAAAACATTTTAATATCCATAGCAATTTCCCAGCAGACTGAGTCATTTGGTGACTATATAGAGAAAAACAAAACAAAAAAAAACCCCAGGTGATTCCCTCTTGAAAATACCAAGAAAAAAAAAAAGGCAGGTTTTCCTCTAAGAGTGGACTTGTAGTTACAATTTAAAAATTGATTATCAATCTTTTAGTTGCAATATTTGGGATTGCTTTCCAATATCCTTTGAAATATGCTGTGATGTAAAAGAAATTAAAAATTATTTGCACACTAAGAATAATTATTACCTTATTTTTAGAGTTGTTTTATTTGGTAAAGTTGTCTTTACCTCATAGCTAACCTTCCTGAAACAGAAAAGTTTCTGTGCTTAGCATGCATCCTCTGGTAACAGGATTAAATAGAATGTTAATTTGTTTCCCTTTGCACCTGAAATACTATACTCTTTTTAACAGAAACAAAATAGGGTTGTTTTTTTTTTCTCTGTAAGTACCCAACATATTAAATTGTAATGTATTTATAATTACCAGGTAGGGTTTTTTTCACTTTTACATGAATATGAGCTCTCTGCCATAGTGTATCATATCTCAGAGCAACTTCAAAACCTTTGTGATGTCATGTGCACCTATCTAGGCTGAAATTCTCTATGCTAAGTTTGTTCAAATCTTGTACCCATAATTAGGCATCTAAATATAATGACCTGATTCCTGAAAGATGTGAGCACTTTTGGGTACAGTGCTAAGATTTGCTGTGCTCTGCATTTCTAAATCCAGGCCATATATGTAGGCAGCCTAAATATAGATTCATGAACTAATTTAAGACTTAAATAGACTTCAAATGATTTGGCATGGTGCTTAGTTCATGTTTTTCCAGGTGGAGAAAACCAGTGATTCCAGCAGTGACCCTGCTCTGCCTGGCACTGGTGGGAAAGGGCTACTCCTTGCTTTTCCAAGTGCCTTTGAAAGCTCTGTAACAGCTCGATGTTGTGTTATATTATCCATGTTTAAGGCACATGTTCTGTCTTTTCTATTCCAGATTTCCTAGGAATGCAATGGAAGATAGTTTAGGTGGAGCCCTTTCAGTGGGGCTGAATTATGTATGGATAATGTGAAATGCCTGCTCTCTTCAAAGCCAGGATGTTTAAGGGAACACATTACTTGCTTTGAATACAACTCATTTTATATTTAACAGAGAATTTCCACCTGCCAGACAGTGTGTTTCTTTTTCTTCCTGTGTTGAGGGTTTTTTCAAGGCTTACATAAAGAAATGGTTCAGAGGTTGTTTTGCTTTTTGAATTGGAATAAATTGTTGAAAGGCTTCAGTTGTGGCTTCATGAAAAGGCTTCATAAGTGGATTTTACCTATAAGTTTAGATTCTACAAGATGAAACAAGGTATTTAAAACTGTGGTATCACTGTCACAAAACTGCAATGTAATTATCACTGCTAATACCTTGTGGTTCTCACCAGTTCTGGCTTTGGCAACCAGATGAGAGAGTGATGAAAAAAAGCAATTCTTCTTCATTTAATGAGGGCACTGTGTGTGCAAACCAGTCCAGAATGTCCAAATTCTAATTTGAATGTATTCATTAACTTATTTTACTCTTTGTCCAACTTTCAGTCCACTTACTTATATTTAAATTTAGCATCTTCTGTTGATTGAGGCTTCTTATAATGGGATATAGATAAATGGAACTCTAATAGTGAACCAGCATTAACATGGCTCTTTCAAGTTTCATGTTGGTTTAGTTTGGTTTGTGTTTGGTGACTTTTTGTTTGGGTTTTTCTGGCTTGCTTTTTTTGGTGGGTTTTTTTTTGTTTTTTTTTAATCACATTATTTTTATAGACATTAAAAAGTACAGGCATTGATCTGGGTACATTCTGTAACAGGCAGATAAAAGACACATTTACAAAGAATATTCAAAAGTATATTATTGCACTTTTATGTCTAGTCTGTCTTTTATTAGAAAATGACAGTAACTTTATTCTCCTCTGTAAAGAAAATTTTCAAAAATGGATAGCAATGTTTGTGACACAGGGCAACAAGAATGGTGTTAAGCAAATATTGTGGTTGCCTGTTTCTCCTAATGCCCCATCACTTCATTCTCCCTCTCAGTCAAGAGATTTTCCTACACACTTCTTTACCCTCTGAAAGAAGAGTAAGGTTTAAAAAAACAATTAGAGCTATCATGGTGTTAGAAAGATATTAACAGTCAAGTTGTTAACATATTTGAACATCTCACAAAGCTGCTGTCAATGGAAGCAAGGAGTGAAACTTCTTGCACTCGTATGAAATCTCTGCAATTCCTTGGAAGCTCAGTATTTTCAGCTTTCAGACTGGCTGCTGCTAAACCAACTCAAGAGTGTGATTTATTTATTTTTTTAAAGAAAATTCTCTCCAGTGATGAATTTAGTTACCCCCTGGTTTTTTTCATGGGACGTGAGTCATTCATAAACACTTTGTGGTTTAGGCAGCAAGGTGAGAGCAGGAGTATCTAAAGAAAAAGAAAAAAAACAAAACACCAAGAAAATGTGTAGCCAGAATGACAAATCCTTAGGCACAGCTATAAAACATACAGATCAGTAGCACAGAGCCATAAGAATATATTGACTGTGGCTCAAACTCATCAGAAGATTGATCAATCCGGCTGACTTGCATTAATTGTGAAATAGAAGGAACGCCACGATCAATGATAGGCATGAAAGTGCAGCAGTAATGATGCCACATCCAGCTAATCCAATAATGGAGAACCTGATGGATAGCATATTGGAATTCCACTGCTTGGGCCCCTGTCACAATAAAGTATATCCTGCAATTATGGGGAAAAATGGAGCAGGCAGCAGTGGAGGCAGCCCGGTCGGGCAGCGCCGCCGCCGTTCTCCTGATTAAACACCACCTCAAGTGGCACTCAAACACTGCAGCTTGGCTGGCTTCAAAAGGGAATCCTTAAATTCATGTGGAACCATGTCTTTTAATCAAGCCAACTATGAATATTAGGATGTGTGCAAGATCTCCAGTTAACTGTGGGCATTTGAACCCTGGTCACTGGTCTCTTGCTGAGAAAGGACCATTGCTTGAGCTGTGAGCCACCAGCCACCATGCTGCAAAGCAGTTTGGTTTTTGAAAGGTTTCAAGAGCTGATAGGAAAAATGATACTTCTAACAGACCTGTGGAGAATTCAAATTTAGTTAACTTCTGCCCATGTTTACAGATTTCAGTCTGGTCAGTGTCAGGTGTTGATTGGGGGAAGAATGGATTTTTGTTAATATAAATAGAGCCAGACCTGTGGCTACAGTTTAGAGTCATTTGCCATCTACTTAGTATAAAGCCAACCTGAATCCTTTCCAAAATACAGCATCTGTCACATTAAGGACTAAGTCTTTCAGTTCTTATTAAAATACTAACTTTTCTACTATTACTTTTATACTGATACTTAACTTTTATAATGAAATTAATCTCTATGAGCCTGCTCATTGTCATTTTGGCTCGACTTTGCTGTTGGCTTGGCCTTTTAAGGCCCAGCTTTGCATGGAGGCTGTGAGGAGGCTGCAGGTTCCATGCAGGAACCCCTTGGCAGTGGCTGTTCAGGGAAGGTGTGTCCTGCTCTCCTGCATCTCCCTGGGGCACTGGCTTCTTCCTGCTGTGCTTGGAAAGGCCCACTAGGAACTGCAGATGAGCCTTGACTGGTTTTTTCACCTTATCCCTTGTCAGCAGTATATCTCAATTATTTGTTTTTGCTGGGGGAGGATAAATGACAGATCTTGGAGCTGCTCAGCATTCAGGGGGTCCAAGGGTTGTTGTTTGTGGGGTTTGGGCAATCACAGGGGGAAATGAATGGCTGCCTCACCACTGAGAAGGCACCTGAGCCCATCTGTGGACACTCTGCTTTGCCTTCTGGAAATCATTGACTGCTTTAATTCCAGTTCTGGATGGGGATTTTTTTATGTTTCAGCTGTATAAATTTGCCACTTTTCAGATACAAGTGTTTGTGCATAAATTGGACTGAGGTTTTGACACTTCACAGATCTTGAAGCTCTTCAGTAGAACCTGCCTTTATTTCTATGTGCAAACATAGAGTTTTTTTTTCATGAACAAAATCACTTTGCTGCTGTTGCTGGGCTTATTTTTCCTTTTTTCCTTTATTGAGGCAGAGAAGCTTGGGGACAGCTATTTAAATAAATAGCAAGCAAATGAAAATATTTCTGTAAAGTGTGCTGGTAACAACTGTTATGAGAGATCAGGAGCTCTGCAGGCCTTACTGAAGCCTCTTGGACTCTGGAGCACCCAGCTGGGCAGGTGTGAGCAGGAATTGTCCTGCACACCCAGCCTAATGCCCTGCTGAAGCAAAGCCAGCACTTCAAGCATCTTCAGCATCTCCTGTTTCCCTTCAAGTGCAGTGTAATTTTCTTAGTGCTGTGGGGAGATGATGAGCCAGTGTTTGTGTGGGGCTCTTCTTCTTCCTCCCTAATGTTGATTATGTCAGGTACAGCTGGGTACCACTGGGAAGGGTTGTGGGGACTGAAGGGACAAAAGCAACAAGACTCCTACCATGGTTACAATGTGAATTCAGGGATAAAATTAAGGAGATAATTTATTTAAGGGTTCTAAGTATTCCAAAGTGTTTGTTTTCAATAGAAAAAAATAATTAAATACCAGATTAATAAGTGATCAATAAGCCTGAAATGATTTTCAGGCTGCTTAAGTGAGCTGACAGCCAAGACTCTATCTTTCTGTTTCTTTGCAAGTAGAAAATAGAATTCATGTTCTCCAGGGTTTTCTCCTTTAAAAATATTGCAGTATAACCAAAATATAAGTTGACCAAGTTGTGAATGTAATACCACCATCCTGGGTGTTAATAGCATCTCTTTCTGTGAGGAATGGCCTGGTAGAGTGTGTATTTTCTAAACCTAGTTTTGATTGTGTGAAGTGTATTTCCTAAACCTAGTTTGGATTGTGTGAAGTGTTAACAGTTCACTTTAACCTCCCATCATAGGAGTAATAATAAAGAGAAGGGGACTGCAGCCTCTGTGATGGTAGCTAATTGCTGTGGAACAAACCCTTGCCTTCCCTGAGACTTTGTTCATTCCTTTTAGCCACCAGGGAATAATTTTAATACATGAAAACTGTATTCAAGTTATGTTCCAACAGTAAATGAGATCTACTTACTTCTTTCCAGAACAATTAATTTCAAGCCAGCCTATGTTAAGGAAAGTACTGAGCAGTGTGTTTTATAATTGCTGCAGAGCTGTACATGCATTATTAGAATAGAAATATTGAGTTTCTTTTCAAGTTTTGAATAATCCCAGTAGACTTGCAAGCTGCTATGAATAATTCTGTAAAGTCTAAGTGAAAGAGTTCAGATATTTTCCCTCCTCTCTTTGAGATGACTGCGGTTATTTGAGGCAAAAAGGCAAAACACCTCAATATTATGCAAGATGAAGACACTTTGCTAAGACTGAAGTAGTCATGGATACCCTGAAGGCATTGGTCCAAACAAACTCACTCCAGCAATGTTTTATTTTAATTTTATTTTTTCTCTCTCAAATAAGTTGTTAGATGCCACCAGTCATCTGTGAAGTTACAACAGGGTATCTTCATAACAGGGACACTTCTGTAAATGCTGAACTTGGCTGTCAGCAGTTTAACATCATTCCAGGGGTGTGTCAATCCTCACAGACTGTCCTGAGCAGGGACAGCACAGGCAGGAATGGCTTTAAACTGTCAGAGGGCAGAGCTAGGTTAGATTTTAGGGAGGAATTGTTCCCTGGGAGGGTGGTCAGCCCTGGCACAGGGTGCCCAGAGCAGCTGTGTCTGCCCCTGGATCCCTGGCAGTGCCCAAGGCCAGGTTGGGCAGGGCTGGGAGCACCTGGGACAGTGGAAGGTGTCCCTGCCATGGCAGGGGTGGCACTGGATGAGCTTTAAGGTCCCTTCCAGCCCAAACCATTCTGTGATTCTGTGGTTGTTTGTGGCACCTGCAATGAAGTATCTTGGAGCCTCTGTCACACACATTTTTAGGTTTTTTTGGTGATGTTTTGATTTTTTTTTCCTTATTTTTCATTTTTCACAAACTAAAACTTAGTCCATGGCACATGGGACTGGGCAGGTGAAGAACCATGCTTTTTCCAGGGAATCTGGTTGTTCCATGGAACTGCAGTGACAAGGTGCTGCTGCCTCTCCTTGCCTTGCTCAGTGTCATTGCCTTTGCTAATTTCGAAGTCGTGCTCTTGAACTAAAACTTGTAATGCAAACGGTGACCCTGGAAGGTCTTACAAACTTGCAAGTGTTTGAAAAGGTGTTAATGCTTTTCCCCAGGAAAAGAGAGGGGAATTTTAACCTCCTCCAAAGGATTGTTTCATCTGTAATTAGCAGAAGCAAGATCATACAAATACAGAAATCGGTGAGCTAATTGCAGTAGTCTGGCAATGAGGGGCTCTACTGGGATCAATTAACATGATCTAGATATTAAAGGAAAGCAGAATGTTCCCTCTTTTTCCCCCTCCTATGATTTGCCACATTTGTCTCTTAAATACAGACTCTTGCAAGGTAAAAAAAGAGAAGGTTTGCTTTCGTTTATTTAATTATTTTGAAGTATTTCCAGAGCAATAAAAGTCATCATGGTGATCCTCAGTTCTGCTGACATGCTGCTTGTTTGTTTTCCAGCTGAGGCCGAGTGTCAGGTACAGCTGGGTACCCCTGGGAAGGGTTGTTGACTGGTGGTGCAGGTTTTTGGTATTTAACAGCAGAATTGCTCTCATGTTGAAACAGGCCCTGATTCTTAAGCTCAGTACACTCTGGTACGTATTTGTTGGGGTTTTGCACTATTTATTTGTGTTGTGGGATACCTTTAGACCTAAACACAGGTGGTGATGATATCATTTTCCACTGGTATTAAGCATGATAATACCATTTTACACGTATACATGGCTGTATTTTACTGGCAGTCACAGGGGAAGAATATCAGCTTTTTGAAACCTGTAAATACCAGAACATCGTGTCAAGCTTGTCAGCAATAATGCATTAATATTTAAAATGTTCTGTGCTCTGTTTTCCATCTCATTGAGGCCACACAGGTGGCATTTCTCAGCTGAGGGTGCTGGAGCAGGGAAGGGAGCTGGCATGAGCTGCTGTGGGTTTGGGGCAGCTCTGGGCGAGGACTGAGGAGCTCTGACTGCTCTGGGATGTGGGAGCTGAGAGTTCAGTAGGGGAGGAAAGATCTCATTCCAGCCACTTGGTGCTATATGGAAGGGGTTAACAGTGGGTTTGTTAGTTAAAGGAGTGAGAAGAAGTTGAGAAGTAAGAAGAAACTGATAAAGAGCTCTCTCCAAAGCTGTAACCAAAGAAACCAAGAGAAGAAAGATAAGAGAACCTTGCAGCTGGATGAAGTATTTTTAGAAAGTTAGTTGAAGTCAGTATAACTCTTCACCAATAGTATTATGTTGATTTACTGTAGCCAATAGTTAAAGAAGCATAAACAATTAGAAAGTGTATAAAAGTTAACCATGTTCAATAATAAAGTGTTGCCAACTGAGACTACTTGAAGTCTCTGCTTTGTGTCGCGACCGCCTCGACAGCAGCAGTGCTAGGCTTGAACTGACTCCAGCTCTGCCAGAACACAGGGCTTGATCTTCCACCTGAAACCACTTTAACTCACCTTGACAGTGACAGGGAGTCCATTCAGGAGAATATTTACTGCTTTTAGGAAGATTTTACCTGTGATATCCTGATCCTGTCTGGGATTGTTCACCTTAGTGAGAGCTCACTACCAAGGGGAATTTCTCGCTCTTCATGTGTTCCTCCTTGCCTCTGAACAACAGAGGAAAAATGGGTTTTGAAACTTGGTTATTGAGCACTACAAGGAGTAAAATGCAGTGAAAATGGACTGCAGTATTCTTTTTCATTTTTAGAAAATAATTCCAGACATCAGAGAGGGATTTTATATAACCTGGTAATGAAGAATAGTTCTTCTCTTGTTCTCTGGGCCCCAGGCATTCCACATTACTGGAGCTGGAACATGACATGTACAACAAGAATGTATGAAACCTTGAAGATTTTTTTTTCCTAATATCTAGATAGCTGCTGAACTTATTTTCTTTTCAAAAATAAGTGATTATAGACATATTTCTTATATAATTAGTTCAGAACTATCAAATAGAACCAGAAGTTGCTTGTGTTCCTTCCCCACTCTCCCTGTGAAATGCCAAGTTTGTCTTATTTCTCATGGAGATGGATATTTAGGTAATGATAGCAAAGCTATTTGAAATGCAGACAAACTCCTCCCTTGCTTTTTTTGTGTTTCAAATCCATTTTCTATTCTAATCCCTGTGGATATGGATATCAATCCTTTCCCACACCCCCATTTCGCTTATGCTATTGACTTGCTCTGAGAAAAACATTTCCCCTTTTTATTCTTTCTTGCTTGGTAGGTTTGGTTTTGCAACTGGTTTGGTTTGGTTTTGGGTTTTTGTGTGGTTGTTTTCAGTTTATTTTCTCCTAAAGACAGATGGTGGCAACACTGTTCCTTGTAAAGCAAGGAGAAAACAGCTGGCGAGGTGCAAGGAGAAGCCAGACCAGCACTCCATGGATGTTTCCAGGGCTTCAAAGTCTCCCTTGGCTTTCCAGAGGAGCTGCTACATAAACTAAGCACACAGTTATCACCCCCCTAACTGTAACAGTAAAAAAAAAAAATAATTAAAAAAAAAGAAATCACAAATATATTATGTTTATGGCATAGTACAGATGCAGTACCTTTCCTTCTTGGCTTCCGTATTTAAATCCATACTTGACTTACCAAAAAAATTTGTTGCAGTCTAATAACTATAAAATACTTAGAGGAAATAAAATCAATGTTGGCCCCAGCCTTAGAATGCAAACCACACACACACTCTCTCTAAGATATGGTCCAATAGTGCTTACTCAGGAGATTCAGCTCCAGGAATTGAGCAGCACTGAGAACCACTATAAAATATGCAGGGAAAGAAAAAAATCTCTTTAATAGATGGTCACAATTTGTTGGTTTTCTAAAATCAAGGGGGTTTTTTTATTCCCTTTAGGTAGAAAGAATTCTCATGATTGATACCTATCACACTTGGACAGGTGAAGGCTGCTTGGTGGTTTTTTCCCCTTCTTTGCAGTGTTATTAATCCCAAATCTCCAGGTTGCTAAATGTACACATATGAATTGCAGTGTTTCAGGAATCAAATCAAAGGCTTTAGGGGAAAAAAAAATCCCAAAACAACACCACAACCAAAAAGACATCTCCATGACATATTGACATAAAGTCTGGCTTTATTTAGTAAAGAAATCTGTGCAGTTGTTTTAATGAATTATTGCTCCTTCCCAGCACGGGCAGCAGGCCCTGAGCGAGCAGCGTGGCTCTCCTGGCAGCCTGCATCTGTAACCTGTCACCCTGTCACACCCCTGCCAAGGGCACAGGCCACAAGGAGGGTTCCCATTTTTACAGGAGGGCTTTATCTTCACCAGCAACCACACAGACATACAGTGAGTGTTCAACTGGGGAAAAGTAGAAAAAAATAACCAATGTTGTGGGAAGTCTGATGTTGTAGAATAGATTTTTGTCTTTATTTAGAATGGAAGGAATTTTTTTTAATTACACATTTAGAAATTGAGCTTTATCTAAAGAGCTTTACCATGTTGATGGTTTAGAGCCACTGAAAAATCTCTCTGACTTGGCATCTCCAGCTCTGTCACTGTCCAGTGGCAATCAGCTGCTGCAGGTTCTGGGGGCCTGAGCCAGGTGCCTGGGTTGTTTGGATGGCTCAGGTCCCTAAAATCCCATCCCAGCAGCAGCTCAGCAGCTGGAGGAGTTCAGAGGAACTGTCAGGGTATTTCTGAGCAGAACATCCCTGCAGAGCTTTCCATTGCTTTTGATGATCTGGCAAATCTGATGAAGGGCTGTCTCCATCACAGGGTTTGGATCCAGCTCTAGGTATGGGAGGATACCTGTTCCAGGTTGCTAAATGTACACATATGGCCTCTTTGGTCACTTAAATAAGATTTTGGTGTCTCTGGACCTTAGTGAGGCTCTTGCTGACCTGTGCCCAGTTTGTCAGTGCTGCTTGGTGTGAGCAAACAGCAGCTCTTTCCCTCCTGTGTTGGACATTTGCTGTTTCCAGGCTTTCAGGAATATCCCACGGCCTTCCTAAACTTCCAAACTTCAGAGACCTTCATGCCATGCAGCAGATGCAAGGCCAAGGCTTTGTTTTCTCTAGAGGTGCTCAGTTCCTGCAGGATTTATTTCTCTATGTAAGGGTGGGTGTTAAATACCAGAAATTCCATAGTTTAGGCTTATTTGTCTATGATAGGTATTCCAGTGTAGCTGAGCCCAGGTCATAATTCTTAAGCAAAAGTATTTTTTCACAATGGAAATTAATTGTTGTTTGTAATTGTGTGTGCCTGCTTGAGACACATCAGGCATTTTTATTTTAGTAATGAGACACCCCCGTCTCAGAATATTCACGCTGAGGTGTAAAAGGCCTGAATTCCAGTCTCTAGACACAATTAGAAATCAAAACAATTGCTGTGATACACTGAAAAACCAGACAAGTAACCTCATGCAGAGCAGCATTCCCTACCCTTTTAATTGCTGCTTATCCTGTCTCAGTAAGTGAGGTAATTGATGTTTTACTCTCAGAATTGATCTCGGTGTTTCAGGTAGTTAGCAGGCTAGAATGGCTTCTGCATCATAGCACTAAAAATCGTTTTGTCTCATAAACTAATCCCAGGCTCAAAAATGTCGCACACCTGAAGGTTCCCTGGCTTAAAAATAATGAGTTTGTTTGGACCTTGGGTTCACTGGGCCAGATTGTGATTAATCTGAATAACCACACAGAACTGCACTGTGCTGCTCCTGCTCTCCGCAATTCTCCTGTTCACAGTTCTCCCCAAGGGCCACCTACATCAGAGCTTTGGGGAGCTCCAAGTGATTTCTGCTGGTACTTTGGTATTCCTGCTTCAGTGGGAGTTGTTTGGGGTGACAGTGAGCTGGCTGAACAGGGATTTCAGTTTGAGCAGCTTGACCCAACACCTCTCAGGCAATGTGCACACTCCTGCAGGTGTGGGACTCACCTCAAGGCCTTGGCTTCACCTTGCTTCTCATGTGTGTTAGCACAGCATTTCTGGGAGGAAAAGGGAGCACAAAAAGAAATAATATGCAGATCAGAATACTTTTTGTAGTATTGCACATTTATCTCATTGCAAAGTTTAAGTGTAGGAAGTTCTAGAAATTGAAGTGTAAAAGCAGCACAGGATTGTTCCAAACACTGAGATGAAATGAATGAAAAGCAGAGTGTAAATTACACCTTGCTTGAGGCTACAGCTGTGGTGTATTGAACACACAGGCTGGGCACCACTCTGGGAGTGTTACCTGCATGCAAATGGAGGTGAAATGTTCCTTGTGGATGGTGTGTGCAGTTATTATATCGATCACGAGCATTGTGATGCTGGGATGAGTCATTAATACCACAGTTTGATTTGTTCCCTCCTGTAATGGAAACACACATGCAGCTGGAAGAGATGCTTCTCTCTCCCTCTCTATTGTACTCTCTATTCTATGTAGAGCTGTAGATAAATGTGACAAAACTTGTAGATGGATTCTTTGTCCTTGATGACTCTCAATCTGGGCCAAGGTGTGGCAGAAAAGTGAAGATATGTATAGTAATGTGAAGAAAAGGGGCTATATTTATTGCAAAAAGAGGTGATATTTAGATCTTTCATGTTTATACAGTAAAAGATTTCTCTCTGCCTTCTCAAGGGACAAGATTTCAGGTCACAGTTTACCTCACCTCATCACAGCTCATCACAAAGTTTTCTAGAGCTCCTGGGAGCAGTACTTTGATGCATGAGGATGGAATGCAACATGCCATTGCAATTCTTTCAAAAGGTATATACACAATACGGTTTTGAAGCTACAATTTCAAGCTTGTTATCCTGGGGGTCATTGAAGAACGTGACATTTCGTTTGCAAAATGAGCCTGGCTGTGCATGCAGGTGCACACACATACACAAGTTTTAAATGTTTCCCTCTCCTTTGCTGTTTTTAGGACAGTAAGGCCACTGCTGTGGTCTCATTAAAAGGTGAAAGAAAGTGTTTAACTTTGTCAGCTGCACCTGATTTTTGCCAATGATTGCTCATTTTCTTAACAGAAAAGTAAAGACTACTTTAAATGGTAGTTACATGTTCAAGGTAACCTTACCACTTCTGAGTCAGGAAAATACAGTGCCCTAATGGATGCTGTTATATGACAATCTCTAAATGTCTTTCATTATTAAGTGTCAAGTTTTCTTTTAGGAAAGCTTTAGAAAATCTTGGGAGAAATGTTTCATTGCAGCAAGCTGTAGCAGCACCACTAAAAATATATTGCTAATTAAAGTTTATTGACAGTCTCTGTAATGCGTTCCTGGAACAAGTCAAAGCACTGAGTAGTTATTGAATGCCAGGCACTGCATCTCCTATAGTTAGTTAAGCTGTTTAGGAGAGGAGATTAAGGTATTCTGCCCTTCCTTCCCTGTGCAGTTATTGGCTGTGGTTATTGTGCAGAATAAAACACTTTCCTCCCAGCATGCCAATGCTGAAGACTCCAAGAAACTTTGGCTTTGTCACGAGCTGTTTCACTGCCCATGGATTCATGGGCAAATGGGGAGGTCAGTTAAACACTACCAGGGTATGAAAGGTGCATCTCTGCAGGAAGGAAAAGAATTTGGGCCGTTCAGAAAGCAATTCCTTCAAGGTGCAGCTCTTAAGTTGAGCAAGGGTGTGCAGAGTTGTGGCAGTGTTTGAGGACGAGGGAAGAGATGAGAACCATGACTCCATGTTTCAGAAGGCTGATTTATTATTTTATTATATTATATTAAAAGAAAATTATATACTAAAGAAAGGAGAAAGGAGACATCAGAAGGCTAGAAAAGAATGAATAATAAAAAACCTGTGACTGACCAGAGCCCTAACACAGCTGAACTGGAATTGGTCATCAAGTAAAAACAATCCCAATGGAACCAAAGATGCACATCTTGGCAAGCAACCTCCAAACCACATTCCAAGCAATCAGATAATTATTGTTTACATTTCATTTCTGAGGCCTCTCAGCTTCTCAGGAGAAAAATCCTGGCAAAGGGATAGCCTTGCTTGTGTGTGTGCTCACCCTGGCCAGCAGTGCTGGATAAGAGCAATGGCATCGTGGCTGTGGCTGCCCACACTGCATGGCCTGTGCTGATGCCTTGGAGTGGCCACCTGGAACAAAGGCTAGACAAGATTAAGAGAATAAAAGTGGATATTTATTGAAGGCCTTCAACAGATACACCTTGGGCAGTCAGGAGCTTCCCAGAGGCTGCACCCAGGATGGACGATGGGCACAAGTTTTTCACACAATTATAGGTTTGGTCCCTTTACACATCAGGGGTTAATCCTCCAATTACAGCTTTAGGTGATGAAGTCATTTACTCCCAGTTCACTCCCCTCAACTCATTTTTGGTTATACTTCAGGGTCTGAGGCTGTGGTGTGTCCTTGGATCCAGCAATCCCAGAGGGATTGTTTTGTCTGACCAAAATGTGAAGACAGGTAACTAACTTTATATGGAGTTCAGAGTTATGCACTAATGCAGTATAGGAGTTGAAAAATATAAAAGCTAAAATCTTAAGGCATCAGTGCTTTACTAGCTTTGCTTTTATTGCTTATTTGGAATCATAGAATACATTGGTTTGTAGGGGAACTTTAAAGGTCATCCAGTCCAAAATGACATCTGTGATTTCTTACTGGTATCATGAACCTGGAAACCTCTTGCAAGTTGTTACATAATGATCCTTGGATGTGAGCACCAGAAGCATTTGCACTGCCTTGCCACATCTCTGGAATACTTTGGGACACAGTGAATCTATGAGCAATTTTGCAAATGCAAGGAACAGGATTTATTCTTCAGATGACTGCCAGAAGAGTTTTACTCTTCTTTAAATCACTAAGTCTAAGCTACTCATTTCAGTAGAGTTCCTCTTCAATTCTGTTGCTGTAAGCAAAGCACTGCCTCTGGGAAGTAAGATTTACAGTACAAATCAGAACCAAACCAGGGTTTTTTACATGGGCTACGAGTGAGCATCAACAGCTTTCCAAAGAGATTGGTTTGTGGCTCTGAGAGCCAAACATTCTGCCTGCTTGTACAACCTACAGTTCCACTGAGGCACATTACCTGAGTTGTAAAAAACTATGTAAAAATCTCCTTATGGCAGGCTTGGTCCTAGAGCTCATTAAATTTCTGCCTCCTCTTTCTGCTGATTCAAGCTTCTTGCACACACAGAAATGGCCAGAGGAGCTGTGGGATGGAGAGGGGGGTGAGCCCTGATGCAGAACCAGGTGGGGCTCGTGCTGTGAGGGGAAGAACAGCCCCAGTGCAGGGGCACAGACATGATTTACCCTCTGGGAATAATTGATTTAAAACCAAAGAAAACACACTCCTGATTTTGGGTGTATTTACTGGGCATCACACACAGGGTGTGAAGTTCTCTCTCTAAGCTTCACAAAAGCATAATTCCTACAGGTCCTTGCTGTGCTTCGGGGAAAGAATCTCACCTGCAGAGTCCACAGCTTGATAAATTAGTGCAGCAAAGGCAACCTCTGCTCCTCTCCAAAGATTCATAGCAAAAATCCCCTGATAAGTGTGGCAAAGAGCACAACACTTGTGTTTTGATTTGTGTGTGCAAGCACAGAACCTGGCACTGCACTCCCAGTACAAAACAGAAAGGTATCTAAATGTCATTAATGCCTTAAATTACCCCTATTGTCCTATTGAAAATGTGTGTGGATACTAATGTCCAACTTTCATCTTGCATCCACATCCTTGAAATTCTCTCCCAAGAGCTATAGATAAGTAGCACGTATGTGTTCCATAAGTAATGAAGTTATCCACCAAAATGTCAAGTTATAGGTACAGTGATAGATGAGAACAGACTGTAATTTTAATGCACTTCATGGT
The DNA here is from genome assembly GCA_035582745.1 of Loriotus luctuosus. Taxonomy (NCBI): domain Eukaryota; kingdom Metazoa; phylum Chordata; class Aves; order Passeriformes; family Thraupidae; genus Loriotus; species Loriotus luctuosus. Next base: position 3,958,838 of record JAWWEY010000041.1, read on the forward strand.
CTTCAACTCTTTTTTGCATTCAAATTTTACTGACAAGTATATATATAAAATGTACATATCTGTATCTGTGTCTATAAAGAAACAAAACCCAAACGAAAAACAAAAGAAAAAAAATCAATACCTTGATTAACCAACTAAATTAAACTATAATAGGATGCTATTAGTTCTCTATCAGTTTAAAAACAATCCCAGAATAGAAACAGTTGTTAATATTAAACATTCTAAGGTTTTCCTTTTTTTATCTGCAGATGAATAAAGTAAGTTTTGCAGATCAATTTGCTGATGATTGATCTATGAGGTTAATATTGCAGAATGACCATATGTATGGTCATTCTGCAGTATTAGTATGCTTTGGATCACTTCATATAAAATAATGATAATGTAATATAATGATATGCGTGATAATAGGTGATATAATATATATAATGTATCTGATCTATAATATATATTGTATATTATATAATATATGATAATATAATATAGTGATAATATACTATATGATAATATAATATAATGATAATATAAAATATTTTACATATATAAACACACCCATAAACACACACAGCCTTTCACTTTAAGACACTCTGAAAATTAACGTTTTAATTGGAAAAAGAGCAGCTCTGAGGAAGGGCACAAATGAAAGCCTGGATATCTGTCAGTTCATTGTCTTCTTGCTGACCTGGCAATATCTGCTTCTCAGACCAGTTCCTCCTGTAATGACCTCTCCAGCCAATAATGTGGATCTGCCAGATAAAAGCTGTGTTTTGGGTTTTTTGTAATTTGTCAAGCATGGGTGACTGTGAGAACTTGGCTTATTTTTATCAGCACAGGAGCACAGCGAGGAGGTTTGCAGATGTTTGCTGATAGCACCAGGCCGTGTCTGTAGGAGCAATTTGTAACAAAGCTGGCTTTGTAATTGTCTGGAAATCCATGCCTGTCTCCAGTGATATCCTCATTGTCAGGCTGCTGTTCTCTCCTCTGCCTTGAAGGGTCTTTCTGAGTTGTTACCAGCACCTGGGATAACTGCCACTTTAATAGGCTGGTAGTAATTATCTAGAAAAAGTTCTGTGTAAAGTGAAGTTTTTTTACTTAAACCCTGTTTTAATTTTATGATACGTTTTTGGCTTAGAGTTTTTAGTTGTCATCTCTGTCTATGATCTTTACTTCAGAAAGCTTATTATGCAGCACATCAGATTTATTGCCTTGTTTGGGTAATACAGACCCTCAGAATTCAGCAGTACCTGATACTCAGATACTAATTAGTATCTCCAATTTCTTCATTCCATATTTACACTAGCTTCAGAGTTTGTCACTTAATTGGTATTCATACCATTATCTGCAGGTTTTTTTTTTTTCTGCAGAGTATTTAAGGAAAGCAACTTAAAACCCTTTTCCCCAAAGGTGCAAGATTTTCCAAGAGTAAAATCTTGAGAGAACAATTTGCTTATGAAATGAGAATTGTTTGTGCTGCAGTGAGTAGGCTAATACCTGTAACATGCCAGGCTTGGTTTGGGCCTGTTTGCACTGTAAGGTAACAGACTTTAATCCTATACTGCTTGCTGCTTTGCCATCACAGTATTTTTAATTATATTTTTCATAGTATCCATTCATTCTTTGTACTGCATTGCCTTCAGATTATTCTGTATAATATTTTCTCTGCTATGCAGAGAAATTAAATGCACTGTGGCCAGTCCTTTATGTGTAAAAGGAGTTTATATTTGAATGCTAACCATAGATCAAGTTTCTCATGGGATTGCTCCATGCAGAGCATACATCCAGGATTTCATCTTGAGGCTTTCCCACACAAGTGTTTCTCTGGAATGATACTTGCAAAATGTATTTTCTTCAAGACCATTTTCTTAATTTATATTAAAGTCCTATGTAAGGTAGTTTCCAGAGCATTAATGCCCAAGGGTTGGCCATGCACAGATCCAAATTAAACCCAGCACTGTCCTGGTCTGCACCAAACCTTCCACAAGGTCATGGCAAAGACCCACAGCTCCCAAACTGTGTTTGAAAACAGGGAACTGTCTGTGTCCCAGGATGTGAGCACGGGGAAAGCTGCAGTGCTGGCTGCTCTTGTGCCACCCTGCAGGGACTTTACTCACGGGGATGTTGGAAAAGGAAGAACGTCCAGGCTGTGCTGCAGCACCTCAAGTTTCCTTGAATACTTTCAGGGAGCCAGAGGCAAATTTGGTCACATCTCTGTCTCTGTGATCTGCAGCATGCTTTGGGCATACAGCTCAGGCTGTTAAAATACAAAGAGAACAAAAATTAAAGCAAAAAAACCCCACAAATTAAAATCCAAACCCCCTGTTTTAGGTAACCATGATGTTCAAGCAATATAGAGAATCTTGGTGAAGAAACATATGTTATTCTGCAGCTAAGAAAAGGTGAAAATTGAACTTAAAGGCTTCTAAGTTGGTTAAAGGAGCCATTTTGCAAAAGGAAATAATTGCCTACAAACTGTTTTAATGTAAAAAATTTAAAAGTGTTTCTCTTTTATTTTTGGAGATTTTCTACTTTTCCTTATCTCAATAAAATGATCCTGTTTGGAATATGTTGCTGATTTGAGGGCAAAAAGAGAAGGAGAGCGAGAAAAGCCTATAAAACTATAGATTATTTTTTATGGATGATGAGATGGTCCCCATTTGCATTTACAGCTTTACAAGGATTGTAGCACTAGGCTCTTTTTCTTTTTTTTTTTGATGGAAATGCTTAATCTGAGCTCAATGGGCCATAATAATTGCCTGTTTCTTCCAGCAGAAATAAACCCACTTGTATGTGACACTTGAAACCTTAACTCTGCTCAGTATTACCCACGGAATTGGAGACAGTTCTTCACCCAAATATATTTATGACAGCAGCACCAGTCGATATACAATACCCAGCCAAGGGCACTGGAGAATAAATCAGTCCCTCCAGCCTCTGCTGGAGCACAGTAACTGATGGTGGTAATAAAACCCCAGGAAATTAAAATTCTGTGCATGCAAACACACATACCTAGCCAAGAGAAACCCGAAGCTCGCTGTTCTGGTAAGAATTTGCATATTCATAGACATATACATTCTGTACCCCTTTGTGTTAGAAACACAATGGAACACAAAGGCTGTGGGTTGTCAGCAGGTTGTCACCTCGTTAGATTGTCCTCAATATTTGGGGGCTTTCAGGAGATATGTCCGTGAAAATTTAGGCACCTTGTAGTGGAAAAGGATAATCCCAGTTACTCCTCGAGGAAAAAAACTGATGTTATGTTTGAAAGCTTCTACATGTTGCTGTGAGTGACTACCAAAGGCTCTGAAATCCCCGTTTCCAGCTCATTTCATCCTGTATATTTATGCAATTACTGGTATTTTTAATGAGTCCTCTGTGTTTGAGCACCTTGGGCTCTACTTTGTGGCTTTGTGAGCTCTTGGGATGGATGTTGTTTCTTCACCTGTGTTTTGGGGTTTCACATGTAGTACTGAGAGGCAGTTTTAGATTAATACACAATATTATTTATACATTTATATACAAACTTGTGCTTTTTCCACATATTAAATAACTTGGAGTATTATTTCTCTTGAATTCTGTAGGGCAATGAGATAATGAACACTAATAAGTAATAAAAAGAGGCAGTGAAATGGCTGTTTCCAAATGAAATACAGCAGTGCATGGTGTGTGTCCTTGTGTAGCACAGCCTTTTTGTGTAACATGGCAAGGAAAAAACCCAAGCATTTAATTTTTGACAGAAGACTTTTCCAGTCAGACGAGTGTCTAATGAGAGAAAGCACTGGCAGATGGATTTTGCAGATAGTTTGAAATGGTGTGGACTGTCTCACAGTGCCTGGTGAAACACAACTGTGAGAGGACAATCTGTGGTTTGGTTTCAGCTGTTTAATCTGTGTGTCAATGAGGAGAGATGATTTCTCAATCAATTGGGAGGTGGGTCCTGGTAAAGGCTCTGTGCCTCTGCTCTTGCTCACCTGAACCTCAAACTCCACAGTTCCTGTGTTGATACTGACTGTAATAATAAAAACAAGTATATTGTTGAAATTCTAGCATTCATACCTGCACTGTCCTTTTTGAGGTAAAAAAAGAAAGGCAGCAATATCAGGGAGTCTTTCATTTACCACACGTGTTTAGTTATGGTAAAATATGTAGAAGATAAAAGACATTTGATGTTCACCTATTATTTTTCAGCCAGTGGACTGTGCTCTGTTTCAAATAACATCAATCCTGAAAAAATTTTGAATTAGAAAATGTAAAACCAGTACTTGGGAATGTTGAACTGCTGCAGAAATGTTCTTTAACATTTAAGCAGATACTTTCTTTAAATAACCTTATTACCCTCCTGTTGTTCTCTTTTCCCAATCACCTAAGCCCTTTCTTTAAAATGACACTTCACGAATTTGATAACAAAAACCCTTCCCAGATGGACTGTTGGTGCTCCCCAACACCTGCAGTAATGCTGTTGTTCTCTCAATCTGTCCATTCATGGGTCCCATTTTCTTCATGGCCAGGGCCTGTGTGCTGTGTGAAGAGTGGATAAATGATAAATATATTTAACAGATATTCAGTCTCCCACCTGTTACTTAAAGAAAATAAAACTGATTTCCCCATTCTAGTCCTGAACTCACTGGGGATTGACACCAGCAGGTTGCACAGTATTTCCAAAGGGTCTTTTTTGGTTTAAAATGATGGAGCCTGACAGCACAAGTGTCTTCAAAACTGCTATAAGTTTTAGCCCTATAAAGGAGCCTGTCATTTTTCAAAGTTTTTCCTTGATAAAATCCTTTAAAGGGAATGAATCTTTTAGACATTCTTCCACTAAACTCATAATATGTGAGAGTGTGACACAATGACACTCAACACACTGACCAGTCTTATACTAAAAAAAAGAAATAGTTAATTGCATATGGTTGAATGCAGAGCCATAACAAAGTAAATTTAGGATTGAGAAGCAATGTATTTAAAATTGCAGGATGTGCACAAGGTTTGCTTCTAGGCTCTCTTGATCATTAATTAAATATGTTATGGCTTTCAGTTTTTCTCATTTATCTGTACAGGTTTACATATTGTAAATGCATTATTTATGTTTTCCCTTAAGTGCTCAGTACTGCCAGGATGTTTCTCTTAAACTGGCACAGATAATAAAAAAGACAAAATGAGAGAGCAAAATTGGCACTGGTGAAATGCTCAGAGAGCTGTTCGTGTTCTAATGAGCCTTTCCCAGATGTATTTTAATAAACTTGATCTGAGAAATAGAGGGCCAGACAGGCAGATGGCATCTGTGTTTAAACAATGAAATTTTTTTGTTTGTTTCATTAAGGTAAATTTGTTTTGTTTGTTTTTTCCCCTTTAATCTCATCCTAATAATGCCTTATCACTAAGCCTTGCTGCTTTTTTTCTGGAAAGCTCCTAGGATGAAGGGTGATGAGGGAGTTAAGTGGATGTTCACTCTGAGGGAAGCCAGCTCTGAAATGGATTTTGGTGTTGTAGCTAAAACAGTTTGGGATCAACCATTTGCTGAACTTTGAACCAAGGGAATTGGTGTGTCACATCCCCCTGTTGTTTTTTACCTTTCAGAGTAAACTGAGCATCATGCAGGTGGTTGAATCAAATAATAATTTAATATAGTGTTCCCACATTCATATGAAAGCTGTTTGGTTTAAAGTAAATTGATGGTTTTCTTCTGTTGGCTGTGCTGCCACATACAGAGGAGCAGTTGGATGTTAACTTGTGGTCATCTTCTTATTCACTTACTCTTTGCTTCTCTGTTTTATTCTCCCACTATTCATAAACACTTCTTTCCCATCCTAAATAGAAATTTTCTGGTGTCTGACATGTTAGGTATTTTAGGTTTCAAATTACAGTAGCAAATAGCTGCCAACTAAAACACAAAATTAACTATCTGCTTAAATAGTCAATAACTATGTTTGTTCCACTCTGAGTGTTTGATGCACTTTTTTCTTGTTACCTTAGAAATTTCACCTTTCTTGCATTCCAAATCTCCTCCCTCCATCCCACTACCAGAGGGTAAAATCTCTTAATAGAGAAAATCTAAATAATAAAAAAAGTCCCTGAGCAAAACAACCTAAACTCACCTCTAACTTTGACCAGATGATCACTGCAGGTCCCTTCCAACTGAAATATTCCATTCTATTTATTTTTAATCAAGGTAAAGAGGTTCATGTGGAATTCAGATCTGAAATTAACTCTTGAGACTTATGCAAGCACACTTACAATGTGGACTAATATAACCTTAAAGTGACTCATAAATGGTGTGAAGTCATGAACTTTGAAAAGTGGAATTGTTAGTCTGCAAGTGACAGTCACTTCAGCTGTACCTAATTTGACTCCTTAGGGGAATTGTAATTAGACTAATGCTGAATTCCTGTAGTTCTTACTCCCTGCTGGGAACTTCAAAGAGCATTTGTTTCTGTTGGGTTTGTGTTTTCATACAGGGACTCTTGTAAAATTCTGCTATACAAGTAGAAGGTTAAGCCTGTAATGTACTTTTTAGGACTCCTTCTGTGCTGAAAACCAGGCAGTTTTATTTCGTTTGCAGTAACCTAACTTTGACTGAGAAGTTGCCATTTTCATTATCACTACAGAGTAAAAATATCTTATACAAATGGGTATTGGTTGGTGTTTTAGCTGTTTCTAAGTCCAAAGTAGTGATAAGTATTCCAAACCTTTGAAGATATCCTCAGAAACACTGCATCCAATTTCATGTTTTAGGGCTTGTTTGCCATCTACACTAATGACAGAACTGACAGTGATGACACTTTCAAGGCTAATTATGCTCCCTAATGATTCTAAAATTATTTTTGAAGAAAACCAAACCAAAACCCAACCAGACACAAAACCCCTCTCTCCACAGGGACAGATCATCACCTGAGTGCCTTCCTGGGCAAAGCTTTGAGAGTTTGGTTCCAGAGGTCCTGGTGCATGGCTGAGTTACACACCTGGGAGCTGGAGGCAGGCTGGCAATGGGTGTTTCAGGGCAGTTTTTGTTCCAAAGCTCTCCCTGGAGTAGCCTCGTCCTTGTGGCAGAGTTGGGGTGTCCCAGGCTGTGCTGCCACTGTCCCCTGTCTGCTGTCACAGGGACTGAGCTCCTGCTCAGCCAGCAGCTCTCACCCTGAGCTGTGTTCCTTGTAATTCTGACACAGCACAAACTGCAGTATGGAAAAAAAATATATGTGCTGTGGAATCAAATAATCTTCAGAGTGGCTTTTACACTGGATTAGAGCTGGATGTTTTCATGGGAAAGTGTTTTATCACTTATTTGAAGCCTCTGTATCTTTATTCCTGAGCTGTGCTGTGAATTTATCATGTAATAAAGTGGTGGGATATTCACAAATACAACAGACTTGTGATAGGATACAAACAGGAGGAAAGATTCTTCCTGAACTTGACTGCCAATCAGGTGTTTAAAATGTAAACAAAATTCTTTTCTACTTCAGTTTTGTAGTGATTTCTGGTGTTAATTTAAAATATAAATTGAAAAATACATATTTTTTGCAGTAATGATTCTATGTGGATGCACAGGACAATATTGTCTTTAGATAAATGGCTACATTTCCAATATTTATATGTGTAAGACAGATTAGCAGCTTTGTTGTGGCAAGAATGTTATGCTTTCAAAGTTATTTTGGCTTCTTTTTTTCTTCTCTTACAGAGTTCAAAACAACAGATGAGTTGTGAAAGAGAACAGCTAAGGGTAAGTTCAATGATTTGCAAAATGTTCTGTTTCTTTAAAACATAAGCAGAATTTAATCTGTGCTATTGACAGATGAATTACTTAATTTAAGACGAACTTATTTAGTTCATTTGTTTCTTGTTGGTAAATATTGTACATCTTTCATTATAAAAGGAACTAGATAGATACAGGTTTTTTTTTTTTCTGTAATGTGATGAGATTTGGCAGTAAAAATCTTCAGTAAAATCTTTGCCTTTTCGTGGGACCCCTGACACTCAATGAGCTCCTCCTGTGCAGCTCCAGCAGTGCCCAAGGTCACTGTGCCTCCCAGACTTGTGCACTCAGATTGTTTCCAGCAAGAAGAGATTATCCTGTGATTTTATATTGTGTAATTTCAGAGAGGAACCAGTGGCAGGGCTGTGAGGAGATGTTATTTCAGTGTCTGTTGGTTGTGCACCATCTGGAAGGGGATGGAGTTCCTGAGCCCAGGCTGCTGACCTCTCCATTTTCCCCTTTTCCTGTGTTAGAGTGACTGTGTTAAACAGCTTTGAGTCTGCTGCCTTTAAATTCTACACATCCCTGAAGATGCTTCTCCATTGCATTGATTCTAGTATTTGTTTGGGAAAGTATAAGAGCCTTCATTAACTAAAAGAAAAAAAACAAAACCACAAAAACCCAACCAACCAAAAGCTTTTTGGTCATCTGAGTGTTGCTTAATAGGCCTACACTTATTGATAGCACATGTTGAGTATTTACTTGAAATCCCACATGCAAGTAGAGAGGGAGAGGCAGGAATGAAGGAAGGGTAAGTTTCTATACAAACGAAATCTATACAACAAAAAAAAATTGGAAATAGAAAAAGCAGCTTTTTATTTGTTTGTTCGTTTGCTCTTTACTAAGCATCAGCAGTGCCTGCATGACTTGCAAGTATAAAGAATATACTTGTCTTAAAGTACATTGTGCAGTGTTCTTGCTCATCCAGCCATTCTTTAGATTAACTCCATCAACATATATAGATGCTTCAGCTGGTCCTCACCACACTTGGAATGGGATTTTTGGTAAACAAGTTATGCAAGAACAATACATCACATATTGTCCTCAATTCTTTCCTTGCTGCCATGTGACTGCATTGCATTGTACTGGAGCTGGAGTGACAAAGCTTTGTTTTATCAGCACTCATGTCTCAACAGAGCAGCTGTCAGAGCTAAAATATTGCAATAGTACCTGAAGGACAAGCTTTTCAAGAGGTAGCAGTGCCTTGAGAACAAAGCAAGTGTTCATTTCTTTTTATATTGTTTTCATTTTCTCCCTTGAATGAAGGAAAATATTGTTTTAAAATATAACTTGAGGAGACAATGAGCTCTTTGTCCAAGTAAATTTGTGTGCTTTTTCAAAGCAGTGGATAAGATGGGGTGCAGTGAAACTTTCATGATCTTTCCTTCCAGTATCACACATTTATGTCTAACAATGAGCTCAGTGCTTGGGATGCCTCTGTGGCATAGCAAAATGTGACACCTGAAGACAAAGCCATGTCTGTAACCTACCAAATTTAGCTACATCTTCTTCCACAACTCTTCTGATGTTCCTGTTGCACTAAACACAGTTTGTGGTGTAAATTCTGCTCCTGTCCCAGAGATCCCTCATGGCTTTCACAGCTTATCTGCTGTGACACTGAAATTTAAATGCACTGTGTGTGGACATGTTGCACTTTTTGCACTTTGAGCACTATGAGGGTGTCACTTGACCATTCTGCCACTTTTAGGTTGGCTCCTTAACTGAGCAGTGCTGTTAAAGAAATGTTTTGTGGCCTGAATCAGGTTTTGCAGACCTGCAGTGTTTTCTTTTGGGATTTGTGACCTGCCATGATCACTTGGATGTGAGGCAGTCCCTTCACAAAAAGTTGGGCTTCATCCCAGCTGAAAGAATTGAAATAGAACAAGGAAACAGGATTAAAACAACCAAATGCCAACATCCTGTTGTTTGTTAAACCAAGTCAACCAGATTATAGTTAGCTCATCTAATAATACAATAAAAAAAAAAGATAGAATATCTCCCACTTCCTTGTTGAGCCAAAGATGAAAATGTCTGCTACTCTCCTTTTCTGGTTCTCTAGTAATTCCTTAGTCTAAAGTTATAAAAAAAAAAGGATTATAGAAAGCATAATAGTGTAAATAAATAATTGGTCATTATGATGCCTCGAGAGGCTCTAGAACAGAGGCTAGAAAGAGTTAAAGGAATAAAGTAGGGATTTATTAAAGGCTTTCACAGGATACACCTTGGGCAGTGCAAGAGCCTGGCCAAGGCTCTGCTCAAGATGGACTCTGAGTTTTCACACTTTTATAAGTTTTGGTCCATTTCCATATTGGGGTTAATTGTCCAATTCCAGCTCCAGGTTATACAGTCCCAGCCTCCCAGATTGCTCTCCTCAAGTGGTGTCCTTGGTTCTGGGGACAGGAACCAAGGATTCTGGAATCCAAACTGGGAAAGGATTGTTTTGTGTGACTGAACTGTGAGGAGAACTTGCCAACACTTTATGTGAAGTTCAGAGTTACACACTAAGGCAGTACAGAATCTGAAAATATGAAAGCTGAAACTTAAGGCATCAATTGTGGGGCTATAGAAAGAAATATCCAAGTCTGACTAAAATAATTTCCTCAAACATTTCTCACCTCTTATCTGTTTCACTGCCTTGTAAATTCTAAATACAAAGCAGCATGTCACTGTTCTAAAATAAAGCATTTAGAGTCATGAAATTCATATTAGAGCCTCTGGCCCATTATACATTATATTTATAATGAATGATAATCCTAATAATTAAGGAAGCCTGTGCATTTTAACCCTTTTCTACTCAATATTTCAACTTCACAACAACCACAAGTGTATAACTTATTTGTCCTGCCAACCTGGTACACTCCCCAGGTAAACATTAATGTCTTTACCTGAATGATTTAAGTGAGAAATTATAAAAAAAGATGGGAATGTCTGAATAGAAATAGAATAGCCTCTATCAAGGCTATTTGAGTTTTTTTTTTATTCCATTTGGAAAAATAATGTAACCTAACTTTGGTGCATTTCCATTTGCTTTTTAAAAATAAAGCATGAATGCCATTTTTCAAGTTTTACTTTCTCTTGGCAGTGATTTTCATTACAGCGTGCTGCCTTGAATAATAATTATTTTCATGTTTCTTAATGTCCTTTTGCTTTCTAATCTGGTGCCACTTAAATCAAGTTATACTAAAAAGAAAAAAGTGTGTGTTTAAAGGCAAATTGACTCATCAGTATTGCTCTCCCCACCTCCCTGCACACACTGCACTTCATCAGAGTTTCCTTTAAAGAAAATAAAGATGCTCTCTACTCCCCTCCACTGTGTTTTGTGTTATGCAGTCCTGTTTATAAATCTCTTTTTGGACAGTCACAGCCTCTCCTCCTCTCTGACTCTCTCCTGTTGCCCCTTGCTGCTCACGAGTGCCTGTGTGTGGCTGGCATTCTGATGCATTAGAAATGACCTGTAAAGACACAGAGCTCACAGCTTGCTCAGAATCATTTAAAAGTGCTTTCCTGCTTGTATTTCAGTCTGAAAAACAGACTTTGAAACACACGTAGTCCAGGTTATTTAAGGCTGTGAAGAAAATTGGGATCTGAGCACTAAGCAGAGATTATTTGGAGAACATAAAGTTATAAATAAGGGCAGTGCCAGCTCAGAAGTCTGTCTGCTGTTCCCACTGAACTTTCCTTGCTGGTCTGACTTGAACCTGGGGTGGTACGTTTTTACCATAGCCTAAGGACAGGCTAATTTAAAGCTTACAGAGCTTTACTCAACCTTCAACTCATCATTTATTATTTTGCATGATTAATTCAGTCTAACTGTTCAAAATGAGCTCCATGAGTTGTGCTGTAGAAGGGAAGGCTTTTGGTCCAGATGAGCTCTCCAAGGTGGGCAGGGAGCAATTTTCAACTCTAATGTTGGGAGGCTTTATAAATGTTTCTGTGAATACCAATGAGGTCTAATGGTAAATGGTGTGATTAGCTTCCTTGATGTGAAATTCTAAGTGACCCAGTTGTTGCTCTAATTAACAGCTTCTTTCACATGTGCTTATTATCAGGATGCATTATATGCAGCCAGAGTTCCTTCTCTGGTCTGAAATACAGGCGAGGCAGGCTCTTACTGTCACCTTGTATTTAATATCAACTTTTATGTTTTTATACTGTTCTAATTTTCAAGGAGACAGAGAAAAGTTTTGCATTCAATATTGTTCTATTTGTCTTGTCTCTTATCTCATTTTTTTCTTAAATGAATTAAGGTGCAACATGCAGCAAAAAAATGTGTCAAAGTTACACCAGGTAGAGAGAAAACAAAAGCAAGTGCATTTATGCCCAGCATAATTTTAAGCAACACTGATCCTGCAGTATTTAGCTTTATTTGTGTCTTTATCCAGTGCATTAATTTATTAGGTTTGTAATCTGCTCAGCTGTATTGATGAGGGCTCTTGGAAACTTTTTAAAATAAATTTTTGAAGCTCATTGTTGTGGCATTAGCTTTCCCCAGTTATTAAGAATAGTCCCTTGACATTTTTTGTGTCCAGGGTTCCTCTGAGGCACTAAGGAGTTACACTGTGATTCGGTGATAATCACTAATTTTTTAATCAGTTTGAGCTGAGCTAAAGCAAACAAATAACTGGAGAGAAGAAGAGAATCAGAGTGGAAGTGGTTTGTATTATCTAGAGAGTTTTCTGAAATGACTCGGGGTGATAGCAGGGCAGTACACACATGGTGGTTGGCCAAGAACCTCTGCTCTCCATCCACCTCTTCCCACACTGGATAGGAGGCAAGGAAATGGGTATGAGCTTGTTTTGTGAGTCACTGATGTCATGTTACCAGACAGCGACGTGTAATTCATAGCATTTCTGCAAAACAGGACAGCTGGCAATAAAAATGTCACTTTTTGCCTTTCCTCTGAAAACCCCTTGCTCTGCATTTGTAAACCATGTGTGTTTTGCCTGGAGAGTAGTCTGGAATTACCAAGTGTTACATGTCCCTCAAGGAAAAGGGGTTCAAAGGGGATATAACTACTAAAGGTGGATCAGCCCAGTGTGTTTGCTACTCATCCTTTCCTTAGGAATTCACATGTGCTGCATTTGATGTGCCAGACAAGTGGCTTAGAGTGATCCTGCTGTAGTTCCTGTAGATATTCCTGCAGTTATTCTTGTGTTCATCCTCCCTGTAGGTGTAGGTGGAGATACAGGTAGGTGAGATCAATAAGGAGATGTATTTTTGGTTCCTGATTTGTATCACACATTGACATGGAAGGAATTTGGAGTATTCTCACTCAGTGTCTTACCAACTCTATTCCCAGACATTCCATAAAGAGTAATACACATCACAGCTCAGGAAAAAATATCTTGGAAATAAGATCTAAAAAAAGACTGGGGAGAAAGGTTAATTGTAGGGATGTGATTTCATTTAAATTGTAACTTAGCTTGAAATAAACGTGTGCCAAAAAAAGGCAAGTAGAAAAATGTAAATTTCAATTGCAGTCTTGCTTGGCAGTTCTGCTACATTTTAGGAGCCTTCCCAACTGTAGTAACTCATAATGTTACTCTATAAAACTCCAATTCTCTGCTTAATATTATTGCAACTTAAGACAATAGCAAGGTAATGAAAACTGTTGAGGTTCATGTTTCAAGTGCCATGGCCTCTCACCACAAGGGTTCTGTTCTCTTCAAATGCTGACTGCTAATGGGGCCCTTGGATCAAGAGAAAAAAGTGTTTGCTGCACTTTGTTCAATAGTGGTGCCACTCACTTCAGGCTTCTTTGAATTTTTCAGGAATAGTTAAGAGGCCTTTAGGTAATGTCCTGACTCTGCTCTTGATGGAATGCTATTCAGAAAACTTTCCATTCCTGTCCTGGTGTTGTTTTGGCATCTCTCTCTGAGAACAGCAGGCAGAGGCTTTTCTGCTGTTCAAGCACCACGTTCTTTTGAATTCAACTTTGATTTTTGCCCAGTCAAGGATTTTCTCTGTGTGGTGCTTCATAATTGCTGGAACTGAAGGACTGCAGGAATTTTTGGTGAGGCTGAAGCAATGCTTGCACTGAGTACCTGTCTGCTTAGCGTGACTTTGTATGGAATTCAGCAGCTCCTCAATGTGTGTTTAAACTCATATCTGTACACACAAATCAGGGACAGGGAATAGTTCACTAGGGGTAATGAAGGTTCAGGAAGTGGAAGATTTATGAAAGGACAGAAGGTAATGTATTTAGACAATTTAAGGGCTGCTGAGACAGTACCCAAAATAAATTCAATATCCCAGTGCTCTCTTCCTCCAGCTGCACGAACATGAGCAATGCCCAGTCCTGGACCCAGTCTGGATTTGGGAACAGCTCCTGCACTCAGCAGTGCCCAGTGCTGGGTCCAGTCAGGATTTGGGAACAGCTCCTGCCCTCAGAACAGCAACTTTTGGTTCAGCCTTTGTGCAGTGCCTGCGCACAGCTCCTGCTGCAGAGCACTCGCTGTGGGCAGGGATGCTGGCCTAGAAAAGAAGAAAGGTTTTCTTGCTTAGTTTGTGTTTGTTGAGAGGGAGCTCTTTTTTCACACAGCTTTTGTAGTTTCTCTTTGATCATCTGGAAAGCAGACCTTTGAGTGCACAGCTTTAGCAGTGTTTATACTATCCTGGCTTATTATTCCAACCTCTGCTGTTGCTGAGGCAATTTGACTGGCAAAGACCATGGTCCCTTTAGTGTCACACCTAATTCAAGCAGGAAATGCTATCTAGTTTACAGTGCAGTTTGGAGGGTTTGGTTTTTTTCTTTTTTCTTGGGGTTTTGTTTGTTTTCTCGTTGTTGTTGTTTGGGGTTTTTTTTGTTTGTTTTTTTTTCCTTGGTTGATTTGGGTTTTTTTGCAAGTTTTGGATTACTGTCGTTTGTTTCTTTTTTCCCCCTGGGTGTTTCCATGTGTTCTTTCTGGCTTGGGTGGGGGTTTTGTGGCTTTGCATGGGTAGTGCTGTTGGCTTGAACTATTTACTTTTCTTTTGCACTTGGGTGAAAAAAAGTGAAAACCCAGGAAAGGCTTTCCAGCTTCAGGTAGCTGGGTTGTGTTTTTAAAACCCTCTTTGGTCTTTCTGCATGGTGGAGTTCTATTCTCATTTACTCATATATAAAAGAACAGACTGAGCAACAAGATTTTTCAAGGGAACAGGAAAGGCATTGAAAATATGGAAAGAACTGAAAAAAACCCAAAAAAATTGCATGAACAATTCAAAAAATGTGATACTATAGGGACAAATATTCACCGAGCCACATTGTATTCTTTCAAGTACAGAGAATGAAGGAATATTGATTTTAATATGGCTATCCTGTCCTTGGTTTGATGATTATGGTCTTTTTCTGTTCTGTAAAATCTTTCTAAACTTTACTCGTTTAAACTAGTCAGGTGTACTACTCTACAAAACATTTCATTATGCTTTTCTAAGTAGCTGCCAACTTTTTTCAAAGCACCAAAATTACAGGAAAGGAGAAAAAATCACCTTAAAAAACCCAGAAATGCATGAATCAATATTAATATGCAAATATATACATAGTAGTATTTATTTTTATTATACATATATATAAATACAGTCCTTCTGACTTGTGGTTGACATGCACTGTTGGATGAAGAGTGAAATCTTGGTTTTGGATAGGCCAGGATTTTAGAACTCTGTGTTTGTTCTTAGTAGTCTGTATTTTTTCTTAGTCTCAACTTTCTTAATAGTAAGAATAAGTGAACTGTAAATGTGCTCTGTTCTATTCTGCAGCAAGATCCCAACTTGTCCTGAAAACCAAGTCTTTGTGTTCCACAGGAATGGCTTTCTTGGTACAAAATCCCAAAAAAACTCAATGTAGTCTCCAGGAAGCAGGATAGAGAAATAAAAACACACAAACACACAAAATTTATGTGTTTTCAAGCTGAAAATAGTTTTGTGCCATCTTGAAGTTCTGGGCTCGAGAAGGAGCTATACTTGGTGTTGGAAGACAAGGGAAGTACAGAATTTTAAAAATGCTTCAGTCAACTAATTTTTCTTCTTTTCACAAAGCCTTGCAGAAAAAAAAAATTGTTTAGGAAAAAAGTGTAATTTCCAGAGTTTCACACTTTCCCTGTGTGGGCCTGGACAGGCTGGAGAGGTGGAGCCAGGTTCAAGGTCCTGCCCCTTGCCTGAGGCAATCACCAACATCAGCAGGTACTTGGGGACACACTGATGAGAAATGGAAGCAATCCCAAGCTGGTATTTTCATATTTGTACCATGGTATCTGGAGGATCCATTTTATGAGCCAGGAAGTGGAGAAAGGCAAAAATGCTCTGCTGATTTTTAGCATCTTTGTTGTTTCTCACCCCTGGGAGAAGCTGACCTTGTTTCAGGAATGTTCTTCCTCCACATCTGTGTGCTGTTGTGTATTTTGAAGCTTTGATCACCTCTGTTTTCTTTAAAGACAGTGTGGCTTAGGGAGAGGGAGATATAAAACCGAAGTGCATCAGATCACAGGCATTTTCTATGCTCCACTAATACCAGAGATTTGAGCCCTTCCTGTGAAGGAGTGGCTGCAGGTGTATCCCAAGCATGCAATCAAATGCCACACAGGCTGTTATTCATAGGGAATGGGCAAAAATACAGGTGCACTCAGTGCTCACAAGTTCCATTTCCACATTTCTCTTTCATGCAGTAGTTATCTCTGCCTTTGGATTGTTAAAATCTCTTTGAGTACAACACTGAAAGTAAAAGAAGTGGTGTTCATCTCAAGGTCACTTTGGTACTTGAGAGCAGCTGCCCTCCAAAGAGCACATAATGAATAGTTTTATTACCTTTTGGTTGGTTTTCCCTACGTGCTGTAGATTGCTTCATATGCCATCAGCTCATTTCTCCTTTTTTCTTTTTTTTTTTCCCCTCCTCTGAACTGCTGCTTTCTACAACTGTTTTCATCATTGTTAAAAATCATTTATATAGCACCATAAATTACAGGTGCTTTACAGGCAAGGAGTAAGATACTGCCTTTGCCCCAAATACTTTATATTTCAGATACATCTTTGATATCTGGTGTATCTTTTTTTACTTAACACACAGCCTGGGAATTTTAAGGTAGATTGCATTAATCTCCTGTTTTATTCCCACAATTTTTCATGATCAAATGCTGGTGAGGGCCTTTCTGTGATGCAGATAACCAATCATCTGTTTGCTACTTCTCATAAAGGTATTGTAAACATTCTCCTCACTGAGAATTCCAGGCACATGCTTTGGTGCTCATACATTTGCATCTAAAACCTGTAGGCACTGGAAAAAACAAATCCAGCCTTTTGATAATTTAACTCCCCCCTTGTTCTTTTTTTCTTGACACTCTAACTGGCATTTCCCATTTTTTTTGGAATGAAATCTCCCAGAAATTTTCACATGATATTGCCACAGTGCCCAAGGAAAAACCTGGCAGCAGGATCTTTGAAAAGGTAGTTTATTTTTTGGAGTTTTGGCTCAATTATTAGGCTCCCAAGTCCAGGATATCTCATACCTCATTTACATTCCTGCTTCCACTAATGCAGATATTTAAAATCTAATTGTAGCTATCTTTTAGTTTGAAATTAGGATTATTTTTTTTAAGTTTACTTGGATGATAATAGTCCAAAATACATCAAAGATCTGTTACTGTAATTTTTTACTATTCTCTTCCACCTTTAAAAACAGATTAAAAAAAAAAACAAACCAACAAAACCAAACAAATAGCTGTAAATCTAGGGGGAAAAAACCCATAAATTCATTTAACAATCTCATTTTTTCTAAGCTCTTGAAATGTGCAAGTATTGGGTCCTGGGCACCTTCCCAGTGGTGCTGAGCTGGAAATGTGGAGTCCACTGTGGGATTGTGGGGGTTTCTTTCATTTATGATGATCTTGTATCAGAGTATCTGTTTTACACTGAGCGATAGTAAAATAATTTGAATATTTATCAGTGTTAAAAATATAGAAAAACTTTTCTCAACTCGTTTGCATACAAATTTTGGGTTTTTTTCACATGTTGACATCAGAACAGAGCAATCACGGTGTGCTAGCATTGCCATTCAGTTCCTTCTGGTTTGAAAACCAGATTTAATGGCTGCAAACAATTACTCTCTCATGTTCTATTCAGTATGTTAAAATTGTAATTTGGAGCCAAAATTTTAAAGGGTTTTTTTCACTATTTTCTTTGAAAATATATTAGAGACTCCAAAATAATGCATAATGGTATTAGGTTTACATTTAAATCTCATGCTTTTGCAATTTTTAGAGAACTCTGTGGCTTACATGATACTAAATATATAATGATGTGAAAAACATTGGCTTTTATTTAAAAAAAGTTGAAAGGAAGAGAAAAAAATCATTTTTCAATTTGATTAATGAAAATATATTTCCATGTCTTATTCAGAATCATCCAAGCTTTATTTTGAAAGTGCTGGTAAACACTGAAGTTATTAAAAAGAGAAGAAAGGTCAGTGAATGTGCATCAGTAATCATACTACCATCAGTGTGGCAATCTAATCTAGAGGAAACTCAGTTGAAACAAAGATTTCTGACATTATTCCAGTAAATAACAAAAGCAGATTGATGTTCCTGCGTGTTTTTCTGAACTAAACCCCACCCAAATGCTTGCACTGTTTATTTGCTGTGTTGCTGGCTCTAAGGCATGGTATTGATGCACTTGAAATGCATTTTGTGGGCACTCAGCCTCTTCCCTGCTTAGGCTCCTGCTGGAGGCACTGGGAGTGCCTTTCCTTGGCCAGGTGGAGGAAAGAATGTAAAATTCTTGGAATTGGGTTGGAATTTGGAGCACAGAAATAGTCTTAACAGATGTATGTCAGGCAAAGAGACCTTTAGTGTATGTTTAATTAGTGTTGGTGCTCCCTGACCTCAGTGTTTGCATTTCCACAGCCACAGAAGGGTTTAATTCAGTTTTAATTCAGTGTGTGAGCATGGAGACTCACTCAGAACAGAGCATCCTCGTTCAGGGCTCAGGGGAGAACAGCAAGTATCACCTCTGAGAGGCCAGATGGGCTTTGTGCACCCTGATCCTGCAGCCCAGAGCCTCCCTGCCTGCCAAGGACTGCATAAAGCAGCCGTGCTCATGCAGAATTCCCTCCTTTGAAGTGCAGGTCAGGATGGAAAACAAGCCCTGCTTGTTAGCCCTGTGCTCTGAGTGTTCTTAGGAGACAGTAACTAAACAGAAGCAGGGTACCCCGTTCTGAATGGGATTTGTCATAGTGGCACATGACATTTCATGTTAAAAAAATAAAAAAAAAAAATCAAAGTATCTCTTGAAATGCTTTAACATTGTTTACTTGCAAAGCTCGGTTTGCCAGGGTGCTGTGGTTTAGCAAGGTGTTGCTCAGTAAGTGCTGTGATGCCTTTGATCAGCATTTTGCAGTTTCCTCTGTGGGGGAGCCCAGCTGAGCCTGATGCAGTCCCAGAGAGAAGGGGTATCCAGGCTGTCCCAGCTGAGCCTGATGCAGTCCCAGAGAGAAGGGATATCCAGGCTGTCCCAGCTCAGTGCCCACAGGAGCTGCTCCTGCTCCTCAGGTGTGTGCTTCCCTGGAAACAAGAGCAGCAGGTGTTTGCTCTGCCCCTTGCTGCTGCTCTTTCAGGCTCAGGCCAAGTGCCACCAACCTTCTGCCATGGGAAGTGCTTCAGAGCTGAGCAGCAGCCCTGGGCTGCAGCAGGATGTTGTGTTGGTGATTTGTCTCTGATGGAAGGGAGGAACGGCCACTCCTTGTGATGCTACTGCAGAATTTCCCTCCCAAGGGGGGAAAATAAAAAAATCTCAGCTTTCACACATGCACAAAGTCTTATCAGCCTGTACTAGCAGAAGAGTCTACATTTTGGTTTGAGACAGAGGTTATATTTCCAGAATGTCACTGTTTTCAGAACAGGGTGTAATTTGTTTTGTTTTTTTTCAGTGTCAGTACCTATGCATTTGCTGTTGGAAATAGTTAACTTTGCATTTTGTTGCTAGGAAAGGAGTATCCAACTGATGTGAACCATGAACCCCCTAGGAAAACAGAAAATACATAGATTCAGAGCATCTCAGAACACCAATTAAATATTTAGTGTACAGGCTGGATCCCTCCTAATGGAGAGTGTCTGAGGTAAACACAGCATCTCTAATGTACAATCAATTTAATAACAGAAAGGATTGGCAGCTCATGGAAGGGGAGGGGATGTATTTTGATTTCAGGCAGAAGAACTGTAGGAGAAGTGAACTTTTTAATTGTGAGAATGAGTATTCAGGCAATCCAGCTCTGGTTTGCTGAAGGAATTTCTGGCAGAACTGGAGGGCAGTGGGGGAATGTGAAGTACTCACAGGTTGGTTTGATGATTGCCTGGTGATGGCTGTGCAAGTGGGTCTAGAAGCAGAACACTGACATGATTTGTACTGCCTGAAACATGCAGGGAAAACTATTCTGAATCTGACCTTTTGCAAGAAGCTGGATACTCCCAAAAATTTTTTTAAGACCAGGAAAAATATATTCCTGCTGTGGGGACATTGGAAGTGCTATAGTGCCCTGGTTATCAGGTGCTATCACAACCTGCTGTCCCAGAGTGTTCCTTGGAGCAGTGCTGTGTGCATTTACCAGCTGCTCAACTACTACAACTCCTTTAGAGTTGTGCTGCATTTAGCTTTCTTCTAGAAACACCTGTACTTCAAAACCAACCATGTCCTGTTTAAAGAAATCCTAGAAATGAGTCTTGGTGCTTTGAAGCTTCCAGGGTGAACAAGAGCAGACCATGGACAGAATGCATGGATAGCTGCATTCACAGCCATTCTCAGATGCTCCAAGATGCCAGGAAGACATTCCCTCTGCCAGACTGCCAGGGAGCATTCTTCATCTCATTTTGTCTCCTGGCATGCCCTGGGTTCCCTCTCAGGGTTTGGACTGATGGACAGAAATTTCCCAGTATTTTTGAAGTGATGTCAAAATGATTTGAGGTCACTTCTGAAAGTCAGAACCATTTGATCATGCATGTGCATACTGCATGTTGCATTTTTTTTAGGAAAGCACTGATGCAGTCTTAATTATTGTCTCACTACTTATTTGTCTTTAATACACAAATATCAGATTTCAGAAAATGTCAAGTGTTTCTGGAAAAACATAGTCTGAGACCTATTAAAGGCACATGTTCTGTGAATCTCATGGTAGGAGCCAAAAAAAAGAAAAAGAGCAATGGAGAAAATCTGCAGACATCAAGATGATGGAGAGGGTCCTACAAGTCACAAAATGAAAGGCAGGCAGAGATGCCCAAAGTGTTTTTGTGGTCTGGAAGGCAGCCAAAGAGGCATTGATTTATTAAAGAGCAGCCTCACGGCTTCCTTTTCTCTATGTGATGGTGCCATTAGAGCTCCTCGAACAGTCTCTGATTTCCCTGAGAATGAGGAGTAGAAGATGCTGAAGACAGTTGTTGTTTCCAGGCTGATGCCGCTGCCAGACCATCACTTTGTGTACCTGGCTGGGGAATTCAGTGTGTAAAGTGTGAGTTCCTGATTGTTAAACACAGCCACTACGTGTGCAAGAAGTACCCCAGCAGTTGTGAGGGTTTTACACTCTGCAGTTGTGATGTGGTATAAAAAAACCCCAACTTTAATGAGACAGCAATAGTGAGACACCAATTGTCTCAAAAATGCCCAACTCAGCTGTTTTGTTAATGGAGTTAACTCAGGGCTGTCCTTGTGCACTGCTAATAACCCTGGGAGTGATTAGCACCTGTAGCATCAGCTTTTTGTCTGCTTTTGTAGATATCTCAATCCTCTTATGTAACTCCTTTTCTCTCTTTTCTCTCTGAATAGCCGGGATTAGTTTTGTAGTTTTCCATTCCTTGCCCCTGCAGTGCCTCCCTAGAATCCTGCCCCGTGTCTCCTTGTCACTTGTCCTGTTTGTCACTTGTCCATGGGCAATACCTCCACCAGGACACTGCTGCAGAGCCCTTTCTGATACTGGAGCAATTCCCATCGGTTCTGCTGCTGTTCCCAGGAGTTCAGGTGCCAGAGGAGCAGATTTTTAACCTTTTTCATGGCAGGGTTGCTGTACAGAGGTGCTGCCATCAGCTCTGGGAGCTGGGGAAGAGTGCTCAGCACACACTGTGGATGTGCTTGTCCCTCACCAAATCAAAACACTGATACAAACCAGCCCCAGTGAGGAGGCTGTTCTCACGTTGTTAAAAAACAAGTGAGAGGAGAAGACAGAGCACGAATTAGTTTTGTCAGATCTATAGTCAGAAACAGCAGCTGATAGGTTTGCTGTGATAAGCTCTGTATGATGGCTCTGCTGAAAGGTAGGCTGTTCCATGATTTACTGAACTATTAGAAGTGGTAAAACTGATCCATTTGTTATCATCCAGTGCATAAAGACTTCAGGATTTAAGGAGCCTGCACTAAATAGCAAAGCAATTTATATACTCATAAACTGAAAATTACAGGGAAGAAGTCCTTAAGTCATTGGTAATAGGAGCCTTTTATCATATTAGTGATGATTACCAAATGTTAACCCCTACTCCTGTTTTTAAAACCAAATCTTACCTTACAGTAGTTGCAATTACTTAAAGAACTCCTAGGGACAACTTTGTATTGATTTATTATGCAAGTGTGGCAAGTTTTATTCATTTGTCTGAGTGCCATCCCTCTCCCAGCCCATCAGGTCCCTGCATCAGCTGAAGTGAGCTGATTGATGGTTCTGCCAGCAGCAGCATGGGGCTGATGTCACCTGAACATGAGCTGCCTCCACTACTGGGGAGCACATCTTTACCCAAAGCAAATTTGAGTGTAATATCTTGAAAAGAGATTTTTTTTTTCTGTGCTTCAATAACTAGATAATAGTTAGCAATAGTTTGTTTCAGATTAGTTTGTTCTAAGGAGAATATAATTATGTGTCCTACTGTGAAGATGGAAATACCCTCTGCCAGGTTTTAAAAATGCATTATAAGACTTTGAGTTGTCTTTGTGTTCTCTTGAAGCAAAGATTTTATGGGCACTGGAAAGAAGATGTTGACTAAAGCTGAGCAAACATTTGCCTGGAGGTAATTTTACTGATGACATTAGTTTCTTTTTTCTGCTCCAGAGTGTCCTGAGATACTTAATTCATTCAATTTTATTCAACCAATCTAAGTTCTCAAGGAACAGATGAATTGAGAGCCACTTGTTACCAGTGCTCAATATTTGATATCCAGCTCGCTTTATTTAAATGTGAATGATTACATGCTGAAACAGATTTGTTTCTTTTTGTGAGCTGTATAAGCAGAGTATCTAAAATCAAGATTTGCACACACGCCTGGGTGTTGTACAGAAGAAATTTGGAGAACCATACTAACATTTTGGAGAATTTAGTTAAAATTCTTTTATTGCAGCAGGTAAATTCTGATCCCACTGCCCTTTTGTTGAACGTTTCTTTCACAGACCTTATTTAATTAAATTCAAATGCATCATCAGCCCACAGTAACACTGATCAGACTGAAGCTGGAGTCCAGCTGAGATCCTAAACCCAGGAGGGATTTTGTGAGGTTTTCCTGTGGCTGCCAGGGCTCTCTTGGGCAGAACTGTTGGCGGAGTCTGTTCTCACCAAAGAGAGTGAATAAGCAGCACCTGCCACTGAAATGATGGGTATGGATTGATTGTTACCAACTGAACAATGATCACTGATAATTTGGCTTATTTATAATCACTTAGTTACCCTGAGTTTTGTCAGGATAGGATGTTTGAGTGTTGGGAGAAATAAGCCAGGCTTTGTTCCAGACACATCACAAGTGGAGTGTTTGTACCAGACAAAGGGGCAGACCCCTCATGGTGTACTTCCCATCACTTTGCTGTGCTAAGTGTTAGGAAAATTAATCCACAAACACCAGAGGTTTATGTCCAAAAAGGAGACAGAGGAGTCCTTTTACTTTATTTGA
>JAWWEY010000041.1:3982547-4046588 GCA_035582745.1 Loriotus luctuosus
AGGGGGCACTGAGGGATTTGTTCCCAGGGCAGGGGGCACTGAGGGATTTGTTCCCAGGCCAGGTGCTGCTGCCTGAACTTGCCCATTCTGTGCTCAGAGAGCCCCAAAACCACCAGGGAGGCTGGGTCTGGACAGGTTTGGTGGAACTCTGGTGAGTCAGGGCCTCATTGTCCCACACCAAGAGTCCTCTGAGAGCCAGGCTTAACCTAGAGCCAGGTTTAACCTAGAGCCAGGCTTAAATCCAGACCATCAGGGCTCCTTGGGCTCCACCTCAACCAGAGCCAGGCTCAAACCCAGAGCTCCATCCCAGAGCCAGGCTCAGTCCCAGAGCCAGGTTCAATCCCAGAGCCAGGTTCAGTCCCAGAGCTCAATCCCAGAGCCAGGCTCAATCCCAGAGGTCAATCCCAGAGCCAGGCTCAATCCCAGAGCTCAATCCCAGAGCCAGGTTCAGTCCCAGAGCTCAATCCCAGAGCCAGGCTCAATCCCAGAGCTCAATCCCAGAGCCAGGCTCAATCCCAGAGCTCCATCCCAGAGCCAGGCTCAATCCCAGAGCTCCATCCCAGAGCCAGGCTCAATCCCAGAGCTCAATCCAGAGCCAGGCTCAATCCCAGAGCCAGGCTCAGTCCCAGAGCTCAATCCCAGAGCCAGGTTCAGTCCCAGAGCTCCATCCCAGAGCCAGGCTCAATCCCAGAGCTCAATCCCAGAGCTCAACCCCAGAGCTCAATCCCAGAGCCAGGCTCAATCCCAGAGCTCCATCCCAGAGCCAGGCTCAGTCCCAGCCCACCAGGGCTCCCTCCCTGCAGTTCCTGGCCCTGCTGCCAGCCCCTGCCCAACAAGGATCCCTTTGTGTGCTGCTCCCAGCCTGGCACTCGTGGTTTCCCTTTCAGAGAAGTGCAGAACAGCCTCAGTGCTGGCATCCCCTCATCCAGGTCAGCCCCAGCTCATTCCCAGCTCATTCTCCTCACTGTAAACCAAAGGAATTTTTTTTCAATTCAGGACTGGTTTTCACAGAGCTGCATACAAAACACAAATTTAAAAAAAAACAAAAAAAAACCAAAAAAAAAAAACCAAAACAACAAAACCAAAAACAAGCCCCAGCAATTCCCAATGTCAGGAAAATGAATCCACAGACACCAGAGGTTTATGTCCAAAAAGGAGACAGAGGAGTCCTTTTTTGGCTTTATTCCAATAAAGGGAGAGGCCATGGGGCATTGCCCTGGGGTCTCTCACGTTTTTTGGAGGATACAGACTCCTTTTTATCCCAATTTCCAGCCACATTTCCCTTCTCTCTTTTCCCATTTCTGAGGTACTTGAGAGGTTCAGACTTCCCAGAACACCTGATCCCAGAGATTTCCGTGTAATGTACAAAACTCTCCCTTTTAACTCCTAATTCTTATGGAATTTAGGGGTTTTTCCCCATTTCTGAGGTACTTGAGAGGTTCAGACTTCCCAAAACACCTGATACCAAAGATTTCCCTCTAATGTACAACCCTCCCTTTTCATTTTTAATTCTTATGGAATATAGGGGTTTTTCTTCTCCATTGTTTCTTTCATCTTTCAAAGTCTAATTTCATTTATCAGTCAACCTAAAGTTTATTTATAAAGGCAAATATCTTTTTCCATTCATCAATCAGTGGAATCCTTCCCATTGTTTATCTCCCAGCACTGGTTTTATCCACCAGGAGACCCACAGCTTGTTTGTATAGACAAATCTACTGTTCCTCTCATAAGGAAAGGGAAAGCAAAGTTTCATGTTGCTGGTTCTGTGGGCGGTGATCAGCTCTGTGCATCCCACACATGTGCCATGGAATGTGGGACTGGGGAATGTGGGATTGTCCCCCTTGCACTGTGCCCTGAGCACAATTCACCTCAGCCAGCAATCCTGACTGGGGGTTTGAGATTGTGCTCAGCTTTAATGACCAGGTTGTTGGCTGATTGCTCCTCAGGCTTTCCTGGGACAGCATTCTGACCTTGCTGTAGAGCAAATGGGAACAGAAACCAATTTCTTGCATCAAAAGTGACAGAAAGGCTAAAGCAACAGAAATTAATTGAAAATGGGGAAAAAAAAAACCAAAAAAAATCCCAAAAAGAACCCAAAAAACCCCCACTAAACCAAAAACTGTGTGGTGAAAATACAGTTTATAAACTAACTGAGCTGTTTTTATAAACAGAGTTTATAAACCAGCATAAAGTTGCACTTCAGTTGCTCTTCTGTATTTATGCTGAAATCCAAAAAGCAAAAGCCAGACAAAATACAGCAAAACCAACCCCCTTACAACTGCAGTGACACAAGAACAGATTAAGGACTTGTTTTGTTCCCATACCCCCTAACAATTTGCAGTTTTTCATTTTATATACAGCCATAATAGATGAGGCTGTTAAGGTGTGGAAATTAAGCACAAACACAAATATTTCTAGCCTTCTAAATGCTTCAAATAATTTTTTGTATTCTGTGTAAATTATGTGAGATTTTAGCGTTGTTTCAGCTCGTGTATCATGTGCATCATTTGTATCTTTTCTTGGGGAACTTGAAGTAAAAGAAGCCAGTTTATTACCAGTAATGGCAGTATAATAATTACCATCACATTCCCTCCCTCCTTTATTAGGCTTTTTGGTTTTTAAGAATTATTAAATCCCTCCTGTTTAAGTTTGGAAGAACAGAGATGTTAGCTGAAAACACAGACTTATTAAAGTCAGGAAGTTTTGTCTTTGCAGTCCATTAGTCAAATCTATGATTTTGATACCCTTCTATATGGTCATGTAGCACCTAGGAAAACAGATTATACCATCTAGCACTGAGCTTGTTTTAATATTCCTGCAGTTCCTAGGAGTCTTCTATCCCTTGCAAAAGGAGGAACTTAGTCTGCATTTTCTTATCTTCCAATGCAGTAAGCAGCAATATCAGTGCTATTTCCAATCTTCTGTGTCATTAATAAATATGCCAAGATACGGCTGTGAATTATGGTCCTTTAATAAGGTAATGGAACTCCTAGAATCTAGAACTTGATTTTTTAGAAATGGGAACTGTTTGGGTGCCAATAAGAATGTGCTGATCACATATATAACTAATCTTGATTAATTATGAGTACAAATTTTATTGTTTCCTTGTTACTATTACCAAGTATTTTTATCTACCCTTAATATCTCAGCGATCACCTGTGATTCTGTAGAGAAAATAAATGATATTCTGATTGATTATAGAAGTTCAGGCTGTGGTACAAGCTCACACAGCAATGCTGGTGCTGCAGCTGTGGCAGTACCTGAGAGCCCCATGTGAGCATCTTGGGGAGCATCAGGGGAGCTGGGCCATTACAGCAGCAAATAGCAAACACCCAGATTGGTATCAGTGTTTCTGGCTGCCTTTTTTTTTAAAGAAGACCAAGGTTCTCATTGATTTCAGCAACCTTTGACCTGAACTCGATGTCAGCTCTCCTGGACCAGCCTTTGTTAAAATGATTGTGGTCAGTACCTTCAATTTACTTTTTTCACATTGTTTGCAAATCCAGAACATGTAAGAAGTGACCCTAGCAAAGAGGGTTCAGTTTAAACTTCAGTCATAGGTGCAAAAACCAGAGTTATAGATCTGTTTTCAGTCATTTTTTATCCACCTTTTTCTACCTGCACAGGAACTACAGCTGATCTAAGGAAGTATTGAATAATATCTGTGTGAAAAATAAAACACTTCAAATGAATGGTATTGTACAGCAGCATTACAATTTGTTCCTCTTGTTTGGAGGAATAAGATGTGAAGAATTGGCTGAGCAACCAATTTAATAATGAAGAGAATTTAGAATACAGAGAGAGCAGTTGAAAGCCTTGGGACATCATTCCCTGAAGTTTCATATGCTGCCTGTGCTATGCTCCAAATCAGGGAAATTTTGATACAGAAGTGATTTATAGGCAATACCTGTGCACAGTCTTTTATCACATTAATAAAATCTTTAACTAGCCTTTGAAAATTCTAAAACCTCCTGTGTTCAGTTGAGGTGCACAGATAGAAAGAACTGCTGGCTGGCAGATGTTCAGATACATTATCAGAAAATGTATTTTCAGCCTAACCAGTATAATGTAATCCATTCTAACATGATATTTCAGGTTTATTTCAGTGTAACTGACTACAGAACACAGAGTTCTGTGCAGGAGACTGAAGGAGGTGAAGGTGTTCAGCTTAAAGGTGGCTGGGTTAGGCCTGGTACAGAGCTGGGTGTTGGTGGTAAACTGACAGATCATTTAAACAACTCAAAACTGGAAACAAAGGGGTTTTCTTTTCCTTTTGTAGTCTGCCCAGGTGAAGGAAGTGGCTTCATTTCATGAGACTGCACTAAACTTAAATAAATGTTGTTGTCGTTGCACATTACATTAAAAATTATCGCTTTAGGATTGCTGTGTTAAATCTTTGCCTTTTGCCTCCACTAAAAGAGGCAACAGCATTTTGGCTGGCTGTAGTATTTTACAGATGAAGCACAAATAGCTGTGTGTGTGTATATGTATGTGTTTATCTGTATAAACTTCTCTGCTGAAATCTTAGTGTGAGGTGCCACATGAATCGATTGCTTCATTTTGCTGTTTAATCAGCTCTGAACTGTCAGTGCCACAGCAGTTATGTTTACTTGGACTTCACCCTGGTGGCAGATTCCAGTTGGTTTAGTGCTATGGATTTTAGTTTGCTCCCTCCAGTCTTGCTTTGCTGTTGAATCTCCTCTTTATGGGCTGTTTCAGGAGGTGCCTCTCCATTTGCCACCTGCCCTGGTGCAATTTAGTTAAAGTATTTTAATTATTTAGGTGACTTTTTACCTTGTCAGGCTGAATATGTACATGGATTGGAGTCTTTAGGTAAAAAGAAAGGGATAAATTTTTTATTTTTTTTTAAAGAAGCGAGAAGTTTGTGATCAAAGATAAGAAATAAATAGTGAAACATAGAAACAAAGCAAAATTTCTGTTTAATCTCATTCCCATCACCATTTTTATATATTATCTCTTTAGTAATTATTGATTTATGATGTGGAGTTGGTGCACTTGATAGAGAGACTGTGTGAATCGCTCTCCACATCAGTTCCCAAAATGTGCCATGCTCAGGGTGTAGCATGCACCAGTTCACAAGGCCAGGCATGATTGTCAAACCCAATAATGCAGCCTTAAAAGTAACTAAGATTTGTCTCTTTTACATTTTAAAATTGTTTCTCACCTGAGGATGATGCTAATTAATTTACTAATTATGTTGTGTCTTTTAATGAGATAGGTTAAATGAGTTAAAAGTATTTTCTTGTAGCAAAGGATAAAAGTCCAAGTGTCAATCAAAAAAACTTGAGTCCCTTGCATGCTCACTCATTTACATAATGTACATTCAACTTAAAAAAAAGAGCAAAAGATGCAGTTCTTTTATTAACCTTTATTAAATATGCAAGTCACAATCATAACTTTGATTTTGAAGTATCTATTACGGTAAGAAAAAAAAAAATCTACCAAAAATAAATCAAATCAGCCCAAACACTTCTGCTGTGGTCTGATTTACAGTTTGCACTCCCTGTTTCTGGTGCTGGCAGCAGGACGAGCAGCAATAACACAGTGGAGACAGTAGATGGCTGTAGAAAAGTGTGTTGAGCACTCCTGTGTGAGCGTAATAAGATTGGGAAAGGCCTTGACCTGACTGGATGCAGCTTTTATCTGAAGTACATTTAAAGAGATAAAGGAGAAGCAGGGTGCAGTACATGTTCCTTTCTTTTCTGTAGGAGCTTTGCTTTGAGTTTAAAAATTTCTCAAATGCGGGATTTGTGAGCTGGGTCCTTCAGCAGGGAGAGGTAATGGCTCCAGAGCCACCAGAGTCACTCTGAGGATTCCCCCCTCCCTCAAGACATCTCAGAAATCCTCCTGTAAAATTCCTACAGAGGGGGCGTCCGTAGATCCCATAATAATAATCAGGAAGTGGTATATTCCCATTTATTTATTTATTATTACTTTTTTTTTTTCCCCTCACCCCCCTCCCCCCCTCCAGTGTAGTTGGCTGCCTTTAGTGCACGGACCTGCTCATTAAATAGATACACCAAGAACTGTTACCTAAGCAAGCTTGACAGTAAAGAAAGGACAGACTGAGTTAGGGAGAAAAAGGGAAGAAAAAGACAGCCTGAAGCAAGTCACTTCACACGCAGAAAGAGCCACTGAACGAATGCTGTTCTCATAAACAAGCTAAAAAAAATACCTTGTATAAGAAGAGAACTGTGAGGACTTGACAGAAAAAAGGCAAGATTTTCTACCCACTGTTTTCAGTTTTCCTTCCAGACATACTTGGTGAAGTAAGGAGACTTCTGTTTGCTGACAGAGCCCTTGATTTCTTTCAAGATGATGATGTATTTGTGGGTAGGTAGTGTCTCTCTCCATGTCAATCTTTTGTTAATAAATGGACTTTGGGAGCGTGGATTTTCGCCTGTGGTTGCAGCATGTTTTGTGCTACGGGAGGTGTGTGTGCTGCAGGGGAGCGTGGCTGGGGTGCAGTACCTGTGCTTGCATTTCCAGGCAGAGTTTAAACAAACCGGGTCATTTACTGGAGCTGGGATTTATTTTCATGATTTGCAGGATGTGGCAGGGTGCACTGCTTTCTTTTCAGTGCCTCAGAACGTATTGCAATCGTGTGAGATTCACTGTGGGCTTCAGTTACAAAGCGAATGCTGCATCACTTGTGGCTGCTCAGAATTTGCTTTCTTTGTAAGAAATGAAACAATCTTAATGTGATTAAAACTTCTGATATGTGTTACTTAACCCAGTTACTTTTATACTAATTGTCACAGTCTGTCTTGTCTTTTGAAGTTTGTGGCAATTGACAACTGCAGATAAAGAAATAGATATTGTGTTCCTATTTCTGTGATTTTATATTCAGCATTGTTCTGATTCCTTGCAGCAAAATCTACTCACCTTAAAAATAATGTTGTGTTGTGGCATGTATGTTTTGAATTAGTAAAGCTATTAACCTGTGTATTCATCCAGGTTTTGATACAGAATGTTTTATTTCTTAGCAAAACAAACCCACAAAGAAATCACTGAACAAATCTGCATACTTAAAAGCTTTTCTGTGTTCCTCTTCAAAGCCTGTACATCTTCTGGGAAAATATTTTAAACTAATCTCATTTGACAATCTACTTATTTATTTAATTTAAATGTATGTAAAAATAGACAAGCATGCAGCTAATCTGGGCCACCTCTGCAAAACAGGCTGCAGAGGAGCAGGACTGAATTCTCAGAGATATTATCAGAAATCACTCCTTCTCTTTTTAAATCACTCGTAGTTCGTGCTGTAAATCTGCCTTTATGCTTTCTTCTCATTTCTGTTGACCCTCCACTGTATCTCAGTAACTTTTGCAAAAGGCACTGCATGCAGACTTTAAAGTTTGTTTTTTTCAGTGCTCTGACCTGTGCTATCGTTTCGGGAGCTCACCAATCACCGAGCCTTATGATTTTGTCTTTTTGTTTTTTTCTGGGTTCTGTAGTACAAGTCCCTTGAATTTTCAGCAGTGTGTCTGTGCCTGACTACTGCTGGTTTTTAACCCTTACCACCATTCTATATTGAAGCTGCTGGTGGAAGGATTAATTTCATTTTCCTTTTAGATCTATAAATCAGATCCCTCAGTTGCAGCCGTGGGTCTTTCATTCAGTTTGTGCTGTGTTGTTAGAGTTGCCATCATCCAAAAGAGAGGCACAGTAAATATGTGAGGAAAAGCCCTTATTTCTAATATTCACACTGAGGTGAAAGGATGTGCTTTATTGTGTATTATTCTGTTTCTCTGTGGCACAGACTCAAAAGGTTTGAAATCCAGGGATCTTCTCCCTCCCCAAGCCTAGGAATCATTGTTAATTTGAAAATTCAGTGTAATACATTTTCTTGCAGGTAGCCATGCAGATTTCTATCACTTTTAGTACCCTGTATTTTTTATTTTTGATGAACTTTACTGGTTATTCTTTTTAGAGATGTATATGAATACTTTAAGCAGAACAGCCATAGTAACACTTTCTGATAGTACCAATTCCTGGTTTTCAAAGCTCCTAGTAATTCATATAAAGGTTTCAGTAATTAATGTTTCACATTTAAAAGTGTGTTAATTCCATTTTTATTTAGTCCTTTTTACTCACATTATATGATGTCTGTTTTGGTCTGGTTTTCTGATTTGCAGAATTCTTTAAACAGTCTCTCTTTTGGCACTACTACACCTGAGTATTGAGTATTCTTCCCATTTGCAGCTGAACTTTTCTAGTCTAAATTATTTGTATAAAATCTCAAGGTTAGTAGGAAGAAGCAGAGAATAAACATTTTTTAATTGTAGCAGAATGTTATTACTTTTTGGGTTTTTATGGAAATAGAGGATTTGTATTCATAGATTATTTTTTTTTCTGAAATGTTGATTTTTTTAAACTCTATAAGTTGTGGTCATGCATAGGTAGCTAAGATGCAGCATATGGAAAAGATGCAGTAGGTAAACAAGAGACTTTGAGTAGATGTAGGTGCAAGGTATAAACTCACAGCAGCACTTGAAATGCTTTCCCCTGACATCACATCAATTTTTTATGTAATTATAAAAAGCTTCTCAGCAATATTATTAAAATTTAAAGTAGCCAACTTGTGTGAAAATGTAATCTTCCCTTTTTAAAGGGCTTAAAATTAACTTATTACATTGACTGAGATTTTTCCAGACTATTCACTCTTTTATGTAGCTGTGCTTACCTGTTGTTTCATTTAGTGTGTAACATAGAAACATTCTGGATATTTACAAAGTAAAAGGAAATTTTGATTTCTTCCCACTCTGTAATGTCTTAGACATTATCCTGGAACGGTTTGATGTAATTTTTTTTTTTAATTTTACTGATGAAAGTGGTATCAAGTTCCTTTTATTGCAAGCTGAACATGTTTAGCTAACTTAAAACATTGTGCAGGAGTGCAGGGCACAGACTCTAATTCAGTCTGTTGAATGGAACAGTCTTGATTAGGTGACATTTTTAAATACTTATTTCAAAAAGTAGAGAAAGATTTTAGTATTGTTAACCCTGTCAAAGGAGATCTGTATTTTTTGACAGCCTAAGCAATTAAATGATGTTTGCATTTATTTTTTCCTCCTTCCCTGGCATAGATCTTTTTTTTGGTCTGGTACTTTATGCATAGGAATCAGAGTGTGGTGTAGGAATGAGAGCTCAGCAATGTCAGAGTTCACACTGACCAAGAAACTTTGAAGGCTTTCAGGCATTACTGATTTAGGAACCAGTGAAACCAAAAGGGAATATGTTCTCTCTGAGGGGTACAGACCATTTTACATCTGCTGCTGCTGCACTTGAATACCCCTTTCTCCCCAAACTGAGGTTGTTGCAGTGACTCAGGGTGTTCTGGATCGCTGCAGGTGATCATTGCCATTTCCTGTCTAGCTCACCTCCCCAGAGCTGATGGGGTTTGCTCAGAGTGCAGCAAATATTTGTGTTGGGGTTTTTCCAGTTAGAGGGCTCTGAAGTTGCTGACTCCTGCTTAGTGTGTAACTTTTGATGGCTGAAAGCTGAGACTGCTCCCAATCTTACAGAGTCCCCTCTTTCTGTACACTGTCCCTCCTCTTTTTCATACTTTGAAAAATAACCCCAGTTTGCCCACATGACAGCACAAGCAGCTACTTCATTCCCAAGCAAACAGTTCCATGGTTGGCTGTTTTCCATTTGGTTGTCCAGTTTCCACCGACCTCATGTTCAATTTTCATATTCTGAGTTAGGAGTGGATCATTTAAAGTTACTACATGTCATGAAAAAAATCAAATGTTGTAGGAAAAACTGGAACAAAATCATTGGTAAATATATTTTTAAAATAAGAATTGTTAGCTTTCCACACTTTCTTGTATACTACAATGCTAGACTAAAATTACCTTAATGTACCATAATACACTTTGATAAATTTTATAAACATCTAATTAATGTCTGCTTAGTCAGAGTAGTGCTTCATTCCTGTCAGTCTGCTGTTCTTTTTAGTAATAGGGAATGAGTTGTCAGAAATTTTGTGTATATTTAGCTGAGATTTTTTTTCAGTAGCAGCTTCAGAATGATACTTGATCAAACAAGGCAGAAAGCATGTCAGCAAATGAAATTTGGTATTTTTCCCAAAACTAGAGTAGGCAGATACAGAGAAGCAGATTGAAAAAAAAATGTGTATGCAATAGCAACAAGATAATTTCTTCTGGCAATAGGACACTGTTTTGACAACTCTGTAGAATAAAGCTTTTGGGTCCAATACAGAGAATTGTACTTGTCTGAATTAGCAAAATGTTCCTTAAATGAACATCTGGGAAGAAGTCTGGAAGAAAAAAGAAACAGACTCTAGCACAAATTTAATGTGGGTATTTAGGAATTTAAACTCCTTTATTGTTGCATTTCTGGTGCCTCTCCTATTTAGAGGCATGCTAACACACATATAGGAGTCTGTGTCAGCTCCCATACTCAAAAGCAGATGGTATTTCATTCAGCTGACCAAGGTCTGCATGCTTTTGTGCACCAAATGTGTGCCTTGCTCCTGGCTCAGGGAAGGGTGTCATTTCCAGCCTGACTTGTGCTCCTTGTGTACTCTGTGCTGCAGGACACCTTTGAAAAGGGTTTTTTATTTTCTAAAGGAAATGAGAACCCTAAACAGATGTGAAGATGACTAAAATGATAAAGGAACAAAAACTTTGATTTTTTTTTTTAATTGCAGTAAGGAACAAATGCAATGCTCATATTTTTTTGGTAACTTTACCTGCTGTGTATTTTGTAGCATTGAAATTGTGGGCATTAAGCAGAGGATTGCTGTCTTCAATGAGGATTTCCAAAAATGCCCTGGACTAAGACAAAATGCACTGCTGACTGTGCCTAAAGAGCTACAGAAAGTGAGATCCAGCATGAGCTAAGCTGAAAGAATAAATGACTCTGCTGAAAACAGTCAGAGGGACACTTCCGCAGTATAGATTTTATTGCATAGAATTATTGAGTAATCAAAGTATTTAGATCCTATTAGTTAAGAAAAATCAAAAATATTAGCAGAAAAGCTGCAGATATCTTCAGAGTCAGTGATTCTCATTCTGCTTTCCACTGAGACCTTGAATAAAACATGCAGCTTCATCCTGTGCATCTGACTGCCTGACCACTGATGTTGAATAAATGTGTACCTTTTATTATTAACACAGAAAAATACAAAATGATTTCATAATAGAGTATGCTGATGTGAATAGTAAGGATCTTCAAGGGTTCCTGGCTCAATAAACTTGAATAATGAAGTATTGCAATTTATAAATCCACAACCTTGATGGCTAAAATAAAAGGACTGACAGAGGTGTTGAATGAAAATAGGATTACACTTAGTTATGGAGGAATCTAAGACAATTCTCAGTAGGTTGTCTTTATGCATCTATTGGAACACACACATACTTGGCTTAAAATCATATCTCTAATACCTCATGTTGTGATGACAGAGCTAAAAATCACACTAGCATGCAAAGCATGAAGACATTCAGCAAAATCACCTTTTTTAGTGTGAAGGGAGAAATGAAACAGAAGAGAAATGCAATTCCAGTTCAGAATATTTGACAGTAACTTTTGGTCATTGGGTAACCTCAGAAGAAGGGTTTTCCTGCCCTGCTATGGTATTTTGTAGAACACCATTCTGTTATTGATGTGGGGTAAGAATGGCAAGAGAATAAATCAGGATGATACTCATGTCCATCACTGCAGTTAGACAAGCAAGACAGCTTTGGTTTATAAAAGCAATGTACATTCCTTTAGAGACCAACACACAAGTGTTTGATGAAACTGAATTTAAATAGGATCAAACTGAGCTTAAGCATCAAGAATATATTTATTATCATTACTAATTCTTGCAGCAGAATCCATGCATTTTGTGTAAGGCAGCATGACTGACTTGCTCTGCTCTCTTTTGGAGTTGCATTATATGTTCTGTATAGTTTAATTGCCAAATCTGCTCTCCCCCCTTCCTTTAGCAGGGAGTTACACTTGTCCAATTAACCTTATCTTCATCGTGTCCCCCTTAATAGCCCTGCTTTCCATCAGAGCTTTGAGTGAGCTGTGTGGGTGTCTTTATCAGTGCAGGGATGTGTGAGAGGAAAGAATTGAACAAAGGCTGCATGAAATGGGGCTGGGTGAGCAGGTTAGAGCCCTCCTATTGTCCCATGGTTATTATCTCTTAGTGGAAATCCTTCCTGAGCACCACTTGTGGGACTGGTGGGTTTGCAGAACCTCAGCTGCTGTTGGAGGCAGAGCAATGAACAAGTCCTGAAGATTTTTTTTGGGCAGTTGAGGAACCCTGTTTGTGTCTTGAGATTAATATCTTGATGTGTTCCTTTTGGATGTTTATTCCAGTGAAGTGTGCCTGCTGGAGGAGCTGTCATAGTCCCCAAGCCAAGATTTCCTTATCTTGTCACAGGAATGTGCAAGTGCCACCAGGCTGGATTTACCTTTTATGACTAGTCAGGCTGTCTCACAGTTTAATCAACAGAAGGGGATGTTTACTAATCAAAGTCTGGGTATCTGTTCACATCTTTTGATGTCTTTCCATATGAATTCCTTTTCCCCTTCTGCTCCTGGATTGAGGTTCCTTCCTTGTCAGAGAGATGAATCTGTGTTTGGATCTTTGTCATAGCCTAGGATGGGAATCCACCTGTTCTTACTGCAGCCAGAAAGCTCAAGTCCAACATTCCTGCAGAAATCACTGCTTTTACAAAGGTTTCTAAAACACTAGGTATATTTTTCCCCATCAGGATGGCAGTTGTGTCATGGGTTGAGCCAGCTAGCAGCCAAATTCCCTCTGACTCTCCACCTCAGTGGGACAGGGAGGGAGGAGGAAAGGGAAAAACTGGAGTGAGAAAGCTCATTAAACAGCAGGAAAACACAGAGATCACTTCCTGATCACTGTCACAGACACAGCACACTTGCCTTGGAAGAAATGGCATAATTTATTGCCAATTATAATTTCTACCAATTCAGTTTGTCAATTTAATTTCTGGTTTGGGTAGTGGAAGACAAAACCAAGACCCCTTTTTGTCATCACCATAAGTTAAACTCCCACTCTTCAGCAAGGCAGTGAGTGACATGGAGGGATTGCAATCAGGACACAGGAGATTTTCTCTTGAGCTCCTTCTCATTCTTGCTGTGCTCCCTGGGTGATCCTCCATGGGCACAACACTGATTTAAGTCAGCCAAATACATCAGACTAAGTCTGATCATTGGCATTTCAAGTTTTCTTCACAGATTGTTGTGTTTGTAGAGTTTTGTGCATTTCATCTTTCGTGGTATGTATATATATAACATACAGGGACTCCTTTTATAGGGAAAAAGCTGATATATGTTTGAATTTTACTTTTCAGTGAGCTTCTCCTCAAATATAATTACAGGAATTCGAGGAAGGATAAAATGTGACAACATATTTGTGAATTGTGAGATTTAACAGAGACTGAAGTAGATCTTATTATTGATGTGCTTCCTGCTTCATTAAATTCCCCTTAAGGTTTGCAGCATGGATATGGATCATTTGCAATAATAATTATGCAGTGATCGATTGATTGTGTCTGACATTGTACTTGTCACCTTGAAATGCAAAAACCATTTATTTTCCAGTGTGTGAACATCCCTCTCTAAAGTCAGACACCAGCATGCACCAGTTGGTGTTAGAGAGGGATGCATTTGATAAAGTTGGGAACTTCATCTTCACCTTTACCTAAAATGAAATGCCACTTGTCACTTTACAAAAATGAAAATTGCCCAACCAGCAATGGTTGTAGATTAGAAAGTACAGTCAAAGTTCAGAGGGATTGTTGAAATGGAATATTTGTATTTCAGTTGGTTCCTGTGTGTTACAAACATGGGGTTTTCAATAGCTCTGTGGTGAGATGGGATGCAAAGAGCACACATGATAAAACTGAGGTCTCTGCTTTGGGAACTGGAGTGTGTCTGTCTGCCTCACTGAGACCTTGATTCACAGCAGTGTTAACTGGAAAATCAGGCAAAAAAAATGCTTCCACTGTAGTCATTCTCTGAGTAAAATGCTGTACATTTCATGTTTTGAGTGGTGTAATCATCATGACAATGTAATCTTCCTTTTATTAAGAATATTTGTAGCAATGGATGAAACTCTGTCTTTTGGGCTTTCAGAATTTTGTTTCTACTGAAGTTGCAGAGAAGCAGCTGGTTGGTGGCTGCAGTCAAAGTGAAGTTAATCTGTGCTTTCTCAACGAATATTAAAGCAACAGCCAAGGGAAATGTTGTTTCTACATATTCCACTTGGAGCTTTTGCAGAGCATCCATTGTTATGGAATAGGAATTGAAGACCAAAACTATGTTTGGTGAGAAGAGATTTGATTAAAAAGTTACTTTTTCAAAGCCAAAAGCTGGCTTTAGATTGCATCAAGCCAAATATTTTTATTTATTTATTATTACTTTAACTTGAGATTTAGACTTTTATTCAGAGGCCTACTTTACCTGAGCTTTTTTGGGATGCTGCATTTAATTTGCTGAGCTTTGGTTTGTTATAATCAGGATTTTTAAAACAAATGTGTGCTTTTTTTAAATTGAAAAAACTCAATTTTTAAGATTGTCAACATTCTTGAGGGTGAAATGTTGTGCAGATGATTTTATTCCCTCTAAGGATGAACACAGATAAGCATATAAATTGGAATATGGAAACGTTTAATATATTGATTCTCATACAACCAATTTGAAGAGTAACTGCAGTGCTAATGGTAAGGTGGCAATGTTGGTTGTACTGCTGATTTAAAAATCAGTTTTTATTTTTATGGACACTGAATAGAGCTTACAATACTGCTTTAAAAGTGTGACGTGAGAAAAATAATTCAATTTTTTTCTTAAAGCG
Organism: Loriotus luctuosus; assembly: GCA_035582745.1. Classification (NCBI taxonomy): domain Eukaryota; kingdom Metazoa; phylum Chordata; class Aves; order Passeriformes; family Thraupidae; genus Loriotus; species Loriotus luctuosus. The sequence goes on from JAWWEY010000041.1 coordinate 3,997,411, forward strand.
GTTATTTTTTACTCAGCACATGTGTAAGATTACTGAAACTCCTAACCTGAAGAAAGGTTTCAGCTGTACTGTTTTCAGCAATTCTACTTTTTTAGCTTGGGGGTTTTTCAGAAAATATCCCAAGTCAGTGGTAGGAATTTGTAAAAGAACCTGAGATAAATTGCCCCACCTGGTGACACACCCAATATATCCCATTCTTGCCCATGAAGTTGTGATTGGAATATAGTCCCACTTTTTTCTTTCAGGTGTTAAATTCTCAACCATGAGAAACTCCTGATTATAAATGTAATTAGGAATTAGCCCAGCTGGAATTTTTTACTTACTTCCAATGTTCTTTATGCAGTGGAAGTGTTGAGAAAACTGAGGGAACTTTATTTTGTGAGGAACACTCACAATGGCCACGACTGTTTGTCCAGTTGTACCTTCACACTCCCATCTTGTCTGGAAATGCAGCATCCCAGCAACAACAGGAGCAGCAGAGGAAGAAGGAGAAAACAATAAATGTCACTGAAAGGGAAGGAAATGAAGGAGAGAGGGGTCAAGGGGCTGAAATGAGAATATTTAAGATCAGAACAGTCACTGTCCTTTTCAGTTAAATGTGAAGGAATTTTGTCCTCTTGACATCGCTAAGGTTCAGCTTCTAAAGCAACACACAGGGTGAACTTATTTTTTATCTTCATGTGTTTCAAACCCTATTTGCTGTCACAGAATCTGGAATAACTCTGCAATACTGTTGATAATAATGTTTAATAATAATGTCTTTACTGTGCTATGCTTTGGTTGTAGATACAGATAGCACAACCCTCCCAGATGAGGTAAATTAGTTCCAACAGAGACCAACTTAAAAAAATCTTTATTTTTGGGGGTGTCATTTTGGCAGAAAGGCAGTTAAAAACTTGCTGTAGAAAAATGGTCTGTTTTATCCTCCTGGTGCTAAATTCTTTGAATTGGATGGTTAAGAGTCAGAGTGTTTTGGTTAGTTTTTTTTTTTTCCCTGCATGTCTGGCAACATGTTTGATGACTCTGTGGCTAGGAACAGGATAATAATAATAATACTAGGATGCAAATTTTGATTTGTATGTTGGATAATTTCTCATGAGAAGTAGGACAAGTAGAAGAGGTTACTCTCAAGCAAGGGAAGAAAGCTGATCTAACATGGAGATAAAATTACAAATGCTTTAGGAAAAAGGTGCTGGAGACGAGGAATGTGAATGAAACCTTGTAAAGACTAGGAAGGTAATTTAATAACACATACAGGCCTAGCTGAGGTGGCATAAAGCATCTCATTCTACAGCTCATGTATTAGGAGTCCTGTGGTGTGATACAGTGACGTGTTACTGGCACTTGTAAAAGTTCCCCATGCACTTCTGTTTCTTACTGTTCGTTATTAATGTGTGTTTTAACATTTACTCTCCTATTTCAGAAGGTTTTCATATGCCATCAATGTAAAACTGCACACTGAAAGCCAAGATAACAATCCTGTTTTAAGTTAATATATGAATGTTCACGGCCAGTGAACAAATTCTTAATTTAAATTGGTTTATAAAAAGCAATTATAAACAGACAAGTCAAATTTATCTCTTAGCTATAAAAACCACACACAAGTGAGCCACATGTTCAATTGGAATTTTTCGTGCTGGAAAGCAAGCCTGTTCATGTCTTATTCAGTTGGACATGGAGAAATTAATATTTACTCATGTTTTGCAGCAGTGTATTACACACTAAAGATTTTTTTTTCTGTGATACTACTGAAGTAATATGGTTCAGTCATCTTTTAAATGAAGAGACTCCAATTTACTTTAGAGGTATGTCTTATCAGGGAACAAATTTAATAATGTTATCACAGCCAAATAAGCAAAACATGACCAAGCAATCTTGTTTCTATTTTTGTTAGATGCACATTATTTAACTGGATAAGTATTTTAGTGCAGCTTCCCTTATGGAAAACTCAGCACACACAGCTTCACATTTGCTGGTGTTATTTCAACCAGTCCTTTCAGTCTTGTTACCCTGACTTTGTTCAATTCAAACCCAACATTCTCCATTGCAAGTCAGGTCTGTGGGAGGAGTTGTTTTGGATATAATTTGCTGTATGGGAATCTTGTTTTCATATAGATTTTATATATGTTAATAGTTCTGCTTATTTGGAACTATTTCATGTAAATACCACCATGTTATTACTTTTCAGAAGACCTGCACTTCAACAGAATGGTCTCAAATGGTAAAATTTATTGGGATTTTATTAGGGAAGCTATAGAAATTACAGGTCTTTTTCTTATCACTGGATTATGACTGTATATTGAAAAAAAAACTGGGCTGAATAGCCAAGAATAGCTAAGGAGCTGCAGGATCGGCCTGAGAATGATTTGCCAGTGCCACCTGATCACAGCACAGTATCACTTATCAAATTATTTACATCCCTGATGATTTATTGTGAATTGCTGATTTTTGGAACCACATGTGGCCCTAAAGAACCTGAATGTGTTGAGTAAAAGATACTTGCATGGCATGAGAGGTTGTTCTTGGACACCCCATTTGGAAATGACACTGGAGAAATTTATCATTGATTTCTTTAAATCTCCCTCATCTGTATTCAGGAAGAGTTTAAGATAAAAAGCTTAAATCTGTGTACTGGGTCTTCTGTGGTGGAGTTTATTGTCCTCCCAGAAGCAGGTGATGTTTGTTTAGGTGTGTGGCAGGAACACCTTTTCCACCAAGGGAAATCCTGATCCTTGCTCCGCACTTTCACTCCTTCTTAAGCAGCAAATCAATTCTTCCACCCTTCTTGTTGTCATTTTCATCTTAGATTTTGAGATTCTGCTGAGTGATTTCTCCCATCCTTTTCAATTGCTCGGAGTCATCCCCAGTGCTTGAGTCCAACATGATGATTCCATTGTTTTGGTATTCATATCCAGTTTTTTGTCAGGATGCCAAACTACTCTCTGACATACTCAGGTCACAAAAGGGGAAAAATATTTTCAAATTGGTTATATCCTTGATGATTCTAAATGAAATGTAGTTTAATGTCATTTAAGGTTGGAATTAGAGCGTGTAAACTTTGTGGCATGTTTGTTTTTGTTTTGTTTTTGTTTTTTTTGTGGTTTTTTGTGGTTTTTTTGTTTTTTTTGGTTTTTTTTTAATGTTTTAAAGAACTCTTGCAAGCAACAGAGACTGCTTGTCCAAAATTCAAAATGCAAAGTGCCACAAATGGATGGTACTCACCCATGGGAATTAGGAAGTGCTTTGTAATAATATATTGTTTCTCCCTTGTAGATGGCAACCTGGTTAAGAATAATGATTTTTATATGCAGTAATACATCTAGATCCACTTGTAATTCCTAAGTTACATGTAGTACTCCAGGAAAATAAATATTTCATTACCAGGTGTCAGACTTATGGGCTAATTAACATTTCAGGAATGAAAGAAGTAGTGTCATTAGCTCTACTCATAGAACCATGCAGGGTGTTGTGCCTCACTACTTCTGTGGAATTTCTGCAAAGGAAGTGAATACACAGAATTATTAACAGTTACATGTTGGTGTTGGATGAGAGGAGTCCAGTTTATGATGAGATTGCAGAACACAGAGAAACTTCCATAAAGCCAGATCAGGGACCCACGTGGCCCAGGGAGTCAGTGGTGAGTGTGTGGGAAGTCTCTGAATGCCAAGAGCATTTTTCAGTCCAATTAGCAAAATAATATCTGATCTCTTTTGGTGACAAGGAGGAACCCTGGCAGCGCATGAGACTGAGATGTCTGAGTGTCAGCTGATGTTAAATGCTTTATCTTTTAAGGAAAGGGCTTGCAAATAAAGCACCTGGGCTCTAACTACAAAAGGGCAGTACTCCCAAGTTTAAATATTTAATGCTTGTTTTTCAGCTTTCATCTGTTTGCTTATTTGTTTGCTTGCAGCCAACTCGTGTTGTAGGAATTGTCTAGGAAGGATTGAGGGGAAGATACATGGGAGGAAAATGACACAAAATCCAGGGCTTGAATTAGGCTCTCCAGTAGTAAGTTGGCTTTCCAACTCCGTAATAAAGTTCAAGGTAGCAATATTTTTGTCCTGCTGTCTCCTTTGAGACAGATGCAGAAGCCTTGTGGCAATATAAAGCACAATACTAAACTGTTCAGTGATTGATTTGGACAGTTCAGTATCCAACATGGTTGTTAGGGCAAAATTAGCTACAGCAGAGAAATACCCAAAGTAAAAGACTGCAGACTGTGGGGCTCTTCCCAGTGAACCCAGATGTGTGATTGAGCCTGGAAAGGTTTAAAAAAGAGGGGAATTTGATCCTTTCATTTGGAGATTTCTGTCACATTAAGAATGCTGTGCAAATCTGTCAATGGCATTTATTTTCTGTCTTCCCAGCTGGGGTATATTGCACATTGAACACAGAGATTTTCAGAGAGAAAGTTACAGCAATCTTCTGTAGAGTTTTTGCATAAGGATGGATAGCTCTGTCCAGAGATCCACCGTGAGCAATTTTTAATGGCAACTTTTGCAGTTTAATAATTTCACAATTAGACCACAGACCTGTCAGTATGTAAAGTCATTTATAAAAGGGAGGAAGCTGGCATTCTGTATAATAACAAGTATCAGTGCAGATTTTTTTTTTTTATTTTATTTAGAGCATTGTAACTTCAGTTTTTACCACAGAGTATCATTGGGATTATTTCAAGCAAGCAAAATATCGGATAGCTCTTCTCAGTTTGTTAGAGAATAATTTGTTTTCCATTGACAAAAACATATAGAAAGCTTTATGTCCATTGATGTAAGCAATCATTAATAATGGTGACAAGTATTGGATTATTCTGGATGCATCAGTTCTTCCAGGTGTACCTTACAACAGGCATATTTCAGAAAGAACTAGGTTTCAAATAGTAGGTACAAGCTCAGAAATCTGCTAGCTTTAAATATTTCAGATTGCAGGGGAAACAATGATCAGGCTAAAAAAGGAGCACAAAATCCAACTTTATCTGAGCATTAAGGCTTTGTATTTGATTATAATAAAAAGTACCTGAAATGCCTATCACTGATTGTTCTAAAGGGTTAAAGTATTTGCAGCCTAAACCTGCATTATGCAAAGTAATTTATTAATTTACATGTATTTCTATGTGATAGCAGGTCAGTGAGGCATATTTCTCTGATCTACTGTGCATAATAAGTATATGAAATATCTATTCCACAGTGTCTTTGGACTTCACAGGAACAGTCCCATTTTGAAATACTGTGGCTAATCTAAAACTATACAGCTGAACAGAAAACCAAAACCAGTCCCAAATATGAATAAATGATTTGCTACTTAATATGTCAGTGTTTTTTGTCAGGTTGATAACATTAGGTTCAGCTGCATTCAATTCTAAACCCTGCAATATTTGAAGCCTGATATTGTGCCTCACTAAATTTAATACATGGACCTCAGTAATAGAGGAAATCACTTTAGCACTTGGCAGTTTGTAATGCTGTATAAAATTGACTGCCCTGCAAACACAATAGCGATAATAAAAATTGTGGTCAGTAGGGGGGTGTAATGCATTTTCCAGCCTCAGCAAAGGTCCAGAGGAGATTTATTGAGATTTTGCTGTTTGGGTGAGGATCAATAGAGCTTCGTTAATAATTTGTTCGAAGGGCGCCCTTCAGGGATATGACATTTTACTTTAAAACTTGGATAATTTGGAAAGCATGCCTGGTGATAACAATGTCAAGTCCCTGTGTTTCGTGGGCATGGATTTTTGCATTCAGCTTGTGGGAGCATTTACTTGCCCAGCAATTACATTTGAAATCATTCAATATATGAAGCGGGCCAGTATTGATAACAAGATTCCACATTTTCTAATGCAACTCTTAAGAAAGAATCCCAAACTCATTCTCAAGCCCTCCATTTTGTCTGTTGTTTTCTTCTGTAAGCAGAGAACATTTAAACATCAGTGTATGATACAGAATTTTCATGAATATCTGGAACTAAACTCTTATTTTCATGACTGTAGAATTAGGTTTCATGAGAACTCACCACTTTACTTTCCTAGTGCTGGCAGGACTGCATAATAACTATTAGGTTGGCTTGGACCACTGTACTTCTTTTACATTTTCCTAAAAGAAACTTCACTTTCTGGGCTAAGCAAGCCTTCCTTTTCTGCCAGCAACTTTTGATGGACACTGCTGTTTGTAAGGAAACAAAAATTTGTCATCACTTGCAGCTGGAACACAGGGACAGGGTATAGCAGAAGGATTTATTTCCAATGAGCATGCACAAAGTAAGATTTATGACTTTTGCAGCTCTGATGACGTTCCTTACACAGTTGCTGAGCTACAGCAAATTAAAGGATCCAGGAATACTGAGGGGTGTGTTTTTGTAACGAGGGAAAAGAGACAGAAGCAATAAGAAGATAATTAAGGTAACAACTTGTGAAAAATTAAAGTGTTTCTGTCTTTCATTTTTGAATCTCTGAGCATAAACTTTGTAGTTGTTAATTTAATTGCTGATGTTCTCTGTATCCCTGAAGAATATTAAGGATTAATCATCTGGTTCATTCCAACAAGAGATAAGGCCTAAGTGAATTGAAATTTTACCAATTTAACCCTCTCTCCCTTCTAATATGACATGATTAACATTCTTCAATTAACAACACATAATTATTCTAAAGGCCTCATTGCACTTACTCCATTTTTCAGTTTCAGGTTGCCCTTTGCAGGTATTTCAAAACTGAATAGAAGGCAAGCTATATTTTTGTTCTGTATTATCAGTCACTTAAGTTCAGCCAAATTATAAGAATTGAGATTTTTAACTTTTACTTTTTTTTTGCTTCTTTTTTTTCCCCTAATGATCTCTATGTGCATGTCCTTAAAATCAGTTCTGATTAGCTGAACATTTTCTAGAAGGGCCCTCTTTAAGGACAGTCAAGTATTTCTTTTCCAACCTTTGCCAATCTGAAGAAATTTCCTTAATTATTTGTGCCAGAATACTGATTTACAGAACTAGCAATTTCATTGAGCACTAGAATTCAGAGTTTTTCATTTACATATTACTACATAATGTATTGTTTAATTTTTAAAAAGAAAAGATAATGACATTATTTACATTCCAAGACTTTGGTTTTGAGCAACACTCAGTAAAAATGCAGCACTTTTATGCAACCTGGTATTTACTGAAGTGCTTTCCAGCATCTTTCACTGGGTAAATAGTAAAGAGCTGCCTTGTGTCTCGTGGATAATCAAGTAGCTGTTAGTGGGGAATCATTAATTTGTAGCAAAATAAGACAAAACAAAACTAGATAGGGAGAAAATACATCTGTTTTCCTTCTGAAAGCAAGGAGGGAAGGGAAGTTTACTGATTTATATAGTTCCAGAATTGTAGATTTATAGCACTAGACATGAAAACATTACTGTTTGTCTTTTAAAACTTTTAAAAGGAAAATGGTCTTGCTTCCCTATGTAGTGCTTAAAATATTCCATTTTTTTCCTCTTTAAGCCTTGTGAACCTTTAAATACCAATTATTTCCCATTCAAATTTTAATGGAGCAGATGCATGATAACCATGAATATTCCTGCAGTATTTGTCAGGGTTCAGTGCTGTGAAAATCTGGGATATTTCATGTTAGGGACATGATGAGTCCAGTGTAAAATGGACCTCTCCAGGTGTCAGTACATGCCCAGGTACCAGCCTGAAATGACAATGCTTTCTCCTGCACCTCAAACAAAACTGCATTAGGGGATAAATTAATCACAATTATGTTCTATCATGCATTAAAGTTGCAGGACTTTACTGAAAACTACTAAAATCAGCTATGATATGCAGGGCTACAGAAGGGGGAGAAGTCTAACTTGTTAAAAAATACAATTAAGGATGATTGAGATAGATAAATATGATCAGGGAGACTGTTGTGTGTGTACACATATGTATATGTTTATTAATACATTATTAATGCATTGATATATTTTAGTACATTTATATGTATTAATAACCTAATACATATAACTAACTAATTAATTAATAACTAACTTAATACATATAATATTAATATATTTATATATACTAACTTAATACATTTATATATACTAACCTAAATTAATACATTTATATGTACTAACTTAAAAGACATCCAGGTTTTTCTCTTTCAGAAAAAAAACAAACGAAACATCAGCTTCTCTACTTTTGTAGAAAGGAGACTGACATCTTTAGGGAACTGAAACGTGCTATCTCTTCATGGGTCAGAAAAATTGCTTCCCAACAATTAAACTTAGTTGTTATTTAGTTGTTTTTGTTTTGTTGACTTGATGGTCCTGACAGGTGGGGAAAGGATGCCCACACACAGCAATGGTTCTCTCCACTGCTGCATTTTTAAAAATGTGTCAGGGCTGAATTGTTTGAAATTTTGCTCAAGAGGAAAGAATACTACCAGTGGAATAATCAGCAAGTGAAATGACTTGGACCCCAGGCACTACCTGTCTCTGCAAATTTCTGCCCTGGGTCCCTCCTTGCAGCAGGCAGGCAGGAGTCTCAGGATATGAATGTTAAATGTGAGGAATGCCTTGGACCCTGCTGTTGGTGCCCCTGTGTGTGCAGTTGTGCTATCTGAGGTCAGGGTGTGCTCGGGGAGCTGGGCTGAGCAGCACAGCCTGAGCTCTGCCAGTGTTCCAGGGAATACCTCAGATCAGGATGGCAAATATGACCTGCACCTCTTCCCTTTCCTGCTCCTTCTGCAATGCATGCAGCAAAACAAAAAGCAAACTTTTTTTTTCCTATTTTTTTCACCTACCTTCTGCATTGGTCACTATTTTGGGGCTCAGCACCTGTGCACCCCTTTTTTAGAAGCATGGATGAGCACCACCTCCTAAAATGAGCACAGGACCTGTGCCAGTAAATCCCCTCTGAAAGTTTCAAAACCTTTTTCAGAATCTTCCCTTCAATTTTACCAAATCTGCTTTCTTTGAATTAGCAATGGAATTTCTTTTCTCAATGAAAGTAGAACCAATTCTTTTGTTTGATCAAAGGACGGCAAACAGAGATGCTTCACTCATTTTGACAGCTGTGATATGCAGGATGTGACCCTAGCCAAGGCAGTGATAATAAGTATTTAAAAATCAGCCAATATTCCAGAAGTAACTAAGATGAAAGAGAGATCCTTATTTAAAATAAATTAATATGAAGAATGAAACATGAATTAGGAACTTCCATCACTGTTCTGCAACAGAAGGCACTGGTGATGTGCACAGGGAGAAAAACTTCAGAGGAGAATAACTCCTGGTGTTTTTGATGTGTTTTGTTTATTTGTTCCATAGTTGGGTATAGTTTCAGATTTATCAGAGAAAAGCCATAGGAAAACCACTAAATCACAGACTTAATTGCAGTTTCTTCCTCTGTCAGCTTTTGGGGAGCCAGGTGCTCTGTGGTGTGAGCAATGCTGAGTGTACTCATTAGCAAGGGGAACAGCCCAGGGGGTTGCTCCTGGCCTGCAGCCCCCACCAAGACCTACAGCCTAAGATCTATGGCATCCTTAGGTATTTTAGACTTTATTTTACCTCTCACAACAGGCCCCAGCCTTTCCTGGTTACTGCTGTGCTCTGTTACTCTAATGCATGAAGGCAACTGCTCTGCTTTGGGAGGACTGCAGAAAATTTTCATCATAGAAGCAGCCTCTGAGGTCTGGTTTAATTTATTCTGAGAAACTCTACAGAGAAATCTACTAGTTAGTGAAAAAAACTCCAGTTATTGTATGCTCTGTAATGTACTATGTGCTGAGGGAAAAGAGTGAAAAATCCTGCACTGTTCAACTCTTTGGCTACTTGAAAAAATATGAGGAAAGAGAAAACAAGATAGACAACTGAATCTGTAGTTCCTGGAGATGAAAGACTCCTGTATTGTTCTGTACTTCTGTCAGCAAACACCCTCAGATTTAGTCACTTTATTTCTGCTGGAACAATTTCTGCAGCACCACAAAGTCGTATCAAGCTCCTGCACATTGGTAAGCTTATTTGTGGGGTAAAAATTAAGCACAAGACTGGAATATTCAGCTGAATGACAGGTTGTCAAAGCTTTAACAATTCAGGGTTTGCTCTCCACCTGCCCTGGGGAGGGAACATCCATGGGCCATGGACCAGGCTGCAAGGAGAGGATCCTTGTCAGCCTCCAGACAGAAATCCTGCACAGTTCATCACCTGCAGAGCTGCTTGTGTTGGGATTCCAGGGTCAGTGCAATGGGCTTTCATGATAAGTGTTGGTGCTAGGATAATTTATTGCTGAAGTTTAGCATGTACTGGGAAAAAAAAAAGGAGCTGTGTTTGGCTCAAATTCATGTTTGATCTGGATGGGGAAGTCTTTTTGTGGAACTTGTGTTGGCATCTACTAAAGGGACAGGAAATACCTGAACAGCTAATCCAGGTGAATGCAGAGAATTAATCTGTGTTTTTCACTGTTTCCTTTTCTCTGGGTTTACTTTTATTTCCTTATTTAGTTATTTATCAGTACCTTTATTTCCTTATTTAGTTATCTCTTGTTTTGGAGCTTCAATGTTCTCCAGGAAAGTCCTGAAACCCGTATTTGCTACACTTGACTACAATTAAGGATGCAGTTAAATTTTCAGGTGTGCAGTGATCTGATTTCCTCTGTGCACACAGACCCCTACAGACCTGAAATACTTTCTGCAGTAGGGCTGCAAAGGTAGTATAATTCAAAGTAAGGTAAATGCAATTTTAAGCTTCTGACATACAGAATTTAGGTAAATCCCAGGTTTACTTCCTTTTTTGATGCCTGTGAGTTGTGACCCATCCACGTGCTCCTAAATTTCAAGGGTTTGGTATTGATTCAGTGATAAATTATGAATTATATTTGTTTTTTCATTTCTTTTGTCACTGGCAATACATGCTAAGCATGGTATCTTACTGCTGGTAGATTTACACCTTCATATCCAAACAAAAAGCAACTGAATATAGCTACAAAAACTGGCTGATTCCACAGGTGAAGTGGTAAAAACTCACTTGTACACTGTGGCCTGTCAGAAGCATGTGGTAATCAGACCGGAAAATATGACATTTCTTCTCTAGCATCTTTCTCTAAGGATGATTTCATATGCAACTGAGAGAAAAAAAATAAACAGGAAATAATATATTTTTAAATTAAAATATAACAAGTCAAATTTCATTTGAATTAAAAAAATAACCCAGGGTATGATGATTAAGATACAGGTGTCTTTTAAAAGTCTGAATTATAAAGGTTTGTTCTTACTTTCTTAATTATCACTGGGTAATTTATCCATTGGTATTTCTCTCACTGTAAATGTCCAGGAGAAAGCAGGGTCAGTATTTTCAAATGGTTGTTTCTAGTAGCATGAGACTTGCAGCTCTAGGATACTCAGTTTCAGAGTATGGCCATGTGTTGAATATATTGCATTTGATTTTGAAGCATTATTCACCATTTTTAATTTAGCAATAACAGAGTAAATGTCTGTAACCTCTGGTTTGGTCTCAAACAATTTACTGAATATATGCAGATTAATGAAATTTAATTAGCAAGTGGAAAACTCTGTTTTCATTAATTTGTGGGAAATGCTGGTTAACAGATGACAAATGTGTCTGTATTAAGTGTGACTGTATTAAGTTAAGCTGCTGTTGATTTTTTCTTTTGAAATCATTCAAAAATTGAGAAATTGCACTGACAAAAGGACAGAGAGGTGAAACTCAGATTTTCATCACCCAGGTTGTTGTTTGCAGGGTGTTTGGCTGTGCAAGAAGCTGGGCCAAAGAGGGGATTTGTGGTGACCAGAAAAGGTCTCAGGCTCTCCTTCTACCTACACTCACCTTTTGAAAGGCTGAACAAATGCTCACTATTTTGAAATACTGACTTGAACAGCAAGGCTGGCTCTTGAACTTCACATGCCAGGGACAACAAGGGCTGGCCAGCTCAGTTCTGCCCCAGCCCACAGCAAGGCACTTCAGTAACCACCTTGGCAAAAAAAATGAAGTTTAAAGTGTCAGTAAAGAGTGCTGTTAAATCTAACAGAGCCTTTCAGACTGTGGGAGCCACTCCAGGTCGTTCCCATTAACACAGATCCCTTGTTGGTTAGGCTGTGGAGCAAGAAAGCTTTGAGGTAAGGATAATTTCTGTGTGAAATGCACACTGCTAGCCAGATTTAATTACATCAGATAAAAGATGACTAAATTTCCCTCTAGTAATTAATATGCACTTCTAGAGCAGTTTATATCTTACATTAAGCAGCAGTGCCTATAGTCCGAAAGCATAACAGTTGATAGTTATTTCAGCTGACCAGCAATGCAGATAAATACATAAAAATGGGAATGGAAAAAAAGTATGAAAATAAAGAGTCTTCTGTGAGGAGAAAATATAGCACAATATTCAATTCTTCCCTTGCAGAATTATCTATTTACCCACTGACCATGGTAACTGATATTTTGAACAGAAATTTGAGGTCTGCAGTTCTGGGTTTTGAATCTTGTGTGTGTAAGGGGTTTCTTGTTTGTTTGTTGGTTAGTTTTGTGTTTTTGGTCTTTGTTTGGTTTTTTTTACCAATTAAGGTATAGAATTCTGTTTTAACTTTTTGCCAGGGCCTGTTATACTTTATAAGAGTTTCAAAGTCATCAAGGCTAAGAAACAGCAGTTCTGTACAGATGACAGTCTCTAGATTTTTCACTGTAATAAGCAACCAACATTGTAAAATATGACATCATGATGATGTCAGAGAAAAATCAGTAAATTTTTTATCACATGTAATGAGTAACCAAACAAATTGTATCAGTGCATGAGCATGTTACAGTATCACCAGGTTAATTAACAAGAGGGGAAATGAAATCCACACCAGAGTGATTAAATACTCCCTGGTGTGTTGCTGTAAAGTAGCAAAAGACATTTGAAATAGGAATGCTATAGGAACATCACCTTGCTTTTGCTGTTACCTAACTTATATGTCCAAGGATGCTACATCACACACAATATGGATAAAAGCTGTACAATATAACTGAAGCAATATAATTTAATTAAGTCTTTTGGCTTGTGTTGTGCTCTGTTTGAATTGAGTACCTTGCAGCATTGCATTGTTGATCAGTGATCACATCACTGCAGTGATAAAATAGCTGCAAAATTATTCACTTGCCTACATCTGCTTTTATTAAGTGTTTAATAAAATTTTGCTTTTATCTGCAAAATCCAGAGTCGGGTACCTGCATGCACTGAACAATGCATAATCAGAACACACAAAATGGATGTAACAAACAGTGTCAGTTGTGTTTAATATCAGTATACATCAAAGTGTCCCAAGTCCTACCCCTGTAGCTTAGAGAGGAATTAGGAACATTTGATGTCTGTGGCGAATTCAGAATTAAGAATTTGGACTAGAAGGCTTTATGTAGCCTTTTAAAAGTAAGAGCAGTGGTTGTTCTTTTCGAGGTGCAGCCCCTGGATTCCAGTCAGTAATGCAGAGATTCCTCTTTCTGCCTGGCTCTGTGGTTTTGAGCTGTCTCCTCTCTAGCAGATCGTGCAGAGCAGCCCACAGGTTTTCTTTTGAGGGGCAGGGGACAAGGTTTATAGCTTAAAATAAGTTCACATCATTTGAAAAAGTGTACACTGCATACTTTTAACTGTCTAACTCACTGTCATAGAATAATGTGGATGTCAAACTCTTGCGTAGTTCAAAATCCATTTGATAAACATGGAAAACAAGTTCTGATGCATTATTTAAGCAGAAGTGATTGAAACAGATCAGTGCATGTAAAAGCATCATAGGGAAGTCCATTATATTCTTGCCTTATTTCTCACCCTCCAAACTTTCCAAGCCTTAGACAAATCTGGAGATGGAATTTTGGGACACTTTTATTTGATAAAACACAGTACAACTGCTGATGTGTTATGTCCCTGTGTGTGGCAGTGCATGACTGAAGGGAATTTGTCACATTTTACTTGCAGACAGACCAGATGAAGAACCTTGAGCTCAGGGAAATGCTGCCTATTTCTGGCACACCTTGCTGTACAGGGACAGTTCCCATCCAAAAGGGAAACACTGGGACATCTTTTAGGATCATCATGATAATGCTCTGGTGTTGATCTGGAAAGGTTTAAGCAAAGCAGAGGTGCAGCTTTATGTTTAATGTTAAAAATACAAACCATCAAGCACAGATTGCACATCCTGCTGCGTCACCCTCCTTAATCTGTTTGAAACAACCTGCCTTCCAGAAACTTCAGGGCAAGGAGGGAGAGAACCTGATTTGGTCCCAAAAGAGGAGTCATTAACCTTGAGCACTGAGTCACTGAACTTGTGGTGAGCAATGCTGCTTCATCTCCTCTAATCTAACAGATTCTGTCTTGGCAGTCTCTGGTGCCGATTTCCCCAAACACCAGTGAAGCCATGGAGGATAGCATTAAAAAAAAGAAGAAAAAAGAGAGTTAAAATAGAAAACAGAGGAATCTAGGCTTATATTGCTGATATACCCAGCTTTTACATCTCACACTAGGTCATTTTAACACACACCACAATATCTGACCCACTGGTGAGGAATTAGGAATAGATTCAAGGATCAGTTTCATGATTCTGAAATGCAGTAAGTGTTCATTCTAGCTGTACTGGTGAGTGCTAATAAATATATAAAAGAGCCACTATTGTGGGAAGATAATTTGAACAGCAAACAGTTTGTTTCACAAGAAAAACATGCACACTGAAATATATATTTTATATATACATATATATTCATATATACATACATATATAAAAATACATATATATATACAATATATATATATATATATATTTATATATACTGGGTGCTATGGATTTCTAAACATATGTAGGGTCTTTATTTCAGAATGATTTCTGAGAATACTGAATGTGGTCTCTAGTTCAAGCCTGCATAGGAGGAAAAATAGCACAATAGCTTTCCAGTGAAAGTCACCAGTCCCCAAAAATAAAATGCATATTAAAATTTTTAATGCTACAAGTATCTTTTGCTCAAAGCCAAAATATCTTGACTTGTTAGACAGCAGGGGAAATCTTGGTGCGTTGTCATTTGATTCATAGTTCAAAAATACAGACTGTGTTTCTGCTTCACCTGCAGAAGGTGTTATTCTGTGTGTGCATTAGGTCATGCAATGATACAGCTTGTTTAGACCTGGAACAACCAGAGGAATTCAAACCACGTCCTTGCCTTCAGTTTTATCATAGTTGATTATTCACTAAATATTCAGAGGCTTCAGTGTCATTAAGAGCATATAACCAAAATGACATGGGCAGTATTATCCTCATCAGTGCAGGTTAATGAGAGGAAACTCAGCTGGGTTAATGATAGGAAACTCATCTGATCATCTTTTCAGGAGTCCCAGGCACTGCAGAGCTTTCCCTCATGCATCTGTGCAGTGTGACAGGCAGCTCTGAGGAGCTCTGGGCTCGGGGATGGAAGCAGGACCAGGTGCTTGGTCATTAAATACATTCCTAGGACAAACTCAGGCACTGGGAACAAGTGTGGTACAAGATACCATCTCAATTTGAAAATGAATTTTGGATAAACTGAAGGTTGTGTCCCATGCACAGTGTTATAATATGGCATCTAAAGGGATTTTGTGCACAAACTGCTAGATGGTATATTCACAGTACTTGCACATTGTGGTTCTGTTAGGGGTGGTAAAGTTGTGCTGAATGAAGGAGCCCAAAAGAGCAGGGATCTGCAGATCCTGTGCCAGACTGAGATCAGGGGCAGCTGATAGCAGAGGGATCAAAAGAATTCTGCATCTTACCATCAATGGCATGCCCCTGATCTGGAGTAAGAACACCCATTTATTGATGCTTTTCCACTAAGGATGTGTATCTCTAGAAACATCTTTTTTACTTGGAGGAAAATGTTGTGGGGATAAATCCTCACCCTTTGCCCTATCCTGTACTAAAATTTAAGCCTCTTTTTGTTCATTTAACACATGTATTTTAAGCACAGAGAATATATTTATGTCCTCTGAAAGGCAGACTCATCTAGAAGTTCCCTCAACACTCTTGTCTCAGTGAAGTACCACTGGAAGAAATTAAATTTAATCAGTATTTTATGTGAAACTCATCAGCATTTCAACACAATAAGCCATATTCCCTGTTAAGGTGGCTTTTTTCTATCCCATTATTCAAGCCAACACCATTCTCAAGCAGGTTCTACCATTATTCTGTGTGATAAAACAGCTTAAAAAATAAAACATAGAAACTGTTTTAGGTTTGTTTTTTTTCCTGGAATTATGTATAAATTTTATTTTCTGAAGACTCAGAATAAGCCATAAGCTTCCTACAGAGTAGTTCCCTGGGCAAAGCTGGAAGCAGCAGAGGAATAAGCCACGTTGATGTTTCACTGCTGCCAAGATGAGTCGATAGATCATTGTCTGGGCTTTCCAATATTAAAGCCATGCTGCTGCTTTGTGATGTACCTATTGCCTGGGCAGGAAGGAGATGACTTTTTATTTAAGTAGGTTAATAGGTCCCATGGTTTCCAGAGCTGAGTTTGTTTGGATTTGGGTGGTGAACTTATAAAGGCTTCCTTGTTCCAGCAGCACAGCAGGCAGACAGGTTCTCCCAGTGGCACTGACATTTGCTATAACTCGTGTGAGTATCTAACTTACAACTTCAGTGGTCTGCTCACCAGAGAGCTCAGCTCTGCCAAAAGAGCACTCTAGGTTTGATTGGAAGGCTTGGGTTATTATGGATATGCATTTGCTTGGCTCAAGGTAAAAATGTAATGAGAAGCAGAGAGGGCTGTGTGTATGTGTGCATGTAGAAAAGTTATATCTGAGAATTTTGCTGCTTTATGTGGGAAAACCCTGTTTGCCTTCAAAAGCCATGTGAAAGCTGAGCTTATGTTTACATGCACAGCCTGTGTGATCTTGTTCTTTTATGATGAAGGATAGTAGGTTTTATTCCAAATTACATAAACTATGCTCAAATTCTTAGGTAAATGCACACAAATTGTGTGCTAAGCTTTTTAAAAAATAGGGGAAAATGCTCTGCACTTCATTTCTTACATGTGCTGGGTAGGCAAGTAATGTGTGTGTGTAATGTGAGACAAAATTTAGACAGAGGTGTGTGAGCATCCAGATTTATCATTGCTTGCAGGTGTTTTTTAATGTCGCTACTCTATCTGATGCATTGGTATTGGATGATTTTAGTGACCATGAATTATTTATTTTATGTGCAAAATGCTCAGTCAAGTTACTAGTGCTGGACATATTTGAAACAATGGTAATGATATCTTCTATGTGTACTCGCAGAAATAGAATCTTGGGCATGATTTGCAAAAATATTTGGGAGAGAAACCCGGTTTGTGGGTACAAACTGCAAATTGCTTCTGACTAAAGTTTTGATATAGTGCGATTCATTAATGTTTGGAGAAAATAAAATGTCAATATTAAGGTAGAGAAAATCTTTATTATGAGAACTTTGAATTTCCAGTGTTTCAGTAATGATGGTGTGAGGCTTTTTTACTCCTTTATTTTCTGTTTTGTTTTAGAACCTTGGATGTGTCTACATTAAATTCCTTTAAAATACAATTAAACCTTTGGTTTTCTCTTTTAGCATGTTTTTAGGGTAGTGTTTGGACTGAGAAATTAGTTTAAAGCTGCTAAGAACCAGTGTCAAAATTACTTCTGCTATATTCTGGATTTAAGATAAAGCCCTTAATAGTTTTTTTTTAAACTTTCAGTCAGCCCTGAAGTGGTCAGACAGTTGAACTAGATGATCATCGTAGGTTCCCTCATGCAGAACCATTCTGTTCTGTTCCCTACCAGATGTTTTGTTTTGTTTATTTTACTGTTATTGCAGAGGAACAAGTGTACTGTGCAAGCTGAGCAAGACCAGTCAGCAGCAACGTGAACATTTGACTGTAGGAAAATATGTTTGCACCATTCTAGTGATTATACTGCTGCTTGTTGCAGTTTATCCCATTAAAAAACTGTGCATGTTCCTCTGAGCAGAGCTACTTTGAGTTTCTAAAATAACCCCAGACACTTCTCCCTTGCTGGCCAAGCAAAGAAAGCCAGAATAAATTAAGAAAATAATGGAGTTTTTATTTTCTGAAAACAAAACAACTTTTTTTTTTAACTGTTCCATAAAGAAGAGCATCATGATTGATTCCAAAATAAACCAAATCAACGAGCTGAGAACACAGAAGCTGTGTACAAGGGGGTTTGAACCTTAAGGAAGTGTAAAACTTCCTCTGTCCATTTGTTAAGGGTCTGTGACAACAGCAGGACTGTCACATTTTCAACTCTCTCTCTGTTCCATCCCTATCAGCATCATATTCAGAGAGCTCTGAAGCTGGTTTAGATCTAAGTCCCCAGATTTCTTGTCAGCCTGTCTGGAAAGCAGCAAAGGTTGAGGGAGCATTTAAAATAATCCATCTCTGGCTGACAGGTGAATAAAGAAGAGCTTGAATGAGCAGAGAAAGGTGTAGAGTAAAGGAGAGCTGTAATGTGGCACTTGGGAAGGGGAGGGAAGGGATAGACAGGATGAGGAGGAAAGCAAGGAGGGAATAAAAGCAAAATGAGAGAGGGTATGTCAGATTTAAGAATAGAAAATATAGCGGGAGGACAGCAAATGTTACAGGGGGAATGTAGGGAAATGTCTGTTGAAAGAAAGAAGTAGGAAGTGTTGGAGTTTTCCTTGAATCTCCCTGCTGGGAGAATGGAAATGACGCAGAAGGTCTGCACACACAAAGAGCTGGAGCTGCTGCAACTGCATCCTGTCCCCAAATTCCCTTTTGGAATGAGCACTGGGGAGTGAAGAGAATGGAGAAAGGAGAAGGGCATTACTTCTTTAATGAGGGAGAAAATGTTTTCTGGAATTCCTGACTTCTACCTCACCTTCATGTGTCAAACTTTGCTGTTTCTGCTATTCTCCAAGGAGCTTCCACAGAGCTTTGCCTCTGTATAATACCTGTTCTCTTTATTAATTATTGAAGCTGAGTGGTAAAAATTGGAAAATGAGATGATGGGAATAATATCTTAATTATTCTGTGTATTTACTGTGTTTATTCTTGCTTTTCTTTATCTCAGAGAATTAGAAGACTTATTTTTATAAGTGTGGACATGAATGATCCTTGTTAATATGGGTATTTTTTACCATATCCTTAGACTTGATACTGTGCTTTGAAAAAGTCTAAGTTTGGAATCACATCAGAAGTATGCTTTCAGTTGTTTTCTAAGTCTTAGGTCTTATTCTTCAGATCTCTTCTCATTTAGAGTAGGGTGATTTCTTTGTAGTATAATTTGGAGTTTTTGTTAATACTTTGAAGCTCAAGATACAAACAAATTACTGGGGAATTTTGATATTTCTTTACCCTTTTTTTGATATTTCTTTATCCTTTCACCTTAGCAGGAATCCATCCCTTTGTAATTCCTTGGAAAGATAACTTGAAAATACTCACTTCCAGTTCCACCTGCATGTTAAAGAAAATATCTACTCTGTGAGAGAATTAGTGTTTTCCAGTACATAAATTAAGGTTACTGGCAGCAAGGAAAGCCCTGTTACAGTAGCTGCAGCACAAATGCAAAAGCATCAGAGATAATGACAGAGGTTGATCTGTTTGTGATGTAAAGGGACCAAGCATCAGTGCCCTGCATCAGATCCTTCACAAAAGAGGGAAAAAGCCCAGGAGCACAGAGGATGCCACGATCAACCCTGCAGATTGTGTCAGCTCTCAGTGTGCTGAGATCTCATCACAAACCTTTCCTCAGCACTGATGTGGCATCTCCAGATTGCAATACTGAATTTGGAGGTATTCAGGCAGCTCTGCCACACCTGGGTTTGTGTTGTTTGTGTGTCAGAATTCACTGCTTGGCAAACCCCATAAAATAAGAGTTTGTCCCTTTCTGCTGGCAGCTTTATGGTTCTGCTTGCTCTCCTTCTTTTTCAGTGGATTTGCTCAGAGAACTTACAATCAAACCCTCATATTTTCAGCTTGGTTTTTGGGAGTAGTTTTGGCTTTGTTTCTTTTTTAAGTGCATTAAAAATATGCAGTTGTTTAAATCATGACAAGTTTCCTATTACATGCTTTTTTAAAAGAGTTTATATATGACAATGCTTGCTTATGGAATGCCATGCTGGGTCATTTTTAGATTTGAAAGTCTGTCCCAGCACAAATTTTGTTCAGCTAAAATGCATTGGCAAGAAAAGGACAGTTTGAAATGAGAATATTAGCATCCAAGAACCAGTGTTACATGTTTTGGTTTAGAGTGGATAAAGGATATTTTCTTTTCTTCTTTAGTTTGAAAATTAGAATCCCTTGGAATATTTTAGAACATTAACTGTGGTTAAGGGATTAAATGAAGCAAAATGGTTTGGTGTATGTTGAATCAATCAGAATTAAAGTTCATTTATAAGTGACAGATTTTCTATGCACAGAAACTTTCTTTTGGTGCCGCTGGCATAAATGACTCTTCTTTTTAATATGCCATGTTACCTGTGTTTAATGAAGTGATTTAGGTGTGCTGGGTGAGTTATTTGTGAATTTCAATTCTAAACAGGATGAAAATTGCTTTTCAGGAGTTCAGTATAGCAGGCTGAGCTTTCCCAAGATGAGCTAGGTGGCAGAATTGACTAAGAAAGTGGAGCTCAGTTATTCCTTAAGCTCTGAATGCCAGTTTGCTCACTGAATCATGTAAAGTGCAGTCCATTTTAACTTTATACCTTACTAAAAGGAATTATCTGTTTATATCAGATGCATTTTGTAATATTTTATGCAGAATACCTCGGAGCAGATGTATGCTAATTTCCAAAATGCTACAGGCTCTCAGTGAGCTGGGGAAATGCATCTTGTTTTGCAAATCCAATATGGTTATTTAACAGTTCTGTGATACAATTATTTTTCATGTGTATTACACAATGCAAGGTCTACAGAAGGATTCTGCTGATAGCATATTTCCCTGAGGTTCTCTGCTCTGCCTTCCCAACTTTGCCTGCTTTATACACTCAATTTTTACAGAGGATGAAGGTGAGGAGTAGATAGGAAAACAGGGATGACAGATGTTTGTCATTATTCTTTAATGCTCTGTTCTTGGATTCCAGGATGGAGAGTGTGGTGTGAAAACAGAGCAAGAACATGTTTTTAACTTGGGTATTATTGACTCAATGGCCTTGAATACAAGTATGTAGCTATTAAATACAAAGTAGTGGCTCACTGGTGGTTTTGAATATCAGTGGAAGGTATGTCTCCCATGAAGCTTTCCTGCTGGCAATTGCTACACTCTGATCCTGGAAAAAAACCACATCATAACTCCGTTCAGGTTCATCTTTTTCACATAGCCTAAAGAGGACTCGGGTTTTGTCGTATTGGTGGAAGATGAATCAAAAAACATCTTCTGGCTTACTTTTCCCTATTCCCTTTTCTTTCTTCCCTTTCCTCTTTTTCTTCCCCTTTCCCCCCCACCTTTTTCCCCCCTTTACATTTTTTCTTTTCCCCACCTCTCTCCCATCTTTTCCCCTAACCCCTGAGATGCAGTAATGCAGCTCTGGAGGCCCAGAGAGGCAATGCTGTCTCAGGAGCACTGAGTGTGCCCAGCTGGGAATCAGGAACTCCTGGGATTTGTACCTCTGCTGCTCAATTGTTTCATTTTATTACATTTGTTAAGTCCCTCAGATTCTGACAGGTTTTTCTTGCCCTGAAGTGGCTGATAACAGGTGCTGGTGATGATGGGTGGTGGCAGTGGTCACTGTACCTGTGCTGGGTCATTGATCTCCTTGTAGGACTCTGAAGGTTCAGCACAGCCTGCCTGGTGTGCTCTGTGCATTGTGAATGTTCACAAATCCCACTGGTGGTGAGATCATTCCAGAACAGCCCATGACAGCAAACAGGGTAAAGAAGAAATAAATATGATAATTAAAAGAAAGTTATGCTCATAGGTGCTGGTAGAGCAGAACATGTATTGTTTCTCATCCAGAGTCTTTGCATTCATTTGCAAATATACATTCTGCTACTGAAGGAGTGCAGGGTGTTTAATGGAATTCACTCCCCAGTAAAGTGGAAACAATATTGAATCTATTAATCTGAGAGTTATTCCAAGGAAGGATCTTGCTTTATGCACTGGCCTGCTAGGAAACAATTGTTACCCACTTTGGGTATAATCTCCATTAGTCAGTTGTGCTTTTGAGGTTGAATTTGCAGCTGTACTCACTGTACTCTGTTCCTGCTTTAGAAGTAGTGCTGTATTTGTGTTTCTGTCCTGTACAGTTTCTTTTTGAGCACAGAGCTTCTCTATGATCATGACCCAGTTATGTTTAGTTTACTAGCATGGTTAATAAGAATATCAATAATAATTCAGAGTCTTCTTTTGTAGTTGTTAGTGGTGGCCTATTATAATTTTCTTTGGCAGCACATATGGGGGGTGATAAAGTAACTAATAAAAGTGCCACATGGAACATAGGTCCACTTCTATTTTTTTACAACTGTTTCTTTCATCTGATTCATAATTAACATGCAAGGTTCAAAATAATTTTATGTGTGATTTTGCCTTCTGCTGATGGATTCTGATCTGTAAATGTTGTGTGACAACAGTGATTCCCTGACTTAATCACCTTCATTATTTCAGTGACCATTGTATAAATGTAAATTAGGTTGTCCAAACCCTATTCACTCTTTGAGTCTTGTTACTGGTTCTTTTAACTGAGATTGAAAGTATAAATTCCACAATAGTTCCTGTGGCCAAGAAAATTCATTATCTTCTTTCTTTCCTTTGCTGGTCAGAAGCTGAAGCCCTTTAGATGGTCATTAGTTTTGTCTTCACAGAGGATGGGGTGCATCCTGCAGCTTTCTGCTTGCAAACTGACTTTTCCCAGAAGGAAAAACTTTAGGAGGAGAACTGCAGCTCTTCTGCTGGTTGGAGAAATTCAGTGTACCACCAGCTTGACCTTGGACAAAGGGGAGGGAAGGGACATTTTGTGTGTCCCATTTATCCTGCCTCCTCTCATGGAAAGGGATCTTTGTAGTCGTGGTACTTCACATTGAAATTATGTAACTTTTACCCCCAACCCTCATCTTGTAGATCAGATATTTTATGATGCCTCAAGTGGAAAAAGTTGGCAGAGTACATCTACCCCATTGCATTTGTAGGATCTCAACCTTTCATCTTAATCAGAAGGTAGCTGTGTTAGAATCAGCATGCCAATGCCAGTTTTCTGGGATTGCTGCTTTATCACTTCTCTCTCCTTCCATAATCCAGTAAATCTCCATTTCTCAAATCAAGCTTCCTATGTATGAATGCTTTTACTGTGTGCACTCAAAATTCTGATAGGACAGACAGCTGTATGGGTGTGCAACCACCATATCCAAGGGAAATCTTCATCTTCACTGTAAATACTCATCTATTTGGTGCAGTGTAGGAATCCTAGTGACCAAACTCTGCCAGGCTCTAACCTACTGCTCTTGTCATCTCAACCACACCTGGCTGGATTTAGATGAATCACTTGTGGCAGGACAGAATCAAGGATTTTTCAGGGAAATTTCTTGTCAAGGTGGAAATGCACTTCTAGGTTTGCAAGAAGAGGTTCTTGGGATTTGAGTATTTTCTGCTTTTTCTCCCACTTAGTTTTGCTGCTTGGGTGTAGGACCTTGTGCTTGGAAGCTTCCATCCAGCTGAATGGGGTCAGAATTCCAGTAAAGTTAAATAGGTACATGGCAAACATTCTCACTGGGTTAAAGGGGTGATTTTTTTCCTTTTGTGATCAACCACAGCCCAGGCGAAGCTCCCTTGAGGAAACAACATCTGGTCTTGTGAAGAGAGGGGAAGAGTAGTGGATGTCCAACTCTTTCATTTTACCAAGGTTTTCAACCTCTTCTACCTCACAGCCATATTGGTGCAAACTGGGATGGATGAAAGGATGATCAATCAGCTGGCTGCTGATTGACAGGGCTGTGATGGGTGGTTCAGAGTTCATGTGGTGGCTCCTTAGTGGCCATGTGCTCAGGGTTTGACTCAGAGGCAAAGCTTTAATGGCAGTGTGGAGAGGGAGTGAGGAGGCACCACGAAGGCTGCCCTTCAGAGGGGTTTGGATAGGCAGGATATAAGGGAAATGGGATCATAAAGCAGATGTGGTTAGAAGGGGCCTCTGGATGTGCTCTGGTCCCACCAGAGGATGGGGTACTGTGAGGGATGCTCAGAGCTGGCTGCCCAGGACAATGCCCAGGTGGCTTTTGGGTGTGTCCAGGGTGGAGCCATCCCAGCTGGAACATCCCCAGGGCTCAGCACCCTCCAGATGTTCTGAGGGAACCTCCTGGCTGCCCCTGTGTGCTCCCTGCTCTGCTCCTGTCACAGCACCACTGGGAACACCTGGCTCAGCCTCCTCACCCTCTCTTCCAGCATCTGTGGGCACTGACATCCCCCTGATCCTGCTCTTCTTGAGGCTGAACCAGCCCAGGTCTCTCAGCCTTCCCTCACATGCGCCAGTCCCTTCATCATCTTAATGGCCCTTTGTTAGAGTCTCTTCAGTGTGTCAGTGCCTCTCACGTACTGGGGACATTAATCAACATTGCTAAATATTCATACTGTCATTTTTCCACCTCCTTTGATTACTTTCGAGTATACTGGGCATTTTAGAATAGAGGATTCTTCAATGAATATTTCAAAACTGTTTAGCTGTAGAATTGTGAGTCAATTGTTTTTATTTTTTATTCTGTGTTCCCTTCTTTGACACAGAGCCAGGATATTCACAGTGAATAGTGCATTATATACATGGTGATTGCTCTGTCCTCCTTATAGAGAGATGCCCTAAGGAAAAGACCAAAGTTGGTGATGGAGATTGTTGATTGTGGATTGGACCTGAGTGACCTGAGGTGTAGGACTGTGCTGCCAGCCATGCAAACTTGTAACCAATAATCCTTAAATGGTGAATTTTGCAGAGACAAAAGCTTTGAGGGGAAAAAAAATAGTGTTCAAATTGTGAATCTGAGGGTTTAGACATTTCTATATTCATCAGCAATAACAATTTCCCTCCCTGGAGAACAAAAAAAAAAAAAAAAGAACATGATGTGCTTTTTTAGTTTTGAAAGATTTTTTTAAAGTTTTACCATCTTAATAATGAAAATCAACTTCACAGAATTATGACAAATTTAAAAATATATTTTGTTTCCTTTGGCAACACAGTGCGTGGTTTTGATAAATTACTTGATTCTTTATGTTGTTCAAATGCTTGTGGACACAACGTTAACATAAGGAAAACTAAACTGAAAGCAATTTTATGCAGCTTTTTTTTTTTTTTACTATACCCTTGAGCATTTTCTAAGTTTGCATTTAATCACAGAATCTTGGCCATGATATTTCTGACAGGTAATTTCCTTAATGCAGTTGACAGAGATGGATTACATGGAAGCCTATTGGATCCAATGCTTTTGTGTGCAAGTGATAAGACTAGATTAGGGTTATCTTGCTCTGAGTGCCTGCAAAGATACAGCCACCTAATAATTCCCCTGGTAATATGGATGGGTTTGGGGGAGCACAAATTCGTGGCCAGATACTGGCCTGTAAAACCATTACCAGATCCTGCTGCACCTTGAGAACATCTGGGGTGATGTGTGTTTTTCTGTCACATGATAGTAGCAAATTATATGTCAGGGCAAGACAAATGTGTTAAATATTCGGCAGATTGGGAAAGTGATGAGGCAAGGGGAAGGCATGCATGTTGGAAATAATAATGGTATTTAAAAATAAAATTGTTTTGGCCAAAACTATGAATATTATTCTTGTTTTAGGGAGAAATAACAAAAGAGGTAACATTTATCTTTTTAGCTGCTGTAAATGTTTGGGTGAGAAAATCGATGTTGTCTTGTTGCCTTATTGAAAGGCCCTAAGCCTGAATGTTCTTAATCAGGTTGGATTTTGAAACAGGATTTAATTATAAATAACGAAATCTGAGTAAATTTTAGATGTTAAAAATATTCTTTCGCAGTCAAGGCTTTTGAACAGTTGCATACAAAACCCATCAATGTACAGCATATTTTTATTTACCTGTAGCAGACATTCACCTCAGTGAAAACAGAAATTTTTCTAGCCCTCTCTAAGATTTTGGCTTTTTATAACATCCTCAAACTTGACTGGAGGAAGAAGAGAAATTCAATGGGCTCATAGCTAATAGTGTTGCAGCCAAAGCATGTGTGAGAGGTCTCTTTTGGGAACAGAGTTGTTGGGAAGCTGAAGGGTGGAGACAAGAGCAGGTTGTGTTCTAAACCAGACTCCTGCACTCCCATGCAATCAGCAGAGACAGAGGCAGGCAATTCAGAGTAAGGGTTTAATTTGGGTGGGCTGAGTCACATCCTGGGGGGATCTTCTTTGTGCCTCTCTCCTGGTTGCTGAGAGGGCTCAAATGAGCAGTTTCCCTGAGCTGCAGTCACTTTTGGGGGTATTTTTGGGAGTAGGGAGCTGTGGAGGTTCGAGATGCAGAATGGTTCTTGAGGCTTTACAGGGTTTGCAGCCATGGAGTTTGGTGTGTAGATAAAATGTTCAAAAAGGGTATGTGGGGATTTGGGGGAACACAGCCATGGAGTTTGGTGTGTGGATAAAATGTTCAGAGGGGTTTGTGGGGACCTGGGGAAGCACAGCCATGGAGTTTGGTGTGTGGATAAAATGTTCAGAGGGGTATGTGGGTATGTGGGGGAATACAGCCATGAAGTTGTTGTATAGAAAAAATGTTCTGAGGGGTTTAGTGGGGACATGGGGGAACACAGCCATGGTGTTTCTTGGCACCATGGCTCTTGGCTCCTCTCTAGCCAGTGGCTGAAAATCTGTGGCCATTCTGGAAGACGCTGCAGGTGGGAAAGACCATTCCTCTATCACAGTTAAAATGGAAGAGGGAAAAAAAAAAAAGCCAAGCAAACTCACAGGGAATATTTGGGTTTGGTGTTGCAAACCAACAGGGAAGCTCTGTGTCCTTTGTGTCCTTACATCTTGGCCCTATAAAATATATCTTTTCCTTGCTTTATTTTCCAAGGGGAAAAAAAAACAAACCAAAAAAATACAAACAACCATTTAATACAGAGGCTGTCTCATGAAAAAGGATCACGTAGGTGTTTAATATATGCTGTGATGAGTAATTTTGGTCATGGTACATCAGAAAACTACTTTCCCCCACCTTCTTTCTAATAAGAATTTTAATCCATTGATGACAAAACCTCTAAAGTATTTCCTTGCTGCATTGTAATACACTGTGACGAATTATGTCTCAGGAGTTGTAAAATTTTCTCATAGCTTGTAATACCTCATTTAATGAATTGATCACACTGAAATGTAAAGATGAAGCAGCATTTATTTTGTATGTTATATTGCATATAATTTTTAGACTTGACATTTATAGCCATGGAAGCTGTTATTTTACATATCATTTTCAAACCATATCAGCCTTAAACACATTTAAATTTAATAAGCAAGTAGATTAGATTTGCTTTTAAGCTAGGCATATCATTATAGTTTGTGTTCCCTTCAGTAGGGCACATGCTTACTATTAAATGCAGTATTTAGTTGTCTTTTAAAACCTAAAAATAATAAAAGGGGATGTATTTACAAAAGTAATTGAATATAGAGCTGCTTTTGGGGACAGTGCCTCAGTCATGATTTTTCTAGGATGTAGACATTAAAGTAGGTTTTGGGTTTTATTAAAAATTGTCCTGTTTTGAGGAAATATTAATGTAGGAGCTATATGGGTTCCAGTTATGAAATACCAAATCTGTCATAGTAACATATGGCCTGATCATCATCTCCTGCAGAAAAATCCATGGGAGGGGAGAGCTTATTTGGAAACTCTGCATGATTTACCAGGCAGACTTTCTGATGCCTCATCTTTCTCATCAGAAAGAATTTGTAGCTGCCAAGGAGGTGGATTCTTACAGCCTTCTAACTATTTAAATGCTTTACCATCCATAAAAAAAATATGTTGCTGGAAGTGGGGAAAAAAAGGCAGCCCTTGTTTCTTCAATCCTGGCTCTTTTCATCACTCCCTTTATGGAATGTCACAGAGAGAAACTCTGCTGTCTTTGTGGTCACTTTGTGCTTCCCATCTCAGAATCTTGGTGGATGTAAAAGCAGCTGAGAGAAACCTAATGAAAATCTGAAATTTATAAAATCTCAGGGGACTTTTCTCTGGAGATTGTGGTGTTTGTCCTACTGCATCTGCTAAAAGATAATTCCAGCATTGTACTTGTTACTGTGGGACAAAATTAGGATGCAAATAAGAGACCTTTCACCTTAATTGAGAGGGAGGAAGGATTTTTTTCTCTAGTTTTCATTCTTTAAAAAATAAGTTTGGCATCGAATTTTTCCAGATTTTTGAAAATATTTTTTCCTTTTATCAAAATAAGGCTGATGACTTTTTATCAAAGTCCTTTCACCAAACTGAAAAACAAAAGCAGAAGAGCTTGTCTTAGAATGGCTCTGATGATTGTAATTTTAAAATTACATTTTGAGGCATTTCTCTATTTAAATACACCATTTTACATTGTGCTCTTGTCCAACTGGTTAATGAGAGGGAAATCAGATGGGTTGCACCAATATTAGTTAAACAATAATAGTGAGACAGCCCGAAGATGGGTGCAGGTTTCTTATTTCTCATGGTGTAACGTGGGCAGTGTTTGGTCTGAGCCCAAGGGCAGCTCCTGCCAGGCCCTGGAGAGCCCCTGGGGGTGGCAGGGACAGGAGGCAGGACTTGCTCCTCCTCCTCCTCAAGAGCTGTGTTCTGCTCCCAGGGAGATGGGCAGCAGCGCCTGTCCTGCCTTGGAGCCCACATTTCATGATGGGCTGGTGGCAAAGGAGGCAGAATCCCTATAACCAAGGAAAGACATCTCCCAGGACTTCAGGGAGCTGCCCAGTCTCTTGTCTTGGCTGTTCTTCTCATCATTCTGCACTTAAACCCACTGTATGCCCCATTCATGTTAAAGGAATTCTTATCCCTACACTGAATTTGTGTGTATAGTGCAGAGGAGGCAAAAATGGGCTCTAAAATTAAACCACATGCCCCAGCTGACCACTCTTAACTATTTATTTAATGTCCTTGCATATGAGCACACCCTTGGCTGTCCAAGCAGTGGTGAGAGCAGATTTCCCAGCCACATCCCAGCTCTGCAGAAGGCCCAGGGTGAGTGAGCTGATAAGCTCCCATGGAAGTACAAGGATTAGAAATCAGCAGGGTAACACAGAAAAGGCATCGGGAGAATTAGCTGTTTGCTAGAGGGTTTATAAGAGTGTTGTTTAAGAATTAAGTGCATACTTACTGCTCATACAAACTCATATAAATCACCCTGAATTCCATCCTGTGCCTTTCCCTCGATTATGTGATCTCTGAACTTTTGTTGATAATTTTTTTTTTAGTGTAGAAGATTGGCAATGTGCGGTGTCAGCAAAATATGTCACGCAGGCATGAGGCAGAACTGCAGAAGTGAATAATTTGTATCATGTCTTGCTCATGAGGATAATTAAATGGAATGGCATTTAGGTTGATGGAGCTACAGGGGTGACCACTGGCTAAAGAATTGTCTCCTGTTTTTTTCCAGTAAAATGAGCATCAGTATTTTGTTAATTTTCCCCCTTGTCAGTGTGTGTTTTAATATCCTTATTTGTCCTTGCACTTTCAGCAGGAATAACTTGATTAGAGGGACTGGAAAATAATTCTTAAATAAAATTATTTAAGTAAGAAGTTATATGTTTAGGGGAATGCACATGTTGCAGCTTTCATTCAAATGCAACCTTTTCATTCTTTTATTGAAAGGGGATTTTCTGCACAGTGAAATTAGACTTAATAACATTAAAAATAGCTAAAAAACCCAGCCAACCAAACAAAACACCAAAATACTCATTTCTGGAGGTTGGTAGCAATGCATCTTTGAGCTTACCTCAGCACTGAAGAGGCCATTTAAAAAGATAAGAGCTTAATCCAGACACCAGTGATGATGATTTCCTGCAACATGATAATAAATATACTGAAGTACCCTTTTATCTTTAATAATTCAGAATTCATTGAGCATTTAAAAGTTTTTCTCTTCTGTCATTTAAGAAATCTGACAGCAATTTGGTAAAAATAATGAGACATATCTTGAGAATAAAGAAAAAATTGGTGCAGTATGTAAGAGATGCTATTTCAATATAGCGCTTTTGCTGCATAAGGGGTTAAAGATTTTCACCTTACTTACTTGCCTTGTTGAAAACTGTGATCATGAGGACAAAGTCACAAGAATTATTTGGAAGGCGTCCCCTAAATCAGTTATTTTATAAGTGTCTGCTCAACTCTCCCCTTGAAATGATGTATTAGAAACCCATAAAGTAAATTTGTACAAAAATAATGCTATGCTTTAACAAGGGAAAAACTGTAGTCTGAATAACTCTTTCTGGACAATAAAGTGTTTCTTAACTGAGATTTCCAATTTTATTTCCATGACTTTCCATTTGGGTTTGTAGTACAGTGAAGGGAATTGATGATGGTTGTAACTCATTACACCATTTACATGTTTTCATTCAGTGTCCCCTTGAATGAGGACAGGCTATAATGCTTTATAATTGTAACTTTTTTGGGATTTTTTTGCCCTGAAGAGTACCATTCTAAGCTGAGCATTATTTGATGTTTCATAGGTAAAACATTCTCAAGCAAGTTTGTGTATTTCAGATCATTGTGTTAGTCTTGAGTAGCTTCACTCGTGCTTAGAGACCAGCACGAACCATGAGAGCCAAGCTGTGACCTGAGAACAGGACCTGAATTGAGATTTCACACTTGGAAGCAAAACAGAGCACATCTGAAACTGCCTGAATTAAATATGCATAGTCAGGAACGATTCTTTGAATTAGAAGTGCTTAGAGGTTAGGCAGTGATTCCTGAGGGAACTCCCAAAACCCAGCTCCAGTTTGGGTGAGAGGTTTGGGGTGCAGAGCCCACCAGCCCCCTTTGGAGCAGAGTCACTTCCCAGATTTCTCAGGCATTACCTCCTGCTCGAGGGGCTTGCTTAGAAATATACTCAGGCTTCCAGGATTTCTGCTTGTGAAAAATAATTTTTTTTGCAGTAGATGAGCAGAGAGCTGAGCATTGGATCCGAGTTATGCGTTGCACTACCCTAAGTTGCTGCTGGTTGTCATGGTAACATTTTAACTGGTGGTGGCTGTGGCTTGACATCAGAACATTTTCTGTTAAGTGGAGATTCTTCTGAGATTGTAATGGAGTGTTTTAAGTCAGTGGACCTTTTGTACTCAATAAAATATTTAGTAGGTTGTAGTAAATATTAATTTGTCCTCCTTTCAAGATAACACACCATGCTGTGTATTTACAGTTCTCTGCTAATAGCATGGTATTCCTGGAAAAGAGTTAATCCATTCTGAAAAGTCAAATTTGCTAAATATAAATTTGCTAATAATACTCTAAATAATAATTGTAGAAGCTGTTTCACGTTATCCTTTTAAAATACCATGTGGCAGATAAGTTACAGTGTACTTCTTCCTCCAATAAGTGCATAAAAAGAGATGGATTTTAGTACTCATTTGTATTTAAAGCTGAACTTCAACATATTTACGCTGGGACTTTCTTGTTTTGAGTGAGTGAAAATAAATGCATTTGAAAGAGCTTGTACTGCGGGGAGGGCAGGGGCAGGAGTGACTTCAGTAGAAAGCTGGTAATGGAACATCTCTCTGTCAATCACATGTTCCTGTACTTTGTGTCTGGAGATGAAGCCATGTGAATGCTGCCTTATCCCTGCCTGAGATAAGCTTTCAAAGGTGATCTCCAAATCATGTCTGCCACAGAGCAGGGATTTGCTGAGAGTGACAAACACATGCCCACTACATTTCCCCTATGCTTTTCAATAACTGCATTCCGAGGCTCCTGGCAGAAAGGAGACGTCTCAGAAAGCCCTCAATAGTGAGCCTCAATAGAGCTGAATGCATTCAGTGAAAAGCAGAGCAGTTTCTGCAAGTCAGGATTTATAAACTTTAATAATGCACTTATCGGGCAGAGGCGGAAATTCAGCGTGGAGTGTTGGGAGAAATCATCTTGATGGGAAATGCTAATTCATTCCTTCTGCTGCTGCCCTGCTCCATGGATGCTTCACACGGTTTGATGGCCTTGTGGAGCCAGTTTAGCCCTTTGTGGCACACCATCATCTCACCCCTGTGGTTTCAGAGGCTTGATGGAAACACCAAGGTGTGTATGTGCTTTGGCACGGCTGATAACAGTGCCTTGATGACCCCATCAATCTTAATGACATCTCTATTCATCAGCAAAAGGCTTGCAATGCATTCCTCTCTTTATTTTCTTCATTACCTCCTCCTCTTACCTATCTATCTATTAACAAAAGAATAATCAAACAGTTCTCTTGCTAAACTCAGTCTTCTGCATGCTCACCAAGTATTGTTTAGCTGTGCAAAGTTTTGCTTTTTCAGCCTTCATCCTCATAGTTGATCTTGGCTGATATAATTGTTTTGTCTCTACTCATTCCCTAGACAAGATTAATCCATGAGGAGTTGCCCTGTGGCCACCTCATAGATCTAAAAGTTCTAAGACACTCAGAAATTAGAGAAACCTACTTTAAACTCCACCTTTCAACAGTTCTTACAGTCAGAGGGATCCTCAGGAACCAAATATATGAAAAAATAAAGAAAAAGAGAATGACAGCACTTTTTATACATGCAGGGAAATAGAGTGTATCTTCACCTGTGATTGGTATGTAATAATCACTGGGTTCTTTCTGTTTGCCATTAACAGTATGAATTTGGAGTTCTGCAGCAATGACAGACTGCAATTTTCATTTTTCTCACATGAACTTTATTTCAGAAGGACACTTCAAGGCATACACTTATTGAGCAATAGGAGAGAATCTTTTCAATGCAGCATTAAGATTGGATTATTTATTTCTGTTTCTGCATTTTTTAAAAATGTCATTTATGAAGAAGCACCCTGAGTTGTAGAAAGCAATTTTCATTGTATCAGTGAGCCATGGACTCACTCTGGATTGAAATTTAGCCAAAAGCAGAGAGAACATAACATTTAACTCTATCATCAGCTGGAGTGACCAAGAAATGTTATGTGGACTTAAAATACAAGGAACAGAATACTAACAGAACATTGCATTTCAATATATAAAGTGAAAATAAATCATCAAGGTATGTGCAACTGCTTTTTAGACATGTTACTTTTTATATGTCCTAAAACCCCACAAGGAATACACCTCTTGATTTAGCACTGCACTTAACATTTCAAGATGTAAGTAAGATTCATTTTTATTACTGTAACAATTGAGGACCTGTGAGGGGAAGAAAAAAGACAAGGTATCAGGAACATTAATCTACAAGCACTACGTACAGAAACTGTTCCTGAGAGCAAAAAATATCCTGAAATTTTCTTCTCATCTGATGCAACTGTTTTTAATCTTGCCTGGTGATGAAATCCTTTGTGGGAGCTCACCCTGGACAGCTGAGCTGTGGGGTGGCACTGGAGCCTCCCTGTGTTCAGCTGTAAATGTTTTTTTGTTATGTTGTGCTGTACATTTCTTTCCTTATTTTCCTTTTGCTTTATGTTGTTCCCCTCAGAGCTCTGGTGCAACTCCCCTAGATCTCCTCTCTGAGTCCTTTATGGGTTCCATCTTTGTTCATAAAACTAGTCAAATACTCAGAATATGGGTTTTTTTTAAATTCTTCTCTCATTAAACAATAGTTGACTTCAGTTCTTTGCAGGTGTGGATGCTCTTCTGTCAAATAATAAATAATAAAAATCACAGCTTTTATTTCACCTTGCTTGACAAGGGTAGAGCTTCCCCATGCTTTTTTGACTTTGGGTATGAATTTCAGTGGATTTTTTAAAATTGTCTTTTAAACCTATGTCCCAGTGTGTATTTGGCAAGACAAACCTTCTATTTCTGCTAAGGAGGGCTAATGCAGCTCCACATTTGTGTCTTCATTGAGAAAACCATCAAACAACCATTCTGGGGTGAAATTGAGATTATTGGGATAGCCAGAGCCACCTTCCCCTCCCCAAACCTAATTTGGAATTCTACTGTGAAAAACGTGTGTACAGCTATTTTTTCTCCCTGTTTTGGCAGCAGGCTTTAGTAGATCAGCCACAGCTCTGTGCTGGTCTGCTTTCCAGTTTGGATCTGGTTTGGAGCTTGGCACAGGGAGCTCAGACCTGGCTTTCCAGAGACACTCCCGAGGTATTTCAGCAGCAGGATTCTGCCTGACAGGGTCCAGTGAGCAACAGTGGTGTTCCTTCTTCAGAAGGATAGCTTGAAAAACTATTGTAATGGATGTAAAACAACTGCTTAAAAAACCCCAGCACATCCCTCAAACAAACAAACAAACAAACAAAAAACAAAACCAAGCAAACAAAAAACCCCACTCCACAAAATGCCATACTCCAAGAACAGATGTAAATGGTTTTCTGTCAAAGTAGATTAATGGTTTTGGAACAATTTTAGAAAAGGCTGGTTTAGGACTACAGCTAAGTGTTTTCATTATTGACATGAATAGTAGAATACAAAACGTATTTTAAAAAATTACCTGAGAATGTCAATATGAAAGAACCTGCAAGCATAGCTTAGGAATTAAAAATTCCCTTGAGAACTGGGAGACTGAACTAAAATGCAATTTAGAGCAAATTAAAAGGTCCACACTTAAAAATATTTACCTGGGAAAATGTAAATGCATCATGACTGCATAGGTAATGTGCAGTACAGTGATTTTGGTTTCTAGTAAATCAAAAGTTGGGCATATTAAAGGTGTCCTGCTATTGCAGAAAAGGCATACATCTGCTGTAATTTTTTATACAAAACCAGAGTAAACATCAGGAAGGCCTCTGAAATAGTACTCTTGAAAAAATTGGCACTTGTAAGGCTTCAGCTGCAAGGCAAAATTCTGGGAATGCTTCAAGAACAAAGTGGCTGAATCAGTGGAGGTACTGGGGAGAGCAATAGAAAGCATGAGAACTGTGGAAAATGTGACCTACAGGGAAAAGCTGGGGAAGAGAAGCCTGAGCAAGGACTTGATAATAGTCCTCATGTACATAAAGAGAAGCTGTGAGAAAGTAATCAGGTTTTTCTCTCTATTCCCTGTGCAGTGGGCTCACTTTGCAGCAGCAACAACTTTCTAATGGAAAAAGCATTTGAGAACTGGAAAAACTTTAGAAAGACAGTGAAATCTCTAGTGCCAGAAGTGTACAGAAACAGTTTAGACAGCAGCTGTAGGTGCAGCCCATCTTGGGAGGTGTGGAGCAGTGAGAGGGGCAGCCAAACCATCAGTCCAAATCAGTTGTATTTCTCTGTTGTTTTTTTGCCTATCTCCCACACAATGGGGACAGTGCTGGTTTTTACAGGTTCTTGAGAAAATGTGCTCCTCTGCTTGATTACCTTGCTTTATTTCATCTATTGCTAACATGTTTTGGAATAAATGAAATAAGTGTATATATATATATATGTTCATATATACCTGAAGTGAAGAGCTTCAAATAAATATGAAATATATATCAGCAAATATATTGTTTTCAAATATAGCAGCATTTATTTTCTTTGTTATGTTCATTTCTTTTGCTTTAGAAACTAAAAGGTAAAAAGCTTGTTTAGGGGGATGTTTATTTAATACAGTATATTAATTGATTAATAACTACTGGAACAAGGAGATATATGCGTGTTTGGCCCCCAAACTTAGCAGCATCTCCTAGGCACTGCTAGGTCCCTAGGGAGCCCTTGCAGACTCTTTATTCATTTAGCACTTCCTCTTGGCTCACTCCCAAAATCCAGAGGACTTTGCTCTCTTTCCCTCCAAGTTGGAAATAAAATTTTATGGTCATGGTTGAGGAGGGGATGTGGCACAGTGCAGCTTAGTGCCCATATGTCCAAATGCAGGGAATTGCTCTGGGCTCTGAGACCTGTGGGGCCCAGCAGAGTGTGCCAGATGCATCCCAGTTATGTGCCATGGAAGGCAGCATTTGGAGGGAAAACAGGCAAGAGGAAGTGATCTGTGCCTGTGAGAAGGCAGGAGGAAGTGATCTGTGCAATTTAAAATTTAATATGTGTAATGTTAGCATAATAATAATAAAAGCATAATAATAATTCAAATTTCCTAGAAGAAATGTTCTTTTCCTCGTGCTGGTGTCCGTGTAACACTCGATTTCCCATCTCTTGAACAGAGTGTATCACACTATTTAAAGCTTTTTTATATCTGCAGGAAGGAAAATTTTTTAGGCATGTTGTGCATGAAGCTGAATGGCTGCATGTTTGTTACTGAGGCTTTGCTTTCACTCACCTTGGTGGGTCTGCAGCTCTGCCCTGGGTTTGATTCCAGCCTGCTGCTTTCTGGCAGGGCCGGTGTGAGCCCAGCCTGAGCCCTGCTCAGGGGCACAGCTGGTACCAGCCCTGCTCCCCTCCTGCCTGTGCCCAGTGTGGGCAGCACTCTGTGTGCCTGGTCAAGACACAAACATAACACAGCAGACTGAAACTTGGAGATAGAAACAGCCCAGAAGGGCAAATATCAAAGTGACTGAGTCACAACAAACTGATCCCTTGACAAACTGCCTGCAAGCAAGTCATTTGTATTTATAATAATAATTGAAAACCATATATGTGGCAAAAGTAATACAGTCCATCAGTGGGAGCTTTTGCCATTTTCCTAGAGCCATGAATTGGCTCTGGAAAGGATAATGCAGGTTTTGGATATTTAAGCAACTGCCTCACCTGGAGCTGTTTCATTCAGATCTCTTGCCTTCTGTTGGGCAGCA
Organism: Loriotus luctuosus; assembly: GCA_035582745.1. Classification (NCBI taxonomy): domain Eukaryota; kingdom Metazoa; phylum Chordata; class Aves; order Passeriformes; family Thraupidae; genus Loriotus; species Loriotus luctuosus. The sequence continues at coordinate 4,034,087 of JAWWEY010000041.1, forward strand.
TCTCCAGCCCTCACACAGTGAAAGCTTTGGGAGTGTTTATAAACTGTTTGTAAACTGCAAAGGCACAGAAACTCCATGTACATGGCCAGTAGGTGGGAAATGGAGTGACCAGGGAGAGAGGCAGAGACTCCACATGACTTAGGGAAAGCAATCAGACCATCTTGCCCAGAGCTGCTCAGTGGTGATGGCTCCCAAGTGATGCTTGTGTTCCCAGGGAGATGAGGAGCTCACAGAGCTTTCTTCAGTGGAAGGAGCAAAAATGCAACAGCCAACACCCAGACACCAGCTCTGGGCAAACTGACTTTGCAATATTTTGGTACTGAAAGAAATGAGCATTGGTACAACTTTTTGGAGAGCTACTTCTGCATTTCTGAGAATTTTAGAGTTTGAGTTTTTTTTTTCCCCAGAGCTTATGCTCTATTTTGAACAACAGTTGATTCAGAAATACCTTATCTATTTTCGTTAAATGTGAAAATCAAAGGACTTTTTTTTTTTTATCTTATAAGCTCTGCAGAATACTGTTGTACATGTTTAGTACCACTATATATCTCACTGAAAAAAAGTTTGGTAATGCTGATGGTATGTGGGAATAGGTAATCTCCACTGAATTACTTTTTATTTAGGATGTTTTTGCTTGGTTTAAGTTGGGATAGAAAATAAGGAAACAAAACCTAACCCTGTAAAACTGAGAAGTGTAGAAATGTATGAGAATGCTTATGTGCCAGCTGCTGAACATAAAACATCATCACTGAGGTATAAAATCTGACAGGGAAGTGGAGCTGCTGACAAAGAACATTTTATCTGTGTGCTAGAGAAAAAATAATACATATGGAAGAGAAAAAAAAACAATTAGCTACCTATGGTATATAAGCTATCAGTTTTGATGAATACTGGCTAAAATGACCACAAATCTATTTTTTAAGAGTCTCCCTTTTCCTCACACATGGGTTCTATTGGCTATGCAATTCTTAAACTTCCATGTAATTTTTGCAACTTCTAATTAATATCAACCAAGACAATTATCCAAGAAATTCTAAATACATGTTTTTTCATTCGGTATTTTATACAGAAATAGCAATTAAGAACTGCACAGGAAATTCAGGAGGAACAGCTAACACTGTTCAATACACTCCTAATAGATCAGCTGCTTCTAGGGAGAAATAGGAGAAAGTGCCATGTTTTAGGACCTATTTTCAAAACTTGTTCCTAAAATGATTTGGGGCAATAGAAGAAATGCAAGCAGGGTGAACAATTCTCCAGAGTATTTCCTTTAGTCTTGTTTCAGTTACAGCAGGGCTGTTCAATTGTGTTCTTGCAGTCCAAGGTTAATTTTTTGTGTGTCTTTGCAGAACTACTTCCTGATGAAGATAAGGAGTAATAATGTAGAAAATATTTCATGATATAACCTTGTCATAGCTTTTCCAAACTGTCTGGGAGCAAGGAGTTATTAGAGTAGAATAAACATAAAATTTCAGGGCCAGTTTTCTGGCAGGAAGAGCAAAGAAACATGGTGTTTATAAATTACTTAGGAGCTCACAGAGGAGAGGAACTTAACAAGCAGACAGGAAGGGAAGAAGAAATGTCTAGAGACAGGTTTGGTGGGAACAGGAGAGCACAGACCTGTCCAGCAGTGAAGCATCTGCAGCACTGAGCAGCATCCAAGTGAAAGGAGAAGGGGAGTCCTGAGAGGCTTGAACTGGAGGAGGAGAATTGAAGCCAGGAATGGGTTTAAGAGGCTTTATGGGTGTGAGAGAAGTCAGCTAAAGCTTGATGGAAGAGAAACTGAGTGAGAAGACGATGAGAGCAGGGAGTTTGTGATGTTCAGAGTTCTGTTACAAGAAGGAAAGATGGAGAAGTCAAAGATGTAAAGGAGGAGAAAATGGAGAACAAGACAGAATAAATACATGAAAACCAAATCTGTTAGTTCAGTGAGGCTCCTCTGTTTTATTCACACAAGCAAACAGTGGGTGTGCTTCATGTTTTACAGTGTTTCTGAGGACACTTGAGTACAGAGAGAGGTACATAAAGAAATATCTGTGTTAATAGTATGACTTTTTTGTTGGTTTGGAGTGTCCTGTAGTGCTGGACCATGTAAATCCATAGAAAGAGGCAATGTGGGTACTGGCATACTTCTAACCTGAGAGAAATAACATATAATAGATACTGGAAAGGTAGAAATGAAACAAAACAAACAAGAAATGACACCTGCAACTCTTCTGCACCTGGCTGATTGGTCTACTGAGTGGAACTTTGCTTCTTCCATCAGGGGGTAAAATCCTCTGACAGGGCACACCTTGGGGTCTGGGCTTCCCTGGAGTGAGTCCTTCTTGCCTCCCACCCTGGCTAGAATCACTTGAAGGATAAATGCTTTCAATGTCCAGATTCATTTCTTTCTTTGTTGTTTTGGGGTTTGGGTTTACTGTAGGAAACATTTTTTTTCAATTTTTTTCCTCTTTTTATTACTTAATCTCACTGCAAAGAATTAGTTTAAAGCCATCACAGATGTGTAGGGAGAGAAGTAGAGAGTGAAAGGGCTTAGATCATAGATTGGAATGTACATTCAGTGGTTTGTGAGGTTTTTGTGGGTTTTTTTTGTTTTTTAGGGTCCTTTAGTCCTTCAAATAGAGGTATTAGCTGGTGAAATACATGTTTTTTATCAGTCAGAATATACCTGAAGTGACAAACAAGTACTTTTGTGTGTAGCATTTGCAGCCTCAGTGGTGGCATGAAAGCTTCTCTAGGCATGATTCCCCAGACTGTGAGCTGCAATTATGTGAATGCAAGATGGTGACTTGTTAAAAGTATTTCATTTATAGTTTGTAGAGCTTTATATCTTCCGCAATAGAGCAATGTTCTATTTTCATGCTTTGCATTTCAGAATTTCCAGAAAGAGCTGAAGTAGCTTATCATAGACTTTATTTGTTGCTGTAGTCTCTGTCTCCAGACAGTCTCTCCAATAAAGTGTAATTCAGTGTGCTCCATCTGAAGTTATGGAGAGCTGAACAAAAATTTTTTTTATTCTTTATTTTTTTTTTTTTTTAGTGAGAAAAGCTCAGTGTTAGTCTTTTACCAACACTTGCAGTTGGTAAACAGAACCAGGCTAAAGGCATCCAGAGGAATTTCATGTGGTCAGTGCCTGTTTTTGCTGTGCTAGTGGTAGTTTTGTCTTTAGACAAAGCCCCAGTGTTTAGTGAGCTATCAAGCAGTGAGTGATTTCTGTACACTTGATGGGATGAGATCAGTAAATTATCTGGAAATGGTTTTAGGAGCAAAACCATTTCAGCTGGGCTAAAGGTCCTTCTCTCATTCTTTGTGCTCTGTGAAGTTATAGTGTTTCCAGATCCATTATCTGTGTGTTATATGGAGATTTATTTACTTTCAGCAGCAAAGTTGATCTTGTTTACTTCAGTAAGTGCTTGCTTTAGATGTTTTCTGAAAGGGATAAGGAGGAAAAAAAGCTGCTTTTTTGAAATAAATATCATATTCTGGCTGCTGCTAGCCTTCATTACCCACTTTTTTATAAACTGGAGTTTGCTGGCTTTTCGTGTGCCTTGTTGCAAAGCTTTGTTAAAACACTGCCATGGAAATGAAAGTTTCATACACATTGACATAATTAATGAAGAGGCAGGCAGCATGCTCTACCAATTAACACCACAGGGAAAAGTAAAATTGGCTTCCTTTTTGCGTGTGGTGCCAAAGTGAAGAACTGTAACACACAGCAAATAAATAGAGATCCTTTTAATGAGCTGCAAGATCGAGCTGAATAACTCTGAAAGGATGTTGTGTAAACATTGCCAACTATTTAGAGTGTTAAGAGTAATTGATGAGCTTACTTGAGAGTTTGGAGGGTTTTTTTTGGAGGGGGGTTGGGGTAGGGAAAGACTGTCAAAGAATGGAAATACTGCTTGTTAATAAATAAATTGCATTTTCAGTGCAGTTATTAGGCATGTTAAAAAATGTAACAAGTCCTTTAGAACAAATATGGAAAAAAAGAAGCAGTTTATTGCTTGCTACTTGACGAAGTTTGTCAGAACTCATTTTTTCAGCTGAGTATTTCTGTGCTTCATATTTACTCCTAATGAAAACTTGACTCATTTTTCTCTGATGCTGATTCCAAGTAGCATAACTATCTGGCAAGACATCACTCAACCTTGACTTTTTCCAGTTATCCCAAAGTCCTGATAATAACAATAGCAGGGAAGTAAACAGGTGAAATTTTTCTTTGCTTTGCATGAAGCATTCTGTTTACCTTGAGACGTAGGTGTAGAAAATTCAGAGCAGTTAAGGTAAATTTTTTTTTTCAAAAGATTCTTTCATCAAGCAGAATTATCCTAAAAGTCTCCTAAATAAGACTGAGTTTTTGGAGAATACAAAACTCCAAACCTGTGATGGTTTATAGGTGAAAAGAATTAATGGGCATTAGAAATTAGAAGGCCAGCATCATTTAGATCAAAGTATCTGTAATAACAGAAGTGCAATTTTGACTGTTCAGTGGCAGCAGCTATCTTAGAATGTCTTTATATAAGAAAATAATACATCTTCTTCACTTTCTGTTCATTCTAAATGATTTAAATTTTGACAATAATCAATTTTTAATATTTTATTTCAGCCCAGGTATTGCTATAAGGTTAAATCCAGCATATCATTTCACATTGTATGCAAGAAAATCACCAAGGTTTATCTATGAGCCTCTGCACCTCAGCATCTTAAATAAATCTTAAAATATGTCAGAATTGTAATTAAGGAAGCAAAATGTGGTAAAGCTAAAAGTAATAATTAGAAGTCGATAAAGATTGTGCTAAACTTGCTGAACAATTGACCTTTGTGACAGCCATGCCTGCTCTCAGTTATCATCACAGCAGAGAATTATGTGTCCCTTCACTTGGAATGTTAAAGGTGAAACCAGGAGTATTCAATAACTGTACAACAAAGAATATTAATATGCAAAACCAGCTAGAGACAGTTTATTGTGACTGTGGTAGGGTCCTTTACTATATGTTAAGAGATATATTGCTGAGTAGTTATTTAATTATTATTTTCTCTTTTTTTTTTTTTATCTTTTTACTGCATCCCCTCTGCATCTCTTTTGTTTTTCTCTTCAGCCTCTCGCATACCCACCTCTAGTCTCTCTTGTGTACTTTTCTTACACATCTTTGTATTGCCTAACCTTTTCCTAACCTAGATTTTGTCCTTCAAAACGCTTAATGGGCTCTGTTCTGTCCTCACTGCTGGGCCAAGTGTCTGCTGTGGTGGTGTTCAGGAGTGCCTGGCTGTTCCCAGCTAATCTGATGGCTGTCATCCTCTCCTCCCAGCCAGCTGGCTCTGCCTCTGCCTCTGCCCTGGCTCTTGCCCCCACCAAGGAGCATAACCGCATCTCTTCTGTCCCAGCTTCCTCCCTTCTGACACCATGTGCTTTTTTCTGCCACCCTTTGTGGCCCAAGTGCCTTCTGCTGCAGCCCAAGAACAACTTCCAGAAGATCTGTGATCCAGAAGGACAAAGCTGAGCTCCAGCAGGGAAGATGAGTGTGGATGCTCTGGGAGAGAGAGAAAGGACAAATTCCTCCAGGATTTATAAGAAGAAACTGCGTTACATCTGACTCCTGTGAGGATTCCACGTGTAATTGTATCTTCTCTAATTGACTTGTGCTTCAGAAAAACATTCATTTTCATCAGTGTTTCATTTCTCCAAAATTCTAAAGAGGTGAAATAGCACTGAAAGGTTGTGGTTTGACCCCTGCCAGCACCTGAGAACCACAGAGCTGCTCACGGAGTGCCCCCACTGCTGCCCACCCTGGGAGGGAGGAGAATCTGTGAAAAACCCCAAAGCTCTGAGATAAAGACACTCAACAGGTACAGCAAAACCAGGAATTCATTCCCAGTGCCCTTGGCAGGAATGAGCACCATTCCTGGTGTCCATCACCCAGGACAGCTGGGCTCCACCACGTGGGACAGTGGCCTGGGAGGACAAAGAGCATCGCCCCAAACATCCCCCTCCTCCTCCTTCTCCAGCTTCAGAGGCTGAGATTGATGTGGGATATTCTGGAATATCCCTTGGGTCAGCTGTCCTGGCTGTGTCCAGTCCCTGGAGCACGCCTAGCCCCAGCAGAAGCAGCTTTGGCTCTGTGTCAGCTCTGCTCAGCAGTGACAAAAACTTCCCTGTCTTGTCAGAGATTCCTTGTGTTTGCAGCACAACTCCAAACGGCAGCCCCACACTATCTACTTTGGAGAAAATTAACTCTCTCCCAGCCCAAACCAGCAAACTAAATTCAATCATTTGTCTTCAGGTTGTACGAAGTTTCTTTATTGGATCTGGCCAAGGATAAATTATAATGAATAACTTGATAACAGTTATCAAGAGAACATAAAGTGCAATGGATGTATTAAAGACTGATGGCCATAATTTCTGTGATAGAAAACTGGAATGGTGTGGAGATCTATAGTGCTGAAATCCTTCTTGCATTCATGCTTTGTACAGCAAGCATATTTCAGACCACACATATGTGCAATAGGTAGGAGAAGGTGAGAAGTACAAAATATCTTCTGTTGGGTGAGATCTTAAATAGATTAGGGTTCTTGAGCTTGGAATGATAACAGATAAGTGAGAAGAGAGGCCTAGACAATCATCAGTGCTTCAAAGAAAATGGAATGTTTTGCTGTATAAGAATCAGTTGATATAAGAACTCATTGATATTGTCAGCCAGCAAGTTCAGTATTAGCATAACAATGGGTTTTCTTCACATGGAGCAGGATTGTGGCACTTGGAATTTATTTGGGATCCAGCAGGATGGATCCAGTGGCTGTGTAGAAGTTCTGGCTCAGAAAGCTCAGCAGTCCCTGGCTGCAGGTTGTATTTTGCAGACCAGGACATGCTCACATGGCATTTCTTATGTTCCTTCCCTAAATGTTTGCCCCTGTGATTCTGGACTAGATCAGCCTTTTCTCTTGGCCAGTGTGGCAATTCTTATATATTAAAAAATACGTATGAACTAGATGTTGTTGCTACAAAACTGTTGCAATGAATAAGGGCTAATTAAACAGGTTTAGTGTTCAAACTCCAATGAAAGAGCAGCTTGGTATGATTTACATTTTTGTGCCTTGAATTCAGTTTATTCAAGTAAATATGAGGTGCTTAAGGTGGACAGGTTAGAGCCTATTAATTACCTTGCTCTGTACATATAAGCAATATACGTGCCAGCTCCAATCTCTAATAAATCCATCAGCTCTGGGGGTTTTCCTGCTCATTCCCAGTGAGTGTGAGTGCATGTGACAGGCCATGGTTCTGTCACAACGAATTGTCCCCCTTGGAGAGCTGGCAGCACAGGGAAGTGACAACTTAATGGAAGCTAAAGCACTCTAATGGCAGTGCCTGGTGAAAGGCAGGGGAAGTCATCCCCAGCGCTTGCCCTGGCTCTTGGAAATGTCTCTTTGCATTTCTGCTAATGTGCAGGATCCTGGAGCTGGGCTGCAGTCACATTTGCAGGTATTATTCAACGAAAGGCCATTCAGCCAAGCACTTGTTTGTGGGCAGACTTGGCTCCAGCAGGGTCAGCCCCTGTGACACTGTGACCTTCTCCATGTGCTCCCAGTCCTGCAGCATCACTCACTCTCAAACCTCTCCTCTGGGAGCCACAGAAACCCATTTCCAGCACCTAACACCAATGGAAGTACAAGCATTTTATCTATTACATAGATATTTTTATTTAGTTATGAATGGAATATGTGCTTAACCAAATGGATGAGAAGATAATGCACTTTCTCTAAGTGTATTTGTTTACAGGTGAAGAATATAGAGATGAATTTTCCTGCCTTTTACTGGTGCTATGAACAAAAAGTTGTGTTGAGCCAATGGATAAAATTATTGTACTGAGATTATTTCATGTTGTTTTAATATCTTTTCAGATTGCATTGGTGTATGTGAACATATTTATTTATAAATAAATAAAACCCCAGTAATATGCATACATTTGTGGACTGTCTTATAAGTGCCCAGTGATTACATTTAAATATTTTCATTTTAATTACATTTTAATATTTTAATAACTTTTATAAATTAAGCTGTGGATATTCAATCTAGATTATTGTATTTTTATTAGGTTTACATGCAAATAATTACTTTGTTCCTGGTTTTCTTGGTGTGCTGGTGCTTTTGGACAAAACCAGAATAGCAATCACTTTCAGTAGAATAATATTTCTTCATCTTTTAATAAAAAGCATGTATGCTTTTCAGGTTGTAATTAGCCAGGTAGATTAAAAAATTAAAAAATATTTCTAATAGCAGAATTTCTAAGATTTACTGAACTTAATCAGTATTATACAATTTCAATTAAAACTCCTCTGTACATTCAGGGCCTGTGGGGTTTCTGTTATATAATACTTCTCTTTTCAGTTCCTTAACAGAATTGTTCTCTCTTAGAAATTGTTTCCTTAACACACAGAGGCAATATGAACTCACACAATCTTTGCTTCACTTAAATTGGGATTTTCCTCAGGTAAGAATTTGATTTCCCAGTGTGAGAGATGTCTCCCCTCTTTTACTGGGTGCACCAAGCTTCTCTAAGAGCCAGAGCACAGCTTCCAAATTGTTTTGTCACTTTGATTTTGCAGTTGCTTGAAGTATTCAGTTAACTCCTTTTAATCTCTTATTTTGAATGATTTTGTGTTATTAGAGAAAAGACAGGCTACTTTCTTGTTCCTTAGACTTAATTGTGGGTTTACAGAATTATATATATATATATATTTCTTTGTATATGTGCATATATGTTCTTTTACTTTCTTAGGCTAATGAAAAATTCACTGTACTGATGAACTTTATGTTGTCAGCTGAAGATTAATTCCTGCTTTTTAACAATATTTCATTTTAATTTATTTTAACTAACTGAAGGTAACAAACAAGGGTCTTCACTGTTTCAGTTTCCTGCAAGCCACTGATTGATGCAAGGGAAATTTTCCCTTCATGCAGGTATACATGTGTGTGTGTATGTATGTAGACACATACATGTATATTCAAATTATTCTCCAAATTCTTGTCCAAATTGCTAATTTGACATTTTTTAATTGAAAGAATTGGTATTCTGTGAAACAGTGCCAAGTTCACACAGATACAAAAATTGAAATATTTGTCTGCATGAGGTGAATCAAGTGAGAGTGGGATTTTTCTGCTCACACAGGCCTCTGTTGCCCCACCTTTAAAAAGTAGCTTGCTTTCAATTTATGCAGAACAAATACCTTGCCTCGTGCAAGGAGGACATTGGCACATGCAGGGGACATTTTTTAATTTGGGCAAAGTGTATAATATATCATACATGTTTGCTAAATTGTAAGAATTTAAGACCACTTTCTTCAAGAAAAATCTGGACTCTGGAATGGTATCAAGTTTTGTTGGAACTGAGACAAAAGTGAAGTGTGCACAATAATTATTTAGTTCATCTCTGGGCTGCTTTTTAGGTGTTGTGAAGGAAAAAAGCAAGAGGAAATATAGTTGCAGTCAGAGGTCAATGTAAAGAAGTCCAGGTAAATCAAAACTATTCTACACTCTAAATAATTTACTCTTCTCCCCTTGCCTTGTCCTTTCCCACCCCACCCCTGTGGTATTTTCTGAGTCCCCCATCATGGGGAGGAAAGATGAACCTGACTCCATGTTCTTAGAAGGCTGATTTATTATTTTATGATTTATATTGTATTAAAGAATGCTATACTAAAAGTATTCTGAAGAGTAGAGAAAGGATACAGACAGAAGGCTACAAGATAATAATGGAAAACTCATGACTCCTTCCTGAGTCCCAACACAGCCTGATCCTGATTGTTTATCCAACATGTGAATTGTTTTGACTTACTGGCCAATCTCCAACCACATTCCAAAGCAGCAAAACACGGGAGAAGCAAATCAGATAATATTGTTTTCCTTTTTCTCTGAGACTTCTCAGCTTCCCAGGAGAAGAATCCCGGGCAAAGAAATTTTTCAGAAAATATGATGGTGACACTCCCCTACTGTTTGTTTGCCCCCCAGACCTTTTAATTCCCTCTTGGCTTCTTTGTAGTGTTTCTAACCCGAGACAACCCCATGTAGTTTAACACACAGAATGCTCCAGCTGGGAAAATCCAATGGAGGTTTGCAGCATTTTACAGCCTTCTTCCTGCCTCCAAAGTTCTGAGAGGCAGATAAACCTCCTGGGATCTCCTGGTGGGCTGGGCAGGGTGTGCAGGGATTGCTGTCCCAGCCTCAGAGGGGCTGAACTGGCTCAGGTGAGCAGGGACCCTCCAGTGGCAGAGATCTGCCTCATTCTGTTTACACGCAGCAAATTTGGAATTTACACAGAAAACTAATGGGGTCTCTGGTGTCTCACAGATTTCCTTGGCTTTATCTGCTCTGGATAATTAATGTAACCAAGTGAGTGGATGAGCTCTTTTCTGTAGGAGTCAATAGGCAAGGATGTTTGGAAAAGGAATGAACTGCTAAGATTAATTGCAAGGCTGAACAGCCTGGTGAGGGATTCAGAAGGAAGTGCCAATGCCTTTATATCCAAAAGATTTCTTTATTAAACGTTGTTCAAAATCTCAGTAACATTAGATATTAGATTGGACTGAAGATAATGCTTTATTGTTGCTGTTCTAGTCTTAAAATTTGCAAACTATTAATTGCTGTTAGAGAATAATTCATATGAATATTGATCTCAATCAGCTCAGCTGGATTTTTAGTATTCTTCATAATGATAGCCAATCCAAATAATAATTTTAAAAATGCATTTTCTAAAATGTACAGTGGTTGAATAGTCAGCAGAAAGATTTAAATCAAAGTTTTATGTGAACTGCTTTATGGGAAAAAAATACCTAAAAAGCAAAGATCAGATGGTAACAGGATTCAGTTAGGGAATTCTGGGTTTGCTTAGCATTTCTTTAGTCATTTTAGAGATAATTTGTCTTTCAAGTTGAGATTTTTTTATCCCTGTTTATTTTATCAAAGTGCTGCTTACCTATAGTTTACCAGTATTTATAGATAGATTTCCTGAAGGGAAAATATGTGGTGGGATGTTTTGGGGGGTAAATATTAGGAATATTTTGAACCTATTGGTGAATTCTGTCTGCAGAGCTCTGTTGTTGTTTTGAGTGCCACTCATGTAACACCTGACAGTGCGGATCTAAAATGTGCAGCCAGGCTTGTGAATGGCAGATAGGAACATGGAAGTGCAAGGAGGAAAATCCTGAGTACTCAAAGGAAGGAACATGTCAGCAGGTACTGTGCTTGAGTTCAGACAGAGGTTTTATTTTTTTTTTCCCTCAACCATTTTAGCATGAAATCAATGGGGAATGCATAATTTTTTAGATGTGTCTGAGATTGCACAGCAAATGGTCACCAATGAGACTCTCAGCTGCCACACAATCTGGCACAGCTCCTTTCTGCTCCATAGCTCCCAGTTGCATTCAGCCCACTGTCGATGTGATGCCTCTTTCTGGCTCCTTGCCCATCTGTTTTAGTAATTACTGTCATATAAACTGATATTTCTGGACTAGAAACCATGTTGTTGTGAGATAAGCCCGTTGGAGTTACCTTTTGTGACGTGTTCAAGCAGCTCACTGACTTTCTACTTCAAGCTGTAAAATTTGCATCAACATTTCCTGCAATATATAGAGAAGGATACTATGATTTTTTTATTTTTTTTTTTAACACAAGGAGTTATAATGAAATAGAATCTGATTTTGATACTGCTTCTTTTTTATCACAGCTATGGTACATTCACAGTTTTAGCTCTTTTTTATTTTTTTTTAGGATCACAATAAAAAACAGTGTCCTTGAATAAAGTATTTGTGTTAATAAGTTTTGGCAGACATAATTTTTTAAAGTGTAAAATACACAAGGAAGTGGTTTTCCCTATCCAAATCATCCATTAGCACAACAGGACCATCCAAAATGACATCATCACATATACCAGCTAAAGCACAAACATTTCAGGAGGGTGAAGAGCAGCTTTATTCTGACAGAAATTGAGCAGAATCAAAGGTGAGTTACAAGAAAGGCTCAGACAACATCCTATCACCAATTTAACCCATTAACAGCCCCAGGGGCAAAAGGAGAGGAGCCAACACAAATATCAGTGGTGTGTGCCAAGGAGCCAGATGCCATCACTGCAAAATCACTGCCTCAGCTTGGCATCTGTGCCTTCAGCCTGCCAGCCCCACAGGGAGGAGAAGCTGGGCAGGCAGCATTGATTGGGGCTGCAGAGAAAGTGCTTCTCTCTCTTCCCTTTGCCTTTCTTCATAGCTGGGCTCTTGGCTGGCATTGGCAAAGTTTGTAATGAGAGAGCAGAGAGAGCTCAGGCATTTCCATACAAACTTAAATACTATATATTTATTATATATTTATTATTATTTATTATTTTACCTATTATTGACATACTATTTATTATATATACATATTATATATACATATATATATTACATATACCTATATATATATATATATATATATATATATATATATATACACACATACAACTATATATATATA
>JAWWEY010000041.1:4055663-4108352 GCA_035582745.1 Loriotus luctuosus
CTGGATGTGCTCAGTGTCCCAAGGTCCTTCCCAAGCTGAGGGGCCAGAGCTGGGCACAGCACTCCAGGTGTGCCCTCCCCAGTGCCCAGTACAGGGGCAGAATGACCTCCCTGCTCCTGCTGGCCACACCATTCCTGACACAGGCCTTCTTGGACACCAGGGCACTGCTGGCTCATGTCCATCCTGCTGTCCCCCACGTCCCTTTGTGCCTGGGCACTGTCCAGCCACACTGTCCCCAGCCTGTGGCATTGCGGGGAGTTACTGTGGCCAAAATGCAGGAATGGGCACTTGGACTTATTAAACTTCATGCTGGCTCCTCTGACTCTCAAACCCAAGTGAATCCCACATTTGGACACCATGAGGTGTGATAAGCACTGACAAGGGAGAGGAATCAGCCCCTGAGCCCCACAACTGGACAGGGCTGAGCTGGGATAGTGCAGCTGACTTCTTCACACCACTCCAACAAAGAGGGATTGTAACACTTGAATAGGTGTTGACTTTATTAGGTAGTGTTCAGAGATGTGAGATTCATCCTCAAAGTTAAATTGATGAATTTAAACTCTTTGGAATTAAATGTTCGAGTTTAGACCATTTCTTTGTGCTTCTCAAAACTCATGAAAGGCAGTATTCTCAAGAGGTTCTAGCAGTCTTTGATAGGTCACCAGAGAAAATGGGATATTTTTCAGGAACATGACTTTGGCCCTGTCAAGTCAGTCAGAATACCTGCTCAAATTTGACCAACAACTATTAAATAACTCCCAGAAATTAATGGGTTGAAATCTCATGACTTTGCCTCTTCTGAACATCTCTCCCATCCCAGTGCAGGTGGGGCTGAATGTGCAGGTCCTGCAGGAGCAGCTGATTGTTCTGCCCCTGGCTCACAATTCCAAGGTTTTGTTGGAGCAGGGAAGGATGCTGGAGAACAAAAAAGAATGAATGAAATCAAGGAACCAAAGTTTTTTTTATTTTGTGCTTCAGTCATTCCAGTGTTATTTTGCCTATGCATATTCTCAACTGACTGAGGGAGGGTCAAGCTCTGTATGGGAAACATGTATGGAATAAAACAAGCAGGATGTTTAAATTCTAATTTCACAGATACACTTACTTCTGGTGTTTTGTAGGCTTTATTATTTAGTTCAAAGTCTTAGTAAATGATGTAATTTACTTTTGTCATTATCAATATATAAAATCATTTAGGGGTAGGTAATATGAAAAGAGTAAAAAAACCTGCAAGTTTCTCCAGTAATTAGGACTGTGTACAACTCCATTTTGTTGATATGATTTTTTGATTTCAGCTTGCAAGTAACTGAGATCTAGAGCAACCTCAGAACTGAGCAAATTCTTCTTTGTGTGTTTTTCAGTAATTTTAAAGTAAATGCTGGGGGAAACCTATTAACTCAGATTTCTGTGTAAAGTATTAGCATTTGCAGTTTGTCTGTGACTTCAGGGGTATAAGTTTTCTTTGTAAGAATATCATTTGCCATTACAGAGGCCATAGGGTGGGTTTTGCTGGATTGTTTTATCTGTTAGTAATACATCTCATAATTCCCTAACTAACAATGATTTTTCTTAAGCACTCTTTAAAAGCATTTCTGTAGAGAACCTGATACTCATCAACAGGATTAAAATGACTGATGAATTATGCAGCAAGGCTGTCTGCTCCTTGACTAAGTATTTTATGGCAATTGAATCACTTTGGCAAGATTTAGGTAAATAAGATTGTTAAAGTTTGCTTGTTTCAAATGTATTTCGTTCCATATTATTTCAGTCTTGAAAATCATATTGAGTTTTCAGCACTAGGTGCTGAAATATTTAAGTAAGAATGAGGAGAACATGAAAGCAACACCTTAAGAGAAATTTTTTGAGGATCAGTGGTGTGTATCAGGTGTGGTTATCCACTCCCAGAACTGCCCTTTTAGTGTTGTTTTATTGTAGAAAATGATAAAACTAGATACAATGATAAACCTACAATGGAGTTTAACTTGAAATGCAGCACTAAATCCTTGAGAAAAATGTTCCTGCTGCCTTCTCTGCAGCACTGCAGTGTTCTGTGTTCAGAGCCCAGGACTGCACTCACCGAGTGCTCAGGCTTCCCTTCCACCAGTTCCATGAGTTTGGCTCAAGGTAAATGGAGGATGAAACAGTGCTACAGATATTTTACTGGTTGTTATTTGTAGTCTAGCTGCTGGTTTAGTTAGGCTGGCATTTGGTTTTTTTGCTGTTTTGTTTTATCTGTGAGATCCTGAAGTTGCCCTGTCTGGAGATTACTGGTGAGTCCTTGCCTTTAATTTTGCTCCTAACTATTACTCTAGTGAAGACAATTCCAAGATTTAATATTTTAGCTTTTTTATTGATAGGTAAGATTTTAACACCCTAGAAATGTTTCTTATCAGAATTAAGGAATGTAGTTTTGGCACCAATAATATGGCTTCAGGTAAAAGATCCAATGGTAAAATGGCATCTATAATGCACATAGTGCAGCTGATCCAGTGAGATCTGTGCTGTGCCTTAGTAAGGGTTGGGATTGTCTCTGGAGCAGAATGGATTTATGTGCACAGGGGGGGAAGGTCTGTGCCTTTGGGGATCCCTTTCAGTAAGAAGGAGGCATTAAATGAGATGTGGTGGAACCCTTTGTGTGCAGGTGGGATGGCTTGTGCTGGCTGAGGTCTGATGGTGGCACCTGCTGGCTGTTGGGTGGCCTGGCTGCAATTCCCAGCTGATCCCAATCAGTGCCCTGCAGCAGAGCAATCTCCATCACCACTTGCACCTGTGGTGGGAGGAGCCCTGCCTGGGCACCTGGTGGGTCAGAGCTGATAAAAGGTTTGGGAGAGGTAGCACTTGCACTGTGCTGAGTTCAGCTGCATGGAACAACAGGTATGGGAGCATTTGGTGTGAATGATTTTACAATTTAGCTGGTTTTAAATGTTGAGTTTATCTCTGTAATAATGCACAGGACTTGTACAGAATTGTGGTTTTTATTTATATGGATGTTTTTTATGGATATAGATATATTTTCCTGAACTTTAAGGAAAGGAAGTGACTTTTAAAGTCTTGGCTTTCTATTGCTTTGAACAACCATTACAAAAACATGGTACTTGAAGCTTCTCGGTTCTCTGCCTCTTAATTTAAATACAGTATTTGCAAATGAATAATTTTATCTGTTTGATGTACTTTTTATGCATTTTTTGAGCAGAAATTAAGCATAAGTTTTGGAGATCTACTATTTGTATAAACATGTCCAGGCTCTGGCTGAAGAGGAGGGCAATGCTTCCCCTTGCCAGCTTTACCTGACCTGTTTGGCCTAATGTGAGAAATGTTTCTGCTCCTTTTGTGTCTTGGGATGTCCATGAAGGAGCCTTTCCCAGAGGAGAAGTTGGGTTTGGTGGGTGAAGCTACAAAAGATGAGGCTGGAGAGTTAAGCCAGGCCCAGATGGGTTCTCTGTGCACAGGATCAATCAGACACCATTGTGGGAAGGACTGGGAGCCCCAGGATATATGTGGGGTTTCATTTTGTGTGTGAGTCCATCCAGCCCCATATGTTCAGGCACTTTATTAACAGGTGTTCTCTGACCTCACTGATATTCTCTGACTCCAAGAGCTGAATTTCATGTATCAGTCAGGTTTGCAGAAAAGACCATATTCACATAAAAGCAATTCTTTAAAATCTCCTTCTAGGTATTTTTTCTTTTATTTTTTTAAGTGTTGGTATTATTTTATGTAGTTTTAATTAATAAATAATACTATTTCTATTAAAATAAATCATATTGTATGAGTATCATGTTGAGAGATGGCAAAGTAAGGTATAATTTCCTCACAAAATATAACAGCTGTGAGAGGATCCAGTCTCAATTTTTATATGATTAGAATTAAACCAAAACCAAATGACTTTGCTTTGTGTCTTTAAGATTTATATTTTAATCTGAGAATCTTTGGAGGCATTCCATAAATAGAAATTAGCAACTGCAAAACTAATTCAGATGGACTAAAAATGAGTCAAATTTGAAGAGTAGTTTATTTTCGAATTTCTGTGACACTTTCTTTAATTTGGATACTTGTAGTAATTTTTGTTTAATTATGGTGTTAAAATTTTGATGTTGCTGAATTTTCTTGAAATTATTTTAAATTTCGTGAACAAATTCTAAATCTTCAAGGAATGGACAAAACCATAGTCTTAGCTGGAGAACTAGTTTTGGTAATTTAAGGAGAGCAAAGAGGAAGCGTTATTTATGTGCATAAGAACATTTCAAAGAGAATTTTGCTAATTTTTTTTTCCCCTTCGAAGTACATGAATATGAATTGGAGAATTTTTTTGAGTGTGAAGTGAAAGGGAAAAAGGGGAACTGGTCTCTCTGATGCTTTGTTACTTGGAATTTGAGGCAAAGATTCTCTCTATTAAAGAACCCCACGAGAAAATCCTTTAAGACTGGCATAAGCACAGTTGGAATAAATAAGCTTTAAAGCTTTCTTTCTGTTTGTGAGGGGTTTTGTGCTTGTCATGGCTGGGAGATTCTTGGAAGTCAGAGGGAAGCTGGCTGGTGTGCAAGTGCTGCTGGTGGTGCTGGTGCTCACGCTGAGGAACACCTGCTCCTCCCCAGGGTGCCCAGCCTATTTCTGCTGCAAACCACTCAGCTCCACATTTTGTACATTCCACAGAGCACATGCAGCGTGTGGTTCCTGGAAATCACTCTGCCAGGGAGGTGAAGGTCCCATCCAGAGTTAAATGTTGTTTGATGCTTGAGTGGAGGAGTGTGGTCGTAGGTTTGTGACATAGAACACTGAGAGAGGTCTCAAACTAAGAAATGGCAGGTAATCTTTGTGTAATTGTCCAGCAGGAGTAGATTTTAATACTGAGTCTTGGATGGTCTGAATCCTGGAGGATGAGACACTTGAAGTTTGCTGAAATAATGCCAAAAAAGCAGCAGAGGGGAACAGGAGAGTGAATTTAGAGTTCCCAGTGTGAATTTTGTTGCATTAGGAAAGTTTATAAAGGAAGGAATTACAGGTAGGAGAGAAGAAGGATGGCCACCACAGCAAGGGAGAGCTGATTAGTGTTGATGAAAGTGGCTTTGAGAAAATATTGTAGATGAATTTTCGCACTCTAGTTAGTAGCTGAGGGAAAAAAGACTCAGTGGTGTGGAGTGTGACACCTTATCAATTGAAGTAGGAGAAGATGAAAAAAAAAAAAGGACCAATTAGAGTGTGAAGAGAGGAGGAGGGAGCTGATGCTGGACTCATGAACAGAAAGAGGTTACACTAATGAAACAACTGGAAATGTAATATGGAAAGGACAGGATCCCTGGACAATTGAGGGGAAAATGCAATTAGGAAAAAAAAGCAACTACTTCATTGAAAATTGGTGGATAAACCAGAAGAAAAAGAAATGAGCCAATGTTGACTCTGTGTATAAAATTGGACTTTCTGGTACTTCTGTCCCTATCTCAAACTAAACAACTCTTTTTAGGCAGCTTTGTATCAATTTCATACACAAAACTCCTTCCATGCCTAAGCTTGTCATTCTGCAAGGTTAGAGAGCCAAAATTCCTAAGTGGGGAAAAAAAAAAAAACACAATAAAAAAAAACCAACAAAAACCAACCTTTTCCTCCTAGATTCCAACAAAGGAATGAGACTGGGTCATGGCATCAGGGATCTGTCTTCTGGAATGGGATTTTGGAGAGTGTGTAGGCACCTACCTTGGGAACCCTTGGTAGTGCTTCAGTATAAACTGAAGCTTAAAGCTACAAACCCCTCAGTTTTAGTTCTCCTGAGTAATATCTTTATCTCTTGGGGTGAATTGGGTATTTAGCTATAACCTGTCAGGCTTGGTCATAAGAACTGGAAGTTTTAGGTAAAATTCAGATTTAAAGCTAAAAGAAAGAACTAGAGATAAAGGAGTCATTGAGCTAAATTTGGAAGTGACTTAGCCCATGTTATGGGGCAGGGCCAAAATGATGAGGAATATTTTGAGTTTTGCAGGTAGATGATGGTGAACAAAGTCATGGAGGGAACTGCAAAGGAATCCTTCATTGCACTGGGGGGATCCCTTACTCTGGGGAGTGGACAGGAAGCAAAGGACTGGGGAAGTGGAGACAGGGAGGATTTCTTGGTGCAATACATGAGCATGTTAATATCTGTCTGGTGGACATTAAAGTGAGTCCAGCATTGAGGACTAAGTGTGGTGGACTTAGATGCAGAATATATGAGGGGATACCCAGATGTGGACAGAATAATAAAAGAAGTGGTTTCACTGTGGAAGGAAGCTGTGCTGATGTCCAGTTAATTTAATTCCTACTGAAAAAAGAGGCAACCTTTACATAATAGCATAATTAATCTATCACATATTCTCCCTCTGAGATTTGACATCCTTTTAATTTTTAAGAAGTTAATAATATTTCATAAGAAAAACTTCTTGATCAAGTTGTGTTTATGCTGTCCTACTGTGTATTCTTACAATTAAATTTGATGCTACTTTGGTTATTTTAATTTTTATTACTATTACATGGAAACAAGCTATAAAGTTATGTTCTCCTGCAGCTTATTTTGTCCTCAAAGTAAAATTGTTTCCTTGTGAATTTATAACAGCAGCAAAGTGTGAGATGTGGTGGTACAAATTATGGAGGGGAAAAAAAAAACCACAACAACAAAACAAATGGGGCAAACTTCTGAGGATTAATGAATTTGTGTGAAAATTTTCGTTTAAAATAACTGCTGTATATGTGAACAAAATAGAGTGTAGTACTGCAAGTAACTTGTGTCTATATAAAATAAGAAAACAAAATTTGGTGTAAAAGCAAATCTAAGTGAAACATGCACAATCAAATACTCTCCCTTTCTCCCATCTGATACTTGACAAACTGCCACAAGTGGCACCAGGCAAAAGTAGGCTTTGTCACTTCAGGTCCAGCTGTATACTTTTGAGTAGTTTTTAGCCCTCCCTTTCTATGGACTGAAAATAAACAAGGTGTACACAATTTTCTGTGGTTAATATTCCTTAATCTTTAGATTAATTTTAAAAAGCTATGAAGTTTTAAGTTTCATTGAGTTAATTTTCTAAGAATACTATTGTCATGTCTTCTCATCTGGAGCTGTGGAAAAACCTTTTAGGGCAAGACTACACATTTTCCTAATGGAAAAACCATTATAGGGCAAGGCACACTAGTTGTCTTTCTAAGATTGTGATATAAAGAATAACCTAAACGCTAATTATTAAGCTGCACAGCTGTGTCCAAGGGGTCCTTTTGTATGCAGGCTTGTTCCAGTGTGTCAGACCTAAAGAATTGCTTTAAGTACCTGTTTGTAGAAGTTGATTTGGTGTTGTGACAGTAATGCATGGGGGGTGTGAGCACCCTGGGGTTCCTAAATGAAATGTCCTGGTGTCTGCATTACCCTCGTGCTGAGGGAGGTGACAGCGGGATTGACAGAGGATTTTTGCTGCACCAATTTCTGTTTCATCTTCTTGGGTCTGCCTATGTCCCTGCTTCCCAAGTTTGGAGGTAACAGCTGAGATAAAGCTATTTGGATATTTTTATTTTATTTTTTTCCCTGACCATGCAATGGCACATCATAAACTTTGCTAAAGCAGAGCTGCTGCACTCATTGCTCTTGTTCTGCCCAGCGCAGCCCTCCCTTAGTCCTGACCATTGTTCCTGTGCCACCAGCCCATCCCCAGCCCCTTTTCTCTTGAGGCACCAGCCACGCTGGCTTTGCACTGCCTGCCCACCGAGTCTCGGTGCGGATGGAGCACAAAAAGCGGCCGGGAAGGGAGAGGAGCGAGCAGGGACCATGGGGAGCTCGGGGCGCTCGGGATGGCGCTGCTGGGGCCCGGGCAGCGCTGTCCGCAGGGAATGCCAGCTGCGTCCGGGCCGGAGCCGTGTCCCCTGGAAGGTGCCGTGTCCCCTGGAAGGTTCCGTGTCCCCTGGAAGGTTCCGTGTCCCCTGGAAGGAATGAGCCGTGTCTCCGCTAGATGGAGCGCCCGGAACGGCGGAGCGGGAGCGCAGCGGGAGCGCTCCCGGCCCCGCTCCGCACGCACCCGAACCGCCCGCAGGGCTTAAACCAGCCTTGTTTGCATCCCCCCAGGTTCTCTACAGAATACCCACATTTGCCTTGTTTGCATCCTCCCAGGTTCCCTACAGAACACCCACATTTGCCTTGTTTGCATCCCCCCAGGTTCCCTACAGAATACCCACATTTGCCTTGTTTGCATCCCCCCAGGTTCCCTACAGAACACCCACATTTGCCTTGTTTGCATCCCTTCCCTACAGAATACCCACACCGGCCTTGTTTCCATCCCCCCAGGTTCCCCACAAAATACCCCAAAACAGGGAGATCACCCCTGCCAAGGAACGCACGCCCCTAACTCTCTAAAGGCTGAATATTTTATTTATTTTCTTGCCTTTCTCCCCTTGGTGGAAATAAGAGCTCCTGGCTGCTTCTGTTGTGAAAGATCTAGAGTTAATGCTGAGTGCTTGTGAAACGTGTGTGGAGTGGTGCTGAAGAGGTTAACTCTGTGCTACAGAGGGTTTGGAGATTGGGTATGAGGTACTGGAGAAGTCAGTGGATGTAACACTGTGCTTAATAGAAACAGAAAATTAGTGATTCTTGCTTGCCTGAGGTATGCATGAGCCTCTGTAATGTCCTGATGTTTGTGCAAAAAAAACTACTTACTAAAGGAGAGATAAACCTGATATTAGAAATAGGGACAGTTATAATAAGAAAATACCACTGGAAGGATAAGATGTCGCCTTTTAATTTACAAGAACAGAGGGAAGCCCTATTTAATATTTTTTGACAATACAGAGTATAAAAAAATTCTGTTATGTTTCTCCACTTAAAAAAAAAATACAGTGTATCTACAAAAAATAGAATACTATGTGAAATACAGGCAGAGATATTGATAATTGATAGTAATTTATCAAAATTGGTTACTGATCTATTCAATTTTATAATATGCTGCTTTTCCTGGTTTCAAGTCCAGGGAGCTATTTTTTCATGTTCTGATAGATAAGGAGAATTTAGAGAAAGGGCTGTTCTATTAGATTCTATGCCACTTGCCTGAATTATTTTTCTACCATACCAACCACTTTAGAAAGTTGAGAAGAAACTACCTTCTTCACATGGAGCATTTCAAATGCAGTCATGATTTATTTTTTCTAATGCTTGATCCTCTGTGTGTGAACTTCTTAATGTAGGCTACCACTGAGATGAGTTTGAGGTGTAAGAAGGTGTGTAGTGGTGCAGGTGATGTGTTTCAGAGCCTTCCTTTACTTGATGGAAATGGATGGAATGTTAGGTAGTCTGCTGTGGTAATTCCAAAGGTTGACTTCTAGGTCAAAGGTCTGGAAATGCAAAATTTGAACTTAAGTTTGAAGTTGACTACCAGGTCACAACAACGGAGTGGTTGATTTTAAATAGAAAGTGTTGTGTTAAATAAACAGATGCATTGTAAATACAAGTGGGTTTGGATTTGTAAGTCAGCTGTGTGAGAAATGTTGTTGGTCCTTTTTACAGAATTTCTCTGCTTTCATGTTGTTATTTGCACGTTCAAGACTGATCCAGGCTTTGCTGGTGGCATTTTTCAAATGGTGTTCTCAGTGACTGTGGGGAGAAGGTTTCTGCCTGCAAGTTCTCTGTCTGTGCCATAAATCATGACATGGGCAACCCAAAGAGGCTGGAGGAGGGAGTGTTGCCTCTCCTGGTGGTGCAGTAGTCATTGCCTTTCAGATGCATCCATTATTAGTGTGGAAGAAGGTTTTCTCTCCTAGAATGTTTCTAGGATCTCCCACAGAGGCTGATGTGGGCAGTGTAGAGTGTTGGCCTCTTTGTTTTGCTTGTTTTTTCTAATTGTAAGATGTTGATATTTGTTGTTAATTGATAGGTACTTGATAATATCAGCAGCTGAGTGTGGGGTGAGTTCAGTTCCTGACCCAAGAGGGCTGAAGGATGGTGGGAAATGTGCTGGAGGTGTAGTGGCCTTGGCAATTGCCCACTCTGGTTGTGGCAGAAGGAAGGAAAAATGGAACTGTCTCCAATTTGCAGCCAAGATGTCTCTGGGGTCTGTGCTGCTCTGTGGCACTGCCTGGTGCTGTTGCAGGGACACTGTCCCTGTGCAGGGCCAGGGAAGGTCAGGCTGTGCCCAGGCATTCCTGTCCCCTTGGCACAGCTGTGGTGGCACTTAGGGTATATATAGCCATAACTGGGACTGGGGGGGTGATTAATGGGCTGGGTTAGGGACAAAAGTGTGTGTAAACAAGGAAATGGCTTTAAAGAAGAGACATTGATTTTATACTTATAAAAATAAAACACACTTTGTTACCTTTTTTTCTTTTTAGACATAATGACAAGTTATCCTTGGAAGGGATGAAAATTGGTAATGACTTTCCCCTGCATCTCTTGAAGGAGCATATATCAGGCTAAAGAATTGTGTTTCTTTTTTAGGTCTCTAACACTACTGAATTATGAATGTTTATTGTTTCTCTGTGTAAAGATGATTTGGATAGTTAAGATATTGCTGTTCTTTTTTAATAACATAATTATGTAAATATCAGGAATCCATAGTATCTGAGTCATTTTTTCTTACTTCGAATTAGGTGAAAATTAAGGATAAAAGGCCAATGAGAAATTCACTTCTACAATGACTGTTAGCTACATTGACAGTGCTAAATTCTCTTGAAGTGATTGTTCAACACACTGCTTTTAAGAATTTAATCTGTTTTATGGATGTCCTTTTAGCTGTAAAATAGTGCAGTAGACAGAAGAAGCTTTGCTTGACCATCACCATGTTCCAGAACCTCACTTTGGGAAATTGGATAGGCTTATATAGTTCCAAACTGTTTGGCTAGGAAGCATGCTGCCTTTGATTTTGACATAATGTAGAAGGAGTTGGTTACCTTACATAACGTATTTGTTTTTCATTAAACATGCTGATAAGGTCTCATTAAAGTGCCATGTATTATTTATGGTATTTCATACGAAACTGAACTGAGGAAAAACTTCTCTCAGCTTAGGGCATTTGCAGAATAACAGCCTTTCTGGGCTAGAAAAAAAATAAAAAAGAATGAAGAAAAGCATGACATAGTCCTGTCAGAACAGGAGACTGCTTAAGGCACAGAGAAAGAATGAAAAAAGGAGAAAGGGCACAGAGAGGGTTCATTTCTCCTCCTCCTTACTTGCTCTTGCTCTGTGGCATGAGAGGTTTTTTGGTTGGTGGTTTGGGGTTTTTGTTTGGGTTTTTTTGGGGTGATTTTTTTTTTTTGGTGATGATCTGGGCTGTTTGAGTAGATGAGTCCATGAAAAACTGCAAAAGCATGGATGTTTCCTAAGGCAAACCCAATTCCTTTGTTTAAGTTTGTGCATGATTGTTTTGGTGTTGATTACCAAGTTATGAGTTCCTTGGTTTTGTTGCATTGACTGCTTTTGAGAAAGAAAATGACGTAATAACTGATTCTGCTGGAAAATACTCAGTTTTGCATGAAGAAGACTTAGTGGATCTAAATCAGCCTCTGAGGCTTGTGTGGGTGCAGGTATGTGTGTACATGTAGAATGAAAAAGAATTTTTTTTTTTTAATGTAGCACCTGAGTTGCAGTGACGTGTTTTGATTCTGTTTCCAGTTAAGCGGGGATTATTATTTGTTTTTAAGGGTAGATGTTATATCAAACCAATTATGCTGTTGATGAAATAGACTTTTCTTGTATGTGGGTTATTTGCTTATTGTTGTTAGCATTAAACCCTTGGTCTCAGATGTGTTTTTGTGGGAATTATGTATCCTATAAAATAAGTGATTTTCAAATCTTCCTCAGAGTCATTTTAAAAGAAGGAACCCCTTCAAAACCTTAGGTGGTTCTTTGAGGTTTGACCTTCTTTCCTGAAGAATTAATATTTAATTCATTTGTCAAATTCTAATTAAAAATAGTAATATCTTCTGTTATACTTGAGTTGTATCTTAGGAAAAAAAAGACCTGTAATATAGGACCTCAAGGACAAGCTGTAGTATAAATTATTTGATTTGCAGGTCACATCCTACTTTATTACATAAAGACTAACTAGATCTACTAATGAATAATTATTACTCCATAAAATAAAGGGGGGGGTGAATAAAAAGCTGGCAAGAGTGGAATACTAATTTTGAGGTATCGTTCTCAAAGTAGAAAGTAAACATTAAATTCTGAAAATTGCAAATGTAATTTTTCCATGTAACCTGATAGGGCACTCCTTGATAATAGATTGACTAGCTGTCAAATAAATTTGTAATTTTAGATGAGATGGGCTTTAGACCAATTTTAAGATACAGTCTTTATCCAAGTGTGCTCCCCTCCCCCAGAAGGGTAGACACAGTATGCCATAGAATTCTGTTTCATTCCCAGTGTTTCTGCTGCAGTGGTTGCACAGCTCCTGCACAGTTTCACTGTAATGCTTTTATAGGCTTCTTTGGGAAGCTGGATAGCGAATGAAATGTAGATATAAAATTAATTTGTGTTTTAAAAAAGCTCATTTGCTGATAGGGCTGTGTATTTGCCGGAATCCTTTTGACTAGCCAAGATTCCTTTCTTTTCCCACTTTGTGCTTCATACTTGTGTTCTTAGAAGGGGAAAGCCCTTTTCCAGTCAGGTGTGAGTCCTGGGAGGGGGAAGGGTGTGAGTGTGTCTGTGTGCGTGCAGAATCATAACAGGCATTCAGTCCCAGCTGGGCAATGACACTAATTGCCCAGATCTCATGGATGCCTGCGATGCAGCGCACTCACTTTCTCTCCTTTCCTATCCTCTCCAGGGATTTTTAAAATGCAGTATTTGAATTTTGGTGAGTGGTAAAGACCCTGCCCTAGGACCCATTTGACAAATGAGAAGCTGTGCAGCATCAGCACCAGCCGACTGAGCCTCACTGAGTCTCTCTCTCTCTCCTAGTCAGCAGCTACTGTTGTGAGACAAGCTTCAGCTCTCTGTCATTGAGGAAGTTCCATTTGCTCATCAATAGGCTGCAGGCTGTGTCTTCTTTTTTTCCTCTCGGTTAAAAATTCGTAGTTTAAACCTACCAAGTTGCCTTAGCTGACAAACGAATGTAGGGGCTTAGCGCTGGGGAGAGGAAAGGCAGCCGAGAAACACCGTTTCTTATTTAAATAATCAAAAGGGAGAGGAAAAAAAAAAAGAAAAAACATCCAACCCATAGTGACAAGATAGGGCAAACGTGCTTGCATGCAAGCCCCCTCACTTGTTCTACGTAGACTTCAGAGCAACACCATGCAGCATCCCCTTACGGGTGCAACCTGCGTGGCACTGCCGAATGTGGGCATGTGTCCCCAGCTCTCCTGTGCCTTGACTTTTATGTACTTACAGCAGGTAAGTTTGCTTAACTTTTCCTTTTCCTCGCAGTGCTTGCTTTGTCAGCGTCGTTCGGGGGATTTGCAGTCGGGGAGGTATTTTTTCTGTGAATAGACTGTATAAATGTCTCCCACCGTGTGGAGCGAGTGTTGTGCCTGCACTTAAGAATGTGAGAGTGAGTAGAAAATATGTTTTAACAGAGCATCGAGCCTTTGCATATCTTTTGGTATTTTGGTGTTGGTTTATTTTTTTTTTTTTTTTTTGCTGTGTCTCTGTTGGTGATGTTTATAGATATTTAACACAGTACTGTGCCTGCGTTTCTCATGGATGCTGTAGCAGAGTTTCAGCCATAAAGGACTGCTCTTTATTCACTTGCAGGCATAAATTATACTTCTAATGTAAATGTGCCCAATGGCAATTTTGTTTAAGCCTTCTTTGAAGATAGGAATTTTAAGTCTGTGTTAAAACATGCTGCTGATTAAAGCCAAGCTGTTTTTTAGTTCACAGGGAAAATGATGATTTATAAAGATATATCTGTGCAGAACATTTCTATCACTGAAGTATATTGGACTGGGTTTAAAAAAATGTTTGGGTATCAGCAAAACAATATCAATTTCTACTCAATTTTCAATTTAAAAAAAAATTCATTTTTGCTTAGAGGATTTTTTAAAAAGTATTTTCTCCCACTCTCTCTTCGTAAATGGTTTAATAATTGGTACCCCCTCTCTGCTATAGCGTGAAATAACTGTACAATAGCACTTTTCTTTTAAACTAGTAATTTGGAATCATGTTTGTATCCTACTCTATTTTATAACTGAATCCACCATTACAGAGTCATCTAGTAAGTGTGTAGAGCCAAGACAGAAATATGTTGTCATGCAAAAATGATTAATCCTGTGTATCCTATTACTTCTCTTGAAACTTCAGGAGAAAAAAAATATTCTTGTACCTACTGTAACAAATAGGGGCATTTCTTCCAACTTCCACTACAACAGTTTCTATGCATATTGACTTTCCTGAAAGTCTAACTTCATTTCTGCATTCACAAAAGCCTGAAATATGTTATACGATATTTCTTTTTGTTCCGATAAAATAGATTTAAAGCTTATTTTTATTCAGGGATATTTGTTTTTCTCTTACTGCTGAAAGAAGTGAGCACCAGCATTTTCAGGATAAAACCCTCCTGTAGGTTTTTGGGTTTTTTTCTGCTGTAGTGTAGTATAAACCATTTCTGACTTCCAGCTTAGGAGTGCATAATAACAGATTCTTGCATGCGCCCTAGATTATCCATGCATGTGGGAGGGATTCATATGTCTGCAATTAAAATTTGCATCAGATAAATATGATGTGTTTAAATTTCAGTAATTTGCATGCCATAACTAAAATGTACGTTCTTGGTAGTTCTGTATTCTGGATCTGTTTTGGGAATGGCATTTATAGATCAGCTTTAATGATCCAGCGTGACTTGTGCACTTAGTGGTTACATACAAAATGTACTCCTGTGTTTTGTTCTGGGTTTGTTGTTTTGAGTTTGTCAAAGAACAAGTTGTGTGTTAAAGATAGAGCTTTTGAAAGGAAAAAAGGGAATTCAGGTGAGAGGTCAACATGGCCACACAAGGAGCTGATAAAGGATAACATAAAGATGGGGCTGGGTGCTCCAATAACCTTCCTCAGTGAGATATTGCAGTATCATTATGCAAACACATCTATAGCATGGCACTGCTTTAAGGTTTAAGAAACTGTGCAACTCTAATGAATACTTTAAAACAGGGAATTCAACTGCCTCTATTCCATCTGAGAGGAAGATGAGAAGTGATTGCTAATGCACTTTACAAAGCGCTATAGCTAGCGGATAATTTTTAACTCTTTAAGTGGATTAACTACTACACTGAAAGAATTTTTTTTAAATGTTTGCTTTCTCATCTCCTTAATCCTATTGTCAGTTTAGAATCATCCTGTGTGTGCTAATCACAATTATATAATAGGTTGAAAAGTCTGCTAAATTTATGATGAAAATTGTGGCAGGTTCAAAAATTCTGTGCTTGTTGCTTCTTTTGATCGCTGGTTGGCATTTTAGTTATTCTGAATTCCTAGAGAGTCAGATAATCATGTTCTTAATTCACATATGGTCTCTTATTTTATGCATTTGGTTAAGTATTTCTTTATGAACAATGCTACTTTATCTCAAAATTATCCAGGCAGAGAGGACTGAGTTGACATCACCTGCAAAGCCAATATAACATGGTTCTGGCTTTAAACAGTAAAGGAATAAGAAGTTGGTTTTTTTGAAAAGCATTAATCAGCTTTTACCATGACAATCTACCTGGGTTTTTTGCTGTTTTTCTCCTATCAGATAGTTTAGAGCAAACAGACAAAAAGACTTGGTTTGTATGTTTACTGCAAATATCACTGTTTTAGTGAAACTGTAAATGTTTTTTTCTCTCTATCAAGTTGTCTATCGATCTTAAATACAGGTAACCTAAAAGCTTTATGTGGCAACTTAATAACTAGTGAATCCTCCCTGCCTGTGCAACCTGTGACCAGCAGTAAATAGATATTGTGAAGCTATCAAGTATTTTTTTTTCTCTCTAAAATTGCACTTGAGATATGTCTGCCCACTTGCACCTCAATTAAAATGAACTCAGACCTCTGTATTATAACTGAGTTATAACTCAGTTGTAAAATTTTTGCTGCCTATTTAGAACTCATGAAGATAATTATTCCTATTTTTGTGTATTTACATTGGTATTCTGTCAGGTGCAAGTTTTACAATTGGAGATATGTCTTTCTTGGAAGACTGTGAAAGGCATTGCCTTCTTCTCAACATGGGCAAGCCACTCTTGGTCACTAAATATTTATTTATCCTCATAGCCACAAGGATGCTGGTTTTCTGTGGAGCTGAATGAATAAAAAGTGTGCTTTGGTAGTCATTTAAAATTCGCCATAATTTCTTTGTGCAAGTGACATCACTTGGCCAGTTAGTTTAGAATAAATGGATAAACTGCTTTCCACAGTGTGCTACAGAAGTGCTGTACTACTTCTTCCAGGGTTAGAAACTTGAGTATTTGCTCTGATATCTTTCACTGTACACGTGTGTAATACTTTAAGAGCCAAGTGAGGAACTGAAT
The DNA here is from genome assembly GCA_035582745.1 of Loriotus luctuosus. Classification (NCBI taxonomy): domain Eukaryota; kingdom Metazoa; phylum Chordata; class Aves; order Passeriformes; family Thraupidae; genus Loriotus; species Loriotus luctuosus. The sequence goes on from JAWWEY010000041.1 coordinate 4,072,101, forward strand.
TTTTTTTAAACAGTTTATGCATGGAGTTTGCTTTACCAAACAATATTTTGAGTTTAACTAATGAAAATAAAGTTGAAAATGAATAAAGGACAGAGGCCTAGGTCATGTTTTAGATTATATCTCGATAGGACATTCACTTGAAAAAGCCAGCAGAAACTGAAGAATGCTTCTGAGTTAGTTGTTTGAAATGGTCTGGAATTATGTGGACATTTCCTTAATAAGATGGTTCTAACTATGGGAATCCATAGTGACTTTTCAAAGAACATCACCCCAAAGTGACAGTGTCAGTGGCAGCACTGAACAGAGGGAGGACGTGGGGCTTTGCCTTGCAAGTTTTCACTGCGTCACTGTGAGGCCAGGGTCAGCTGGGAAAGTGGGGATGCTTTTGGGTGACAATTTTCCTTAGTGTCAATATTTAAAGATACAGGAGAAGGGAAGTTGCAATTGTAGTGTACCCTATCTTTTGGTAGCATTTCATGGGTTTAGAAACAGCTGCATACATGTATTTCCTCTTGTCCTTCATATGGCTCATCAATGCAAAACCCAATTTCTGACTACAAGTTTACATCAAATGGTAAACTGAAGTAATTTTTATAGCAAAATGTCGAGCGCTGGTTAATTGGGATTTGGGATATATTAATGGAGGTTTAGCTCTGTTAACTGATGTTTTCCTGTGGTCTGTTTTCCTGGTTATTCTGTTGGGTTTTCTGAGTAACGTGACAAAGCAAACTTGTTTTGAAACATCACGGAATATTCCATGTCACGGTGTACAATGCTGCTGTCATTATTTTAAAATTGGTAATTTTTTTTCTGTTTAATGATGATAGATGTGCTTTGTTTTAAATAGTGAAGTGGTTTGTACAAAGGGTAATTCCTCTTAAATGGAGCAATTGCTCATAGTGGACATTCACAGATCGAAAACAATTGAACTGAAACTTCAATATCAACCTTTTCTGTCTTTAACAAAGTAGTTCATGGTACAGCTCTCATATCAATGATGGAAAGAATCCACCATGAAAACAAAGCAGAAACCAACAAAACCTCCATCTCTACCTCAGCTATTCCATTACTGCTTACATGGTAAATTAGTGTAATTTTATTTGGGCCTTAAGCATTATGGCTATGGAGAAAAGCTGAATTCCCCTCTCAGTTACTTATGTCATGCTTCTGGATCTGATGATTTATAGGAGCCTGAAAGACTTTTTATCACATTGTTTCTTCATGGCTTAATTCAACGTTGATTTATTTGGTAGCAATTTCAATTGATGCAGTCAATAGTGTCGATAATGGAATAAGGATTAGAACTGATTATCTTTGTGCTAAAATTGTGTAAAAAATTGAGTGGATGAACAATTCAAACAGTTCCCGGATACAGTTTAACTTTTTTTAATAGAGCAAAAGCACATCAATTGCTGAATGCCACCACTGCAGTTACAGTTCTAAGTATCTAGTTTTTGCATTTTATACTTCAGTGACTCTTTAAAGGTTCAGGTATGTCAGTAGAATTCAATAACTGATGTTTTATGGTGACACTGCTTAAACCAATCATGAGAGCACTGCCTTTCTTTGCCTGGTCCTTTTATAGTACTCACTCTGTGGCTCTCCTGTAAAATCAGTTAATCTGACTTTACTTCTTGAAAATTTTAAGCATCTGTTATCTTATAAATTGGAGTCCTTGCACAATTTTGTTCCTCACTCTGCTATTTCATGGCAGTTTTCATGTGAGAATGTACAACCTCTGCTTATGACTGCATGAGTGCAAAGAAGTCCATGGTACTAATGCTCACTCACCATCTGTTTTTCTTACAGCTGGGCCTTGAATAATTGTCCAGTAGCTGATGGACTGAGGGTAGGCAATATTTTCAGGGTTTTCTGATTCATTTAACCAGCTTCGCTGCCCCTAGAGAAACACAGTGCTTGTTTATTCAAATGTGTAGGGTAAAAGGCTGTGCTATGTCAGACAAATTATAGCACTCTGTTAAAACAAAAAAGGAGCTGCCATGCTACAGACCTTATCCTGTGGATGCATTCGTACCTAAGGGGGCACTGTGGCACTCCGAGGGAATTTTAGTGCATGAATGAAACAGACCTCAAAAGGTGGGAGTGCAGCTGTTGCATCCAGAAGTGCTGCTAATGCGGATTTCAGGAACGGTGCCTTGCTGTTTATCCTGATCAGGGTAAATAAGATCGTTTGGTATTCACCAACAAACTCGAGAGCTGGTGTTTGTGACTCCACCTGTGACTGAAGCCCAGTTTCCACGTTTGCATAGCTTTTGTCTCCCAAGAGCTGCTCCGTTGTTTTCCAGAGGCTAATGAGAAGTGGCTCAGAGATCAAGTGCTGTGGCAGCTCTCGTTCTGAGTAAGAGCTGGTTTGGGGCATTTAACTCCAGCCTTGTCAAACAAGGTCAGTCTCTCACAAAAGGAGAGGAGGTGCTTTAGTGAAGTACTCTCCTCTTTAAATACTAGAAGGAGGGGGGGAAAAAAGCCCCAGCCAAAAAAAAAGAAAACCAACTCCAAACACAAAAACTCCTCAACAAACCAGAAGAATCTGTTAAGAAGGTTACCTGCTGCTTTGGACTATAAGAGCAAGAGCAGTTGCAAAGGAGCTTCAGTGTGACAGGAGCAGGTGAATATTTTTGGCTTAGAATCATTGTTTTTTACTAACTGACCTCTTTGAACATTTTAAAAGGCTTTATCTGAAAAGGGATGCTTGGATATTGTGTTGTGGGCTATTTGTAAGTTATCCCCATTCATTATATTTGGTAAATATGTATATGGACGGATATTTTCTGGGGGAAAAAAAAAAAAAGTGGTGTGGTATTTTATGCTAAGGAAAGTGTGTGGTGGTTATGTAATCAGGGGTTTTTCTCAGGGCAGCCAATAGATATTTCGGTTTTAGAGTTTGTTTGACCGTAGCCATTCAAAAGTAGTCTGACCTTTTTTTGGTTTTTAATGTGTGTATTTCTGCGTTGGTAAATAAGTACTATGATCATGTAAATATTAGTCCTGCTAAAACTATTTTTGAAGTTTTTAATAGGTGGCATAAATGAAAGTGATAAAAATTGTGACACTGGAATTTATCACCATGTTTTATAGAGTTAGAATAATGTTGGTGAGAAGGAGAAGTCAACACCCTCTAAGAATCCTTCAAGCTTTCCTGCCTTTTAAAGGTGCATGTGCGATTGATTTATCAGTTTTAAAGTGTGATGTGTAGTGCAAGAGCCCTCCTGAGAACCTGCTGTCATTTCCTTGCTGGCATTGCTCATTTCCCTCCGAGTTGCCTAGTGCAGCACCATTGACTTCTTTTACATTTTGCTTCCCCTCCCACTCTGTCAGTGCAGCAGCCCAGTGAATTTAATTAGAGAAAATAGCATATCTAATGTCTGTGCTATCCTGACTGGTTGTAGTTGGGCCTTTGGTCTTTTGCACTAGAGCAGGCTCCAGCTGTGGAGAGATCTCACAGTGTTTTGATCCTGCTCTCTCTCGTTGTGTTGAACACAGGCAGAATCAAAATTAGATACTGTAGTAAGAACTGAAGTGTTCAGTGAATTATTTTTTGTTCACAGTGAGTCACTGATTTTTACTTTTTCCTCTAGATATGGAAAGAAATGCTGTGGTACTTCAAAATTGAAATACTTAAGATGTTCAGGTATTCATGAATAATAATGCAAGTGCTTTCATCTTAGACCATCTTTAAATTTACCTTTTAACCCTTTATTTCAAAATGCACAGAAATTGTTACTCTTCCTTACTATAATATCTTGAATATGCCTTTTTTTTTAATTTGGTAACTGTACATCGATTTTATATTGTCTTCTCATATTTGTGGTTTGTGTATATACTTATTGTTCTAGTATGCTTTGCCTCAATTCCTTACTGATTTGCAGTAATATTTATTATAATTATGATGTAGTTTTGAAGTTGACTTCTTTGGTTTTGCCTCTCATAGCATTTTGTTTTATAGCAATCATCATTATCTATGTTGTGGACAGTAAGTCTTGTATACATGAAATAGTTAATAACAGATATCAATTATGGGCATGAAGCTTTATTAACCAACAAGGAAAGATAAGTTTTAAAATACACGCTTATGATAAGCACAATCTTTCATGAAGCAGTGTGAAATTTAAGTATTTCTTTGAAATGAGTTAAAGTAAACATGGTAAAGGGAGGCAAAACCAAGGTTAAAAGTTCTCCCTGAGAACATTTTGCCAAAACAGAGCTAGTGTGAAAATTTGGGGGTGAAAAGAACTTAGGCAGCCCATATATTCCACGAGTGTCCCCTCTCTAAGCTTTCTTCCTTGTCATGTATTAGTCCTGTCTCTGGGATGTTACATGGCTGCATGGCTCAATTAATGCTCTGTGGCAGGAGGAGGAAAAAAATGTCTCTGTCTTGTCAGAAGTGAAGTTATTTACTTTCAGAAGCTGACAGAATAGCACTGCAGGGGCTTCATTTATTTCAGTTCAGGATGTCATTATTGTGTAATGCAGAGGGACTCCTGCATGCATTGCAGGCTTATTCCTGTAATCTCAACTCTGCTGGATGGCTGCAGAAGTGTAAAATGGCCCACTGGAATGTTTCCTTCTTCTGACTTCAGCTTGCTGACTTCTGCAAAGCAGCATTCCCAGTGCCTTAAATATTTATGGCTGAGATGGAATGAATGTGTTTGTTGGGGGTGCTGATGCTGGGTACCTTTGGGATTGGTGCTGGGTGCCTTTGGAATTGCTGGGTACCTTTGGGATTGGTGCTGGGTACCTTTGGAATTGCTGGGTACCTTTGGAATTGCTGGGTACCTTTGGAATTGCTGGGTACCTTTGGAATTGTGCTCTGGCCTGGCTGGAACACAGACTGGATCCTCAGTTACCTTTGTAATGTGTGTCATTTTCCCTGATGGGTAGCATATGGTTTGAGACTGCTTTTTCAGCATTCCTCTGTCTGTCATGCTCTTTGGTTTTCCCAAGTCTAGCCCCAACAGGAATGTTTTAGCACAGAATGTTTCATCAAGATTACTTGCTATTTCATCTCAAAGTTTGGGAAAACATTCAACTTTGCTGTTGCTGTATTGCACATACTTCAGGGGCAGGATAAGTACTTTTGATATTCCCTACCTAAGTTTAGCAAGTCATGCTGCAAAAATACAGGAACATTCAGAAACTACAATTGCAAGGGGCTTGGTTTATTGTTTTCCTTTCCTTTTGATGCCATATCTGCCAGCTTCACTTTGAATACCAGGCTTGGTATGTGCACGTGAAATTGCCTGTTGCTCTTTGGAAAGCTTTTTGATACACCAAAAGTAAAAAAAAACACTGAAACAACAGAGTTCAGGAGTTCCTGGGCCCTTCTTCCTCCCTGCTTATAAAATAAATAAATAAATGCTCCAATAGAAGATTACTTCATTTGGAGAGGAGTCACATTTTTGTGATAGTTGATTTTTTTTTTTTTCCTTTTTAGGGGTAAACCTTCTTTGATTGGATTAATTTTTTTTTCAGTTTAGAGTGGCAAACTAAAAATTACTAAAATGCCAAATAAATTTCTCAGTACTGGATTTTACTTACACACAACCTGCCTTAAAATTAAAGGGAGAGGATTCTTCTTCTAAATAGGCTTGCTTGCTCCTTTCCTGCTTTTCTCTTCCTTTTATTTGCAGACATAAAATCCAATAAATTTCTATTGCAGTTGCTGGGCTTGGGGGAGAGAAAGGAGAGAGGAAAAGTACAAAGCTATTGGGAAGCGTCGAACACGGCGGATGATGAAGTACATTTCATAGCAGCCAATTCCAAGCCCAAAATCCCTGTTGTGCAGGAAGGCTTCCCAGCTCACCCAGGAAATTCAGCCATTGCAAGGCAGAGTATTAATGATTTATACACCCTGCACCAGTGCTTTTGTTCACTCACAGAGCCGGGCTCTGTTAATAAAGGAATTTCAGGGAAAAGGGTCCTGGCATGCTGAGTTGTTTTGCTCAGTGCGGTGGACGCTGCCTCATAAATCAAAGGAATTTAGTGCTTTACAACCTTTCAGAGCTGCTGAGGGTGGTTGGTTGTTTTCTTCTTTTTTTAATCTGATACACCTAGGAATATTTTCATTTCTTTTCTATAAAGAATGAATGAACTACTGGATGAGATCTATCTCAGCTGTTTTAGGGTTGATTGGTTTGCTTCACAGTGGCATTATGCTTCCATTTGTTTTCCATTTGGATTTATGCATTATACTGTTGTCTATGGAAGGAGACTAGTATGGTTTTATTACCATAAAGAGATGCAGATCACATTATATTCTGTCTTGTTTCTTAGAAATAACTAAATGAAATATAAAGGCAAAATACATTTGCAGTAAGGAAAGCAGTTTTATGTTCTTTACCTAAAATAAAAACAAATAATAACACTTATTTAATATTATCATTTTAAAATAATTCTTATTTTTATTAACAAAAATAAGCTTCAGTGTTCCTCTACAATACACGTGAGTGATCATTTCTGAAGTTGCATTTTGCCTGGAAACTTTGTTTCTTAATAGCAACTGCAGGATGAGGTACTTAATTCTGTAATGATTTACATAATTATCCTTTTCAAATAGTGGAAAAATATTGATATTATTAAAGAAAATATGTATCTACATTTGATTATAGAAATGAAGATAAAGAAGGATGTTTTTTTAAAATCTCTGAAATTTTGATGTGAACTAGAGTATTGAATAATGTTATGGGACATGGTCCTAGCAGAAAACCACTCGGTTGGGTAGTTGTGGAACCTAATCTTTGCTTTTCATTGCCTCTTTAAAAGCAAGCTGGGAGAGGGGACAGGAAATAATTGCAGGGAATGTGTTTTGCCATCAAAGGGAATGTGGGTTTCCACAGGCATCTTAAGACTCTTATTACACAGCAGGCACAATGTGGTTTAGCCTTTTTGGATCGTTCAGAGTCATAAATTCAGGTACCTTTTTGTACAGAAAACACAGTTGTCCTGTCCTGGCTTGGTCACAGTAGAAAAGGTGATTCCCTCTGAGCTTTGTGGAAGTCAACAGCTTGGGGATCAGTATTGCAGAAGTCACAGCTCCTTTACACTGCGAGGAATTCTTTGTAGATTTTGTGGTCTGCAGGCAAATCAATACCTTCTTCTCTGTTTTCCTCCCTGGTTTAAATATCACAGATTAATACAAGGCAGGTGCCCAGTAAATGAGGTTTATTATGTTTATAGAGCAGCATTGCTGTATTTGTTTGTCCTCCATTATTTGGGTGCGTGAGTGTTTCATTGTATTTAATTATGTCTGTGAGGCACAAGACAACAGTCAACATCTGCTCTATTGTTGCCGTGGTTTACAGATAGCTTTGATGGGTTATTAAACAATCTATTTTTCAAACAGCAAACAGGGAAATAAGCTGCACCCATATTATGTAATTTTGTAAAGGTACATTATGTAATTAGTCGCCTAGTATTTGCACACTAATCTTTTATTTTGGTTGAATTTATGCTGTTCCTTTTAAAAAAAAAATTGATGATCCTAGGCAGTTTTTATTTAATGGTGAATTTCAAGTTTCTCTATGACTTGAGTTGATTGTCTCACTACTAATTTGATTTCACCATATGTTTTATATTGAAATAATGTCTGAGTTGTGAATGCTAATACAGAAATTAGAAATGTGCATTAACTTTCATTTATTACTGAAACAGCTACTGACAAACTATTACTACAGAGGCATCATTAGATATCTTGAACAATTTTTGAGTAAAGGTTTGTGCTGTTACCAAGGCAAGGTTCAAGCAGCTTTGCCTCTCTTAGATCTGACTCAGGGCAGAGCATCCCCCAGTGCTCCCTGGGCAAGGGAAGTTGGACTGTACAGGCTGGGAGATGTCTCTGTAGAACTTGACTCTTGTACAAATGGATTCCCTGATGGAAAAGTGCTTGTGTGCTAATCTGCTTTTGATTTTGTTTTGGTTTAATGTACCTGTCAACTGTTTGAAGTTCCTTTATGTAATGCTGGTATCCACGATACTGTATCTGGATGCATTAAGGCAAATCACTGAAAGATTGCAACTACCCAGCATGTGATTTGTTTTTGCCTCAAAATAAAATGTAGAAGAAAATGTTCCAGACACAAATGATGAACAGATCCTAAAATTAGACTTTCTGTAGCTTTTATCATTGCAGAAAGTCACCTATTAAAAATGTTTGAGAACATGAGTCTGTAATATTTTCACGGCTCCTGAGCTGCTGCTGCCCACAGTTCTAGAGCTGCAGCTTGCTGGGGTTGCTTCTGACAGCAGGACTTTTGAGGCTTTGGAAATGTTGTCAATCCACTGAGCCTGACTTAGGAATGCAGGTTTCCATTGGAACAAAGTGGCTCAAAATCCTTTGTGAAGTGAGACCCCACCTGGAGTTCTGCATCCAGCCCTGGATCAGATTGCCCTGAGAGGGTGTGGAGTCTCCCTCATGGGGAGATTCCAGAACCATCTGGACACACTCCTGTGCTCTGGGGTGGCCCTGCTGGAACAGGGAGGTGGACCAGGTGACCCACTGTGGTCCTTTCCAGCCTGACCCATCCTGTGAGCTGTTGGAGCAAATCCAGGGGTACCACTGAGATGATGAGAGGGATGAAGCACCTCTCCTGTGAGGAAAGGCTGAGAGAACTGGGATTGTTCAACCAGGAGAAAAGAAGGCTTTGGAGTGCCCTAGTTGTGGCCTTGCAGTGCCTGAAGGGAGCCTACAGGAAAGATGGACAGAGATTTTTTGTGTGAGCATGGAGTAGCAGGACAAGGGGGATGATTTTAAACTGAGAGTAGGTTCACAGGAAGAAAATTTATACTGGGAGGGTTGTGAGATGCTGTGGATGCCCCATCCCTGAAGATTTCAAGGTCAGGCTGGTGGAGCTCTGGCAAATGTCCTTTAATGAAAGGTGTCCTTTATCCAGGGCACGACCATTGAAACTGGATCATTTTTGGGATCTTCTCCAAGCCACATCATTCTTTGATTCTATGAACTAAACTGTCCCTTTTATGTATATAAAGAACTTAATTCAAAGAAAAAAAGTGTATAAAAAGCATGGTTATTTGGAAAATTATGCATCCCAACCGGTAGGAGTGGTGTTTCAGTGCTTGTTGAAATGTTATTTTGCAAAATGGTCAGAATTTTTAGCATAGAATGAAGATTCTTCACTTCTTTTTTAATGCAAGGGCTTGCTAGAAATGCTTTGTAATCTCCCTCGCCTACCTGGAATCGAAACAGGGGTTTCAGGTCTGTCCCTTCAAGTGTCAGTAGATGCTCCTCAATGGATGTGGAGAATTATTCTTGTGGTTTTGACAAATGGAAACTGAAACAGGAACTTCTAGTTCCAGTTTTGTAAGAAGTGAAGGAATGCTGGCGTACTGCTCTTTGTAGAGAACTTTGTTTTCAAGGTGTTTCCAAAAAACCCCTCAAAACAGAAACTGAGCACAGGGCAAGGGTTTATTTTATTATTAATTTTCTTTAATATCAGTTTGGTGGGGTGTCTTTCTTGGGAAGTGCTCATTATAAACAAACATTTGTGTTTGTGTGCAGCCAAACAACCCAGGCAGGTGTCTCCAGAAGCCTGTGTGGGAATGAAGCATTCCTGGGCTCTTTTTCTGGCATGCAATGCAGACATGAATTTTCCTGGGTGAGAAAAGCAGGATCAGAATTTCTGCAGGAGTAGATCAGTTTATTGACTTCTGCTAAGAGTGTCAGCCTTGGCTTTGCTGTGAAATTAATGCATTGTACAGTGAATGTGCATTTTCTGTCAGAGTTCTTGTATTTCACTCAAGAATAGTTTTAAATGTTTATTCGCATTAAAATTGTACAAGCAATTTGTGCCAATTTCCAGAAGAAAAGGAACCTTGCCACTGCTTTATAAAATCTCCAAGGGAAAGCTGTTTTCAGCTTGGTTAAGGAAGCTGAGTTACAGCAGGCAGCATCTGATCTGTGAGAGTGATGGGCACTGGTTACTCTCAGAGCTTCACAAGGAGTTAGGGCTGTGGAGCAAAAATATTTCAGTGTTTTCTTCATGTGATCCTAAAGGGCTAATTAGGGCTGAAGGGTTGAGGATAAATCAGGAAATTTTGCTCTTTGGCAGCAAATGGCCAAATATATCAGTGCAAAACCACAAATATTGTTAGGCACCAGCACCAGATCACACAAGCATCTGAGAAGGGGGGCTGTGAAGAAGACATATGAATAAGAAAAAAAAAAAAGAGGTAATTATAAAAACCTTTGAAAATAATTTCTGTAAGAATTCATTACTCCAAGTTGCCTCATTAATTATCCTGAAATCTGACAGCTCTGTAGAAGCAACTATTCAGTGCTTTTCTGCTGGTGCAAGGCAGGAGAGATGTTCCAATAATAGCATTTATAATCCAGATGTGCAAAAGTCAGGTCTGTCTTATGAACCTCCTGTACAGTTCACGTTTGTTGAGCACCTCAAATTAAAACTTGCAAAGGAAAATTACATTTCTTCTTTATTTGTTCCTGGTGTTGAGTCACATGTATTTGGTTGGTTTTGCTCTTTACTAAATAGTATCAAATGTTTCATTTCTTCTGGATAGGAACAAATCACGACTGAAAAACTTTTGAGAGAAGGTAAGATGCTTTCAGTCAAAGAGTTTGAGTTCAATTTTTGCTGTCTGATCTTGCACTGCAGGAGAATTGACAACTTCTGAGGTCTTAGAAGGAGAATACTTATTCTTTGTCCTATTTCTTGCAGCAATAAAAATGTTACTAATGTCCACCTAATAACTTGAGTATTCACTAAAGCACTGATTTCAATAAAAATAGAAATAATCCTCTTCTGTTGTCCTTCTCTGCACAAATTTATCCCAGTCCTTTGCTGGTCCATTCCAAGGGCACTGGCACAGGTTGATTAAAACCTAAATGAAGGTGAGATTTAAAAGGCCATTATTTCTCTATTCAATCCTAATATCAAATGGAATTGACAAAAAATAAAAAAGTGGATGACAGGAAAGGCTTTTTACCATCTGGCACTGCTAGAGCAGTGTTTGGTTTTCTGATCTTAGGTGCTTTCTCTGCTCCTCTGTTATTCTGAGCAGTAGCATGATCCCCCTAGCTTTCCATTCTCCTGAGAAATTTGTGAGAGCCATCATTAGAAATCAAGTCTTCCCGTGAATTCAGTGCCCACCGAGATTGCTGAAGGATACATAGGACTGGAATGTGGAATGAATAAGTAGAATATTTCTAATAGGTCTTAGGGGAAGGGAGAACAGTAAACACATGATGTGATTCTTTCAGGTGAGACCTATTTACTGTGTTACCAGGAAAATTTCTTGAAGCTTAATCCAGGGAATTTTGTTCTTCGGAATTAAGTCTCCTGTGTACCAGCTCTTTACAGAGAGGTGCCTGCAGAGTACCAGAGCAATCCCACTGACATTGCTCTGGCTTCAGTCACATACCCTCAGACTGGAGCAGAGGAGATGTGACCCATCTCAGGGAAAGCCAGGTTTTAGCTTGGCCTGGATAGGCCAAGTGTAGGACCCACACTGAGTTTAGGAGTGGGATAGGTGTCTCCAAACATGTGTATTAGCAAATATCTATGAGATTGAATTGACTTCAGACATTCAGTAGCAATGAAGTTAAAAAAGCTTTCTTAACTTTCTGCCATTCAGATTTGGAGATAAACTTGCTATCAGCTGAGTTTAATGCTTTCAGCCAAATCCTGCCTGCCTTAGATGCTCCTTGCTTGTAGCTCTTGGCTAAACTTTAGTACTTAAACTACTGCCAGTGTCTTGAGCAGAGCTATGACTTAAATTACATCTAATGCCTTCAAGTCTTGGTATTTTATCTCTTGAGAATATGAAACTTGTCAGTACTGAACAGAAATTCCCTCTGATCCCTTTCAAGACCTATAGGGTCTTTATTATTTTGGGGTTTGAATTGGTTGTTTCTCCAAGGCACCCTGCTCACTTAGGATATCTACCCTCTGCTGGTTTCTGCAATCAAACCATAGCACTTGGCATGGTAGGGTGCTTGAGTGATGTATTTATACAGGCAGGAGGCAGGGTTTAATACCATCTCATGATTCACTGTGCAGTCCTATTAATATGAGCTTGACTCGGGGGAATAAGTAGCTGTTACTTGTCAGCAAATCCTGAGTGTATTAAGGGGGTGAAGTTGTACTGAAAGATCCTCACAGTGATACTCTGCTGTTCCCAAGGGAAGCAAATGAAAACTGTACTTTGATGAATAATGAATGTTCTAATTGGGGTCAAGAAGAAGTCATGGCTTCCTGTGATACAGTAGTTAGAGTAGCCTGACTACAGCAATGAAGAAAAGTCTGTTTGACCAGATTTGGCAATAAAAATGTGTGACTGTCAGTCATGTCTGTCATCTGCATGCAACTAAAGCCTGGGATGTGACAGTGACAGGCAGGTTTATCTCTTGTACAGCTTGGGTGTATTTCTGACATCCTCTTGGAGGCGTTGGTTGGTGCCCATAAGAATATGGCCATGAACAGGTGCTGAGACTGCTTAGTGCTCAGATATTGCCCAAAATCCTGTGTGGAATGGATGAAGAGCTCTCATGGCATGGCTTGGGTGTATCACAAGGATTTATTAACAGTGGATATTGGTCAGAGTCTGTCTGTTCCTGATTTGCAAGGAAAAATGTTTTTGTTGCTGCTGGGCTGTAACTGCAAATGAATATACCCTAAGGGAAGATTACAGCCTGTTCTTACCTGCTGACAAAATACATGCAAAAATACATATTTCTTGGTCATCCTGTATTCAACACACAAAGGAGAAGAATAAATGAAAGATATTAAGGAAGATATATGCAAGTATGATTCCACTGCATATTTTGTGAAATAGGTATACATACAACCTGAGACTTTATTAAAGATGTGATACTGTTTATCATTTGTGGAAGGTGCACATAATTTTCAATAGTTAGTCTGTGTAACTGCACGATATCAAACAAGCACGAGATCTTGAAAGTGTTCTATGTTTAATACAAAATTTTCTGAGCTGCTTAACTTCTCATGGATTGGAGGCTAATCTCAGCTGGTTTAGAAAATGCAGATAATCTCGAGAGCAGAGTAGAGAAAGATATCTGAAGTAGCCTGGAGATGGGAGAGAGTGTGTTCTCAAAAGGGCCAACAGGGAAAATTCAAGTGGTTTGGTACAGGTATTCAGCTGATAAGAGTTATGTAACAAAAGCCAGCACGGAGCTCTCTGCAAGAGAAGGAAAACAATGCAGTGCTCACTAAGGCAGAAGAAGCCAAGCGCAGAACTTTGTAACACATCTTCAGTGCTGGGACTAAGTTGTGATGTCTGCATGTCAAAATCAACCCCTGGTACTTAAAGCAACAGTATTTTCCTACAGGTCTGCAGCTAACTTTTCTGAGTGATCCAGGAGGCACACAGAGAAGCTTCCTTCACAGACAGAGTTGTGCAGGCCTATGGAGGTGTGTTCCACCACTTTTTGTAGCTTTAGGAGCTTTTCTAGACTTTCTGTGTGGCACCTTGCAGTCCAATGTAATTTTTTTTTCCTAGTGCAGAGCACAGCACATTGAATAATTGAAGTTTTCAGATCCACGCTGCTTTAATTTTGACACAAATGCTGGGATAATAATGTGCTTGTGATCCAGAGTCTTTCTAACTGCTATGATAGCGCAGCTAAGGTAAAAGACACCTATAGCTATTTGGTTTTTTTCAGTGAGTATCTGTTCCGAGATTGTTCTTGGCTTTTGTGCCTTGATATGTAGAGCTGCTGACAGGTCCTTACGTTTCTGTGGTAGCCCAAGGCAAGTCCGGGCACAGAGGGATCCCTTAACTCCAGTTTTAACCTGCTGCTTCTCTCCAGCATACATTTATCACCTATGTAAGTGAAGGTGTCCTGTGACTCACTGGAGGGTAAATCACTCTCCCTGCTGTCAGGGGACAAATTCTGATCTTGCAGCAATCCAGTCTCAGGAGGGAGTGAAGGTTTCCGAGACTTAGAAGAGGGCAAGCCTTGCCTTTAGGAGCTCTGGAAAACGTGAAGCTAAGTACATGTGTATCTTTTAAATGTGTGTGTTCTTTTATATTGCTGTCATTGTGGTGATCTCCTTGTACCTGATTCAATTCTTTTTAAGGAATTTACAATCAGAGATGGATACAAATTAGAGTTGACCTGCACAGGAACAGGGATATTGATCACCATGGCGCTGGACAGTCAGTTCATCCCCCAGTCTGTGTTTTTGTGTGACAAGGAAAGGTTTTATGGGCTGACAGAGAATGTTCATGGGTGTTTAGAGAGGGTCTTAACTGGTAGCAGGCAATTTCAGGAGAAAGCATCAATGCCATTTGGAGTTTGGTTAGGAGGTGAAGGAGCACAATATCCAAGGAAAGACAAAGGATATTCATCTTTGAGTTGTTGGCAGTAATAGCTTGGGTAGAAACTGGCTGAAGTGAGCCCTTGAAGGGGATGACAAGTGCTGGATAAAGTTAATAGAAGGATGTGTTTTGGGGCAGTGCAGGTAGAGAAAGAAGTGATCTTGATGGGAGCACTCCAAAAGAAATGCAAAGTGAACAGGCCAGTGAGATACTGCAGCAGCCCATGGCTCAGACCACAGCACTGAAAATAGAAAGGAAGGTGAAACCAGAGGCAAAGGAATGGCTGTGTGCTCAGAAACCAGCATCTACTGAAATATTGCACTTAAGTGTTTCTAGGCCAACTGGCCTACAGGGCAACAGCCTTAATTTCTCTAGGGCTACAAATAATTTCCTAAACATCTTTCCCAAGTTTTTGCTTCTGTGTGAAGCTCTTGTATTTGGCAGGACGGGAATTATTTATTTATCTTTGAAATCTCCAAACTTATTATCATTGTATGTTTAGAAGAAAGAAGACAAAATTTCAACTTCAGTGCAACTGAAGCATTGTTGTTTTCTGGCTGAAGAATCAACTGAGTTCCTCTTGACCTGCTGCTAGATTTAAATGTGCTCACAAGAGCTAATGTAATTGTTAGGTGCAAATGTAATTTTTCAATGGAAACTTTAACTTCCGAAGAAAAATGTGTCAATTCTAAATAAGCTGTGTCTCACATGCTTGAAAAAGGTGGTTTCTCCCACTTTTAAACATTTTCTATATCCTTGCCCCATTCTCTAGTGTGAACTGAGGTGCTTAATGAACTCAAACAACGCTGATGACATCTGCTGTGCTGGTTATCAGTATGAGACCAGCAGATATCAGATTTGTATAAGTGGCATTTTCTGCTTTAGGAGTCAGTAAAAATCCTTGCTGTGTTTTGGCTCTGCTGCTCGGTGTGAGAGGAGCTGGCAGGGGATTGGTACCTGGCACAAGCAGCTCCTGCACATTCTTCATGCAGAGGAGAGAGAACAGGGAGCAGCTGAGGATGGGGCAAGCCTGGGTGGTGCTCCTGGTGCACTTGAAGAGCCTTTGGCCCTAAATGGCTTTTGCAGAAAGGTGGAAATAGTCTTTGGAAGACAAATGCAGCAGCTGTACTGGGGAGGGAGGGGGAGATGTGCAGGACAGCTTTTTCTGCTTATCAATATTTCCTTTAATGCCAGATCACCACAGGAAATGCTAATCAACAGCAGCTCACCTTCTCTTTTAAAGCATCTGTGGTGCTGGTGGCTGGTAATCCTTTTTTAGAGACAATAATCTAAAGTTGCTGTGGATGAGGGAAATTATCAGGAGACTGGGAAACCAATTTGTCCTTTCAGTTTTGGAGTTTCTTGTACCAGAAACCACTGAGAAACCTTAAAGAGAAAATGGTGAGCATGTGGACAATGGGAGAGGTGGTCAGAAATGGGAGACTTGAACTTAAAAGATTCAAATATGACATAGCATAAGCTCTGAAGAGGGTGCCAAAGTGGTACCTGAATTATTTATGGTCTGAGAGACAGGAAAGTTAGGCCAGTGTAGGAAGGAAGCAGATATTATTTGAAGTTCATTGGTGTTGTGCAGCATTTGGAAGAACTATTGTTTGTGGTATTTTGAACTAGATAAAGGCATTAAGAAGAATTAATTATTTGGCAGAAAGATGGTCTAAATAGATTACTTCTGTCAGAATCTGATTAGAGCATACATCATTGATTGGCTGATGACTGCATTGCAGGGATCTGCCTTTTCCAGGCATTGTGGCCCCAGGGAAGTTGCTGAAGTCTTTTTTTTCTTTTCTTTTTTTTCCCCACCTTGTACTTAGGCATCTGCTTTTGCCTGGGGAAGTATTTTGGTCATTGTCTAATGTGCCATTTACATCCTATATGCAGGTGGAATCAAAACTCTGATCTTTCTTGCACCATTTTCATTTTTCTAGTTCTTCCTGAATGTGTAGTCCAGTTTTCAGGCACACTTCTAGTTTTATTTCTGTATCTGTGCATCTGTACTGTACAGCAGTCTCCATTTCGTTCCCATTTAAATAACTTCTTAGCAAACCTTCAATGAAACTGCTATTAGAGCACTCCTGTCAGTACTTCAGTTCTGTGCTAAAACATGAGATTTTGGTATTAGATTGCTGGGCCTGAAATGCATATGAATTTTGTGACCACCTACTCCTATCCTGCCTTGCTTAACCTATGCTCTTCACCTTTAAAAGCAGCTTTTCATTAATCAAACCTACCTTTTGCAAAATTCTGCATAGTTTAAACAAATAAGATTGTGAGTTTTATTTGTGTATATATACATTTTACATCTAAAGCTAGTGCTCATGTGTTTTTCTTGCTCATTCTTCCTCTCTCATTGCTGAAATCAATTTTTAGTTTCAGAAAATCCATTACAATTTTTAATGAAACAAACCAAAGCCAACTAGGGCTTGGGATCAGCTAAAGTAGCATACCCTCTATGAGCACACTGAAAATGGCCCAACATGTCATTTTATTTTTTTCCTAACAGCATTATAATTTTCTAGAATGCAATGGAAATGAAAGCTGTGTAGTTGTTTAAAATAGATGATGTCCCCTTTCCCACCCACAGACAGAGTGAATTTTTTGCAGGGAGGAGGAGCCCTGCAGCAGTGGGTGCTGGCACCACCAGGGACACCAGAGAGGTGCTTGATGTGCATGTCCTGACCATTCTGGCTTTGCCCTCCCACAAGTGTTTAGGTCCATGTTTGACCTTAATCATGCTGAGGTTAAGCAGAACTCTCAGCTTTACCAATACTCTTCTGGCTCACTGTCTCAGTCCTCAGCAGTCTTAGCAGTCAAATTTCATTTATTCAACACATTCCAGCAGAACAGGAGTGACCATGGATACCAACTAACGACCAACTGTAAAACTCAAGTGAAACTTCCTTTTTGTGTGGCTGGGGGGAGAGGAAATGTGTTGGTCTGAAGTAGAGGCATTGTCAGAAGCCCTGAGCCTGGCATGGGGCAGAGATGCAAGTAAAGCTCTGTTGTGCTCCTGTGGTTTTGATTCACAGAGGTTTGTGAGGCCTCAGGTAGCTGGTGCACACATGGGACATCACCTCAGAGCCCAGGCACCAGGGCAGAGCTTGCACCTGGAGTGCCCCACACCTAGACATTTAGAAGCATGTTGTTGTAGGGAGGCAAGCAAAGCGTCCTTGCATTAAAACAGGTAATTAGGGTTTGTTTCCAACGTTTGTTTTTTTGTGTATTGCTATCTGCACTGTAAGAAATAGCAATGCTTCTCAGACATTTGATGTTTGTGCTATTCTGGAATGTTTATAGTGCTTGCAAAGGGCTGGAAGTGTCCTCCTGGAAGCTGCTGAGTTCACACTACCACTGCTATTTGCATCATATTATGTTGTAAGCCACCCTGTTTTGTTACTGTGGATTTGGAAGGCTGTTCTAGACCCTCACTAGACAAGACCAAAATACTTCAAAAAAAAACCACCCCGAACTTGGAAAAACATGTTCAGCCTAAATTTATTCATAACTAGGTTTTTCTGGATTTTTAGAGTGTCAGGATTGTCCTTAGCTTAGTCTCTTCCTCCTACTGTTTTCTTCCCTATTCACAGATTGCTTTGCTGGGATAAACAAATCAAATTTAGGTTTCTGTTGCAACAGACTTGTTCCATTCCCCTGAACACGAAAAAGAATTTTTCTACAATGGTTGTATTTGAATTTGACCTTTTTTTTTTCCTATTTAATGTGGATGAAGAAAACTGTATTCCGTTGGAAGTACCTCTAAGAAATCAAGAAATAATTAAGAATTAAAATGAAGAAATACTGATAATGTTCCTTTTCATATTTGCATCTCACTAGCATCTCAAATTCTTTAAACAGATGCAATGAGATCTTGCTTTTCTTCCTCCTGAGTTTAGCTCTGAAGTTTCTGTCATTAGGAGGAGCATGATCTTGCATTTTGTATTATTGAATTTTGATTAATGCAGCCCATAAGATTTAGCAGTTCTTTCTATGTAATATCCTTATCCTTTCCAGTTTTGACAGTACCTTCCAACTTTGTGTCATCAGGAAATTTCATCAGCAGGTTGCCTTGTGCCAAAATAATTAAAGAAAATGTTCAAAAAAATCTGTCCCAAAATAGATCACACAAAAGCTTCCCCCTTGAGCCTGCGCTTTCCTGTGCAAATCTTCCTCCTCAGGTTTTCTAACATCTTATCAAATATATACATGCTGAAACAAAAAAACCTGCCAGGTATTTTACAGAGCAATTTAACCGTCTGTATTTATGTCAGTTGTCCCACTGGAGTCATTTGAGTAAAGCTTGCAGAATCCATTTTATAATCTCCATTCCTGGGTGAAAGAAATCTGCTTTCTTTTCAAATGCAGCTTACTCTGCTGGATGAAACAAATAAGCAATAGTTAAAATGAATTTTTCTTTTTTTTTTTTTTTTTTTTTTTTAGAAATTAAGTATTTTTGAATGAGTTGTGACTGCAACTTGCTTTCTTATATATACCTTTTGTTTATATATTTTTCTATGAAAGTTAGTGACTGGTTTTGTATTGGAATTAATGAAAATCTTTTGGAAAAAAAAATCTATGATGTGTCAGCTTGCTTAGTAATTAAACTGCAGAGTTTCTCTTCTTTGGTAAGATAAGACCAAGAAATAGGATTTATAGCTAAGGCTGGTCAGATAAGCAGTGAGAACAGCATCATCCCCAGCAGCAAAGTGAAGCAGCTCTGAAACAGGAGATGGAGTGGGGTAGACATCACTCACTCCATCATGTGACAATCGCTGGCCTCGCTGGCAGCTCCTGCAGGGAGCACCACCGAGGGTCACAATTCCACATCTAAAGTTAGCAGTGGGGTAAGGCTGGCGCTGGGGAGGGCCAGCAGGCAGCTGCTCAGGGAGATTTCCAAATCCTGCAGCACGGCCGCCCTGATACGCGAGAATCAATTACTGCAAACCTTCCTCGATGGTCAAAATGTGACATTAAATAATTGAGTAGCACATCAAATCTTGTCTGCAATTAGTTTTCTGGAAAAGTAATTATGCAACAAAATCAAGTGGCTGAAATTAGTGGTGTGAAGCACCCTGATAATTCGAAGACTGTAGGAGATTTTTTTTTTATTTCACTTGTAACATGGAGTTGTAAGTACCTAACTAATTCTTTATTGAAATAAAGAAGTCTTGCTCAATTGTAATTCTTGTCATTAGTTACATCTGCAATAGAGGATACATAGCACATAAAACAGGTGTTAATGACTAAGTTGGTTTTGTCTAAAGTAAAAACAAGCTGTGGAATAGAATGTCTTGCAAGCAGTACATTTAAAGTCAAATCTGTTTTGATTTAGGGAGGAAACCAGCCTAAATTTCTGTCCTTTGTCTCTTAGACCAGTAGTGTGAGTTGATTTGGAGAATAGAGTTGAAATACCTAATGGGAAAATGTGTTCTTTTAAAATAGTTATGTTCAATTTAACAACATAGATGTTGTGAAAGGTTAGAAAAGCCATTAAAATATAATTTACACTAATAGAAGTTGTTAGCTTGCATTAGCTCACTTATTCAAAACAAACAAGAAAAATATAATTAATCAAACCAGACTATATATCCAGTATAACAGACTGAAGTGTAAACGCTCACATGAACATTGTTTAACAGTTTATAAATCCAGGGAAATGTCTAATTATGCAATCATGATAAACCTGATTATTTTGAAAATGGCTTCTGATAGTAACTGTTGTCATGTGTGTGCCAGAACTGATAGGAAAATTATATCTAATCGGTAGATCTGTACAGAATTTGATCTCTATGTGTTTAGTACTTAAAAATCTGAACTGATTAAGAGTAGTTGGCTAGTCATGTTACTTAAGCTGCTCCCAAAATAGCACCTTCCTTTTTGGGTAGAGTTAGGTTTGCAGCTGTTGTCTCTATCTGTTGTCTCTGAAGAAAAATTTTAACATTAAGTGTTGCTGACGTCAATTTTTTTCTTTTTTTTACAGCTGATGTGGGCTTTGCCCCTGACAGAAGTTATTTGGTTCTAGCTCTGAGTTTGGAAGAAGTTGGTATATAGATTTTCCCCTAACTTTCAATTGATGTGTTTAGCTTTAGTGGGAGTAATACTATCACTTAAACCATGTTGTCGTCTCAAGGAGTTTTGCTACATCCCTATGGAGTGCCAATGATTCTGCCTGCAGCACCATACTTCGCTGGACTTGTTCAGGTAATGCAAGGCCGCTTCCAACAAGCAACTTAACTCTAGTGCACTTAGAGCAATAATTGGAATTTTTATGGTTGAGAAAGCAAACACTTTTAATACAGGCAAAAGCTCTCATGTAGTCATTGAGAAGACAGTAGGAAATCAAAAAGATGGATCACCCTAATCTGTGTATTGACATCTCTCATGGCTGAATAAATGGTCTAGTTGAGCTATATTTGCTTGTATTGATTTGTCTGCTGTTTAACATTCATGCCTTTGCTTCACGAGGTTGACCACAGGGCAGAGGATTTGCTATCCATTCTAGGTTTCTGAGGGAGTCAGCATTCCCACGGCAGGTCAGAAGACAAAGTAACTTACCATGATGTGTTTAGGTTAAGTGTTT
The DNA here is from genome assembly GCA_035582745.1 of Loriotus luctuosus. Taxonomy (NCBI): domain Eukaryota; kingdom Metazoa; phylum Chordata; class Aves; order Passeriformes; family Thraupidae; genus Loriotus; species Loriotus luctuosus. The sequence goes on from JAWWEY010000041.1 coordinate 4,093,027, forward strand.
TAGCACAGCAAATAGGAATAGTGTTAAATATGCATTAATTCATATGTTACGCGTCCCAGGGAATGAAAAAGGGGTTGTGGTTTTGTGTGTATAGAAATATATCACCTGCAAAGAATATTTATACACATCCTATTAATTCCTTTGAGCCCTCAAATGTAAGCTCTTGCTGCAGGGCAAGAGTTCTGTATATTTAGGAGTCAGCTGGCAGCTACCAGGTTGTCGTTGTTGTGTTTGCTTTTGCCATTATTTTATTTTTATCAAAAAGTGGTGCTACTGAAGTTTCTGCTTTTAGACTTGGGATTCTGAACACATCGTGCAGATGCTAATTAAGCAATAAGTATCCTGTTGTTTACAGTATTAGAAGACATCAAGAGAAGTCAACATTTCTAAATTCTGATAGAATTGTACCATCTAAGTGGCAGCTGTTGGATATTCTGCATTGACAGGGTCAAGACACAAACGTGTGTTAGGGCATTTCTGTGCTGCACTAGGGATAAATGAAATTAACCATGAGGGAAAGGGAAACCTTCACTGTGCTCCTTTTCTCCAGCACTTAGCTGACATACAGGGGCAATCACAGCATGAAACAGGTGGGTTTCCATATAGGTCCCTCCAGTAATAGAAGACTGTGGGCTGTGTTCTTTAGTTCAGGCTTAATATCAGCCACATATGTCTAAAATAGAAATATACCGTTGCACAGTGGCCGTTAATCAGGTATTGGGAATCTGTGTCTTGTGGGACGTGAGAGCTGAGGCTGCTTTTCATGCAGTGAGACACATCCAGCAGGCCTTCATATCCATTAGAATTTGGGGGTGAAGGTCGGACTCTGGAGCTCAGTCAGACCCTCTGCCATCCTGTCCAATAAATAATTACAAGCAAATCGCGCCTTTCACTCTATGCTGATTGATGTTGAAATTGCTTTTGAAAGTTCTCATAAGTTCCTGTTATAGATTAAGTGCCGGTGTAGGAAAAATAACTGCACCCAACTGAAATGGGTGAATGTAATCAGGTTTAATGGACTCGAGAGCTTGTTGGGAATTAAATAACTATTGATTTGTTGGAAAGTTGCTGTCATTACAAAATGCCACTCTGGACGCATTATCCAAGCAGTTAGATTAGAAGAAAGGGCCCTTTGAAAATTTGGGATGCCTTATTTCAATCTTTTTCCTCTTTATTCTCTCCTTAGAAAGATATATCCAGGCCTTTGTTACTCTTTTATCATGGATCTGAAATAGTCAAGAACTGCTGAAATAAAAAAAAAATAGGTATTGGAGATGCAGTTGAACAGTGTTCTTTGTATGAATGCTTCTCTAGTCTCTTGTCTTCTCTCTCCCTGATGCCAAACCTGAAAATGGAATTTTGGAAGTCAAGCACACATCTGAGTTATTGTCCTAATGAGTGAATTGCAGCATTAAATGGTTTGAGCAATTTGTCCCCCAAGATTTTACCTACTCTTACAGTATCTCTGGTCAGCTTATGACACCAGAATGCTTATTGTTTTTCTCTTAAAGTAAATCTAAGTATGTAAAATAAATAATGCAAAGGACATTTGATAGGAATATTTCTATCATCCTCTTCCAAGCAGTAATTATGCAACATTCTGAACTTTAATGGAAATTTTCTTCAGAAATATGCCTTTATAAACTGATTATGTAAATGTTTGGGTTTTTTTTTTTCCCGGCTTGCAGGTTGAGAACCACAACCCTGAACTATTTTTGAATGTAAGGCAGTTTTAACATTTTATAGGCTTATAAGATGCCAGTTTATTTATTTGCATGGATTTCTACAGAAAGTAGGTGTACCTGTGATCAGGGATTCCCCGTGATTTCCAACTGGGTTTGTTCCAAGGCTGTGTATGAAAGCAGTGCCTAGAGATCTGGGGGCTGCTTTGGGAGGGTTTTTTTTTGTTTGTGTTGCACAGTTGAGTAAGAGAGATCTCTGTGGAGCAAGGTTTATCTTCAGAGGTCCTGCACCTTCATGTGCTGTTTATGATTTTACTTAATTCTGTGGATGAGCAGCTGCTCCAGCCTCTCCTAAATCCATCAGTAAACCCTGCCCTGCACCCTCTGCTTGCTTCTGTCACACCCTCTTGTTAGGGAGCAGTGGAATGTGTGAATACTAAAAAGAAGGGATGGACTCTGTGGGTACAACTCTGAACATGTCTTACATGAGCAGCCATGTGCATTTTCCTAATTGCATGTATTCTATTGAGGAGATTTGCATTGTTTTTACTGAAATTATGTGTTTGAGTGAGATGATGGAAAGTGAAATGCTTTTGTTCTTGGAGAGACGCAAGGTCCAGGGTTACAGAATCTTCATGTGTATCAAATTCCATTAAATATACATGCAAACTTATTTTCCAATAAATAAATATACCGTAAACTTATTAGAATGATAGCCTATGACTTAGTAATGCATCTTAAAATGAGAAAATGTCTTTGCCTCTTCCTTCCTTCTCCTGTGTAAAACTATTTGAGGAAAAAAAAAAGATCACATGGAAGTACAAATAATGCATAAATAGCTCTATGCCTCCTGTGGGTGGGGAGATATTTTCTGCCTTGGCACAAGAAGCCCACTGGTGGCTTCAGGGCTGTCACAGGACCCAGGCAGGGACTGCAGTGCAGGCACTGTGTGTGCTGAGGGCAGCCAGGCCCACCTGGTGTCCAAAGTGCCCTGCTGCTCCTCCTGGCAAGGGAAATGAAAGAAATGCCATCTAGGATTAGGTGTCAATCCAGCGAGAGGTTTCTTCTCGTGCCCTTGGTCCCCGTCCCGGTTGAGTCATTGGATTCCCGAGGGGCAGCCCGTATGTCCGGATGGGAGCGCTCAGGGGTGCTGATGGCAGAGCTCCCTCTGCCCTGGCCAGGCTGGGCAGGGAGGATGAGAGTGCTCCTGTTCCCTCTCACAGTTCCTGGAATAGATGTGAAACCAAGCTCCACTCATCAGTAAATTACAAAGCTTCTTTTAAGGCTACGCTGTCCACAAAGCAGAGAATACTCTTATTTTTTTTTTAATAATATCTGAGAGATCGTATCAGCTCCATCCTCTAAATATAAAATGTTTGCAGTTGTCCTGGTTACTTGGAATGCTAGATTTATGATAAAATATTTTGAAAACACACATGCAATATATGACATTTTAATAATGGATGCTAAATTATTTAGTACGTGGCTGAGTTAGGTAACTCCATTTCCATTTAGCAGAGAAAGAGGAGTTCATAGGCATTATTATAAAAGTTATTAAAGTTAAAATTGTTTAGACTTTTCAGTAAACTACTGCAAGGCTCTGGAAAGAGAGACAGTTCTATTTAATAGAAAAGGTGGAACTTTATATATAAAGATTATAAAGATGGGATTATTTATTAATATGGTCAGTATTTTTTAAAATATGCTCCTATCTTGACATAGTGACCAGAAAAGTTCTAAGAGTTCTGAGGATTTAAGCTTGTGTTCATTGTTAAAAAAGTAATTTCTAAAAACTAAGCTAAAACCTTCTTTTTTTTTTTTTTTTTGCTTACTTATTTATGTAGTGATAAAGGGGAGAGTTGGAGAAGAAAAATAGAAAATCGCCTGGTGATTAAATAGTTCAATATATTGGGAACTACTGTACTTTTAAGTACATTAACTTTAAGCTTAGATTATTCTGAAGATACTTTGATTTTTTAAATTTTTTTCTGTGTGTCTGATTTTCCAGAACTGGTTAACCAGTATGCTTGACTGACAACTGAAAAAGTGGTAATCTGGAGACTGTTCCATTTTATTTTAGGGCTGAGAGAATTGCCTAGAATATGCTGTGAAAAGTAGTGGTGCAGACTTCATCACGGTGCCATCACTTTACCCATCTGGAAAATCCTTGTTTTAGTGCTGTTTCTGGGAAGTGCTAGCAGTGGGTACATTCTGAATTCTTGTAGGTGTTAGTGTGTTAGGCTACCTGCAAAATCACACTGGCATTCTGGCAATCCAGTCTTGGGGAATGCCATGGGTTTGTTGTGTCACCTTACATGAAAAAGGCTTTTGTAATTGGGTAGGGTTTATTTGAATAATACATTTGAAATAGCAATGAGGAGAGGTTTGAGTTCTTCCAGTGTTGCCTGCAGTGGTGGATGGCTGTTTCTGTTGGTTTTACATTATGATCTAGTGGAAAGCAGAGCATAATTTCTGTTTACATTGGCTGAATTGCCTCTTTGAAATGCAGTAAGGAGATGATTTAGCTTAAATGCAGATTTACTCTGGCTTGATTGTGTTGTTCTGCCTCTCCTGTTCCTAGTACTGTACTCCCAGTGCTTTGTGAGTGGAGGTTGAATTTGTTTTGCTATTGCAATCCTATTCATCTGAGTGTGCATCTTGTCTTGCTTTTGAGAGACCATATCTAACATTTCTTCTCTCAGTCTGAGAGTTGCAAAGTTTTTCTGCCTTTTGTATCAAAAGTGCTTTTAACACATGTGAAGTGAGTGTGTTAGTGATGAATATGATCTTTATTGTTTTGATAGCTGAACATTTTTGTAAAAAACCTTTAAAAGTCTGGAAATCATAGAATCATAGAACTGTTTCTTGGAAAAGACCTTTAGGATTATCAAGTCTGACTGTTAACCCAACACTGCCAAGTCCAACATTAATCCACGTCTTTAAGTGCCACATCTATGCTTAATTTTTAATTTCCCCTTTTCAAATACCTCTAGGGATGATGATTCAACCATTTCCCTGGGCAGCCTGTTCAAATGCTTGACAGCCCCTTTCTAACATCCAATTTAAATCTCCCCTGGTACAACTTGAAGCCATTTCCTCTTGCTCTGTTGCCTGGGAGCAGAGCCCGACCCCCACCTGGCTTACAACCTCTTGCCAAGAAGTTGTAGAGAATGAGAAGGTTCCCCCTGGGCCTCCTGCTCTCCAGGCTGAGCCACTGCTGATTCTCCAGCCCCTTCCCCAGCTCCACTCCCTGCCCTGGACATACTCCAGCCCCTCCACGTCCTTCACGGCATGAGAAGCCCAAAAGTGACCCCAGGATTTGAGGTGTGGCCTCAGCTGTGGCACAGGGGGTCAGGCACTGTCCTGGTGCTGCTGGTCACGCTGTGGCTGATCCAAGCCAGGTGTCATGGCTGGGTCATGTTCACTGTGGATGATCCAAGCCAGGTGTCATGGCTGGGTCATGTTCACTGTGGCTCATCCAAGGCAGGTGTCATGGCTGGGTCGTGTTCAGCACCCCCAGGACCTTTCCTGCTGCAGGAGCTTCTGGTGGCCAAAGGGCAGCACCCAGCCTTGGTGGCCAAAGGGCAGCACCCAGCCTTGGTGGCCAAAGGGCAGCACCCAGCCTTGGTGGCCAAAGAGGACTTGGATTCCTCTGGCCACTGCTCTGGGCCCAGCCAGCCTGGCCAGGGCCCTCTGCAGAGCCTTCCTGCCTCTCAGCAGGGCCTTGGTGTCATCCCCAACCTTCCTGAGGGATGTTCAATCCCCTTCCAGAGCATGGATAAAGCTGTTGGACAGAGCTCATGCTGGTACTGTGTGGTGGTGTTCACAGGGGTCCCAGGATGAGGGAAGAGATTAAAATCTTGATTCCGTCTTTCAGAAAGCTGATTTATTATTTTATTATATATATTATATTAAAAGAAAATTATATACTAAAACTATACTAAAAGAAAAGAGAAAGGAGACATCAGAAGGCTGGCAAGGAATGAAAAGGAATGATAATAAAATCTTGTGACTGCTCACAGCCTCGACACAGGTGGCTGTCATTGGTCATCAAGTAGAAACAATTTCACATGCTGGGTAAACAATTCTCCAAATCCCATTCCAAAGTAGAAAAACATGGAGAAGCTGAAGCTTCTCAGGAGAAAAGATCCTAACAAAATGATTTTCCATAAAATAAGTCCGTGACAGGTAACGCTCACCCAAGACTCTGCACTGCTGTACTCCCATCCATATTCATTGTACAGAACAATGTTAAAACACCTCCACACCCCTGGAAGTGCCCAAGGCCAGGTTGGACAGGGCTTGGAGCAGCCTGGGACAGTGGAAGGTGTCTCTGCCCATGGCATGGGATGAGCTTTAAAGTCCCTCACAACCCAAACCAGCCTGAGATTCCATGTTTGCATCATTGCCCTCACTTGTTGGTTAGGAAATGTTTCACTGCTTTCCTGATTGTTATATTGTAGTTAAAAGTTACAAAGAATAGCCTGGGCATTCAGAGTTTGTTTTTTTTTATTCTGGTCTTTTTCTAACATTGCCTTTCTATTCTGCAGTTATAAAGGTTTGATCTGATGAGCCCCCCAGGATTCTCCATCCCGTGCTGTGCCCAAACCACACAGCTCAGTGAACCGGGTGCAAGGTGCTTCCACACCTTTCTCAGCAGGGCCTCCAAAGCCCTAAACAAAGACTCCAAGGAGGTATCAAGGCTTCAAAGGCTGAGACACGAAAAGAGAAGCAAGGAAATCCAAGAAGGGAGAGAGGAGAAATCCATGACATATGAAGAGCACAGCAGATGCTGGGGAGGAGGGCATCACACAGTAGGTGGTTTCCAAAGAATAACCTGACACTACCCTCACATGTGGCCACCCAGTGCTGGATCACTCATCTCCAGCGTGGCAATAATTTAGGAACATTTCAGAACTTGCCATCATCACCATCAGCTATTTAAATTTGGGATGTACAGCAGCACTCCCATAGAATCAGGAAAGTACTGAAACCTCTCCTGTCCCTTATTTAGTACAAAATTAGTCATTTTTTTTGCTGTGACAATTCACTGGTGAAAGCAAATCTTAAAAATGAGCTTGCAAGTGTTTTGAGCTTCAAAGATCTGTCTCTGTAAAAGCGATGATGGTTCTGCATTTCATCACGTCACAGTTGCATATCACCAGAAAAATAAAAGTCACAGCTCAAGGAAGATAACAGGGTAATGTCTGCAAGGGCTCCTGGCTGTCAGGAGGAGCCCTCACAACTGAAAGGCAAGAGAAAATCTTTGCCTAATCTTTCCTTTGTGAAATTGCATCGTTGTGCTGAAGCACTCAGAGCCATCACAGGAGCACGGCCACCCACACAGCCCGATGCACACCACAGGAGGCTCTGGCAAGGCAGAGGCTTCATTGCAAGGAGAAACCCCAGAAAACCAGATCCAAACTGCCTGAAGGCATCCTTACATCAAAGGAAAAGGGGGAAGAGTCTGGGAAACGCCTCTGTGAGCGTGGAAATGGCTCTGCCAGCTCCTAATGCATCGCTGCTGCCACAGCCCCTCACCTGGAGCTTCCTTCCCTGGCCAAAGGGATCCAGAGGGAAATCCTGCCCCAGCCTTCTAGCAATGTATTTGCACAGCTTGGGCCACAGTGTTCTCCAGCCAAACCACTTCTAGTTATTCTTATCAGAGCCCTCTGGAACTCATCAGGGTTACTAAGACATAAATTGTGCTAAATTAAGAAAGAAGGGGCTGAGAAACAAAATACCAAGACCACAAGAATGGGATAAAGGAGGTGAAGCACTGGGACTGTAACCAATCCCATACCCTGACAATTGTGTGCAGAACACGTGGACAAAGAGAGAAGCACCAATCAAGAAATGCATATTCATGTGTGCAGTAGTGTTAAAATGTACAAATAGAGCATAATGTAAAAAATAAAGTAGCTTCTGCTTCATCACGTTAATCAGTTATCCAGAAGTCCAAAATCTCCCTCAGAAGCTCGAGTCCAACAGTGCCAGCTTCCATGGAGCTGCAGCCCTGGGCAAGGGCTCTCTCAGGGAGCCCCAGGGGAAAGGCTGAAAATCAAACCCCTCACAGGCGTTTTTGCTGATTTTCCTGATTGCCTGATGACAATGGCTAAAAGCCAGTTCAGACTAGCACCCTATTTGGCAACTTCTAAGTGGAATTCGCTTGTGTTTTCCCTTTTCTCCCCATTTCCAGCAGGTCAACAGATACTTGTGCCCACAAAACACCCACCAGAGCTGCCATCTGGCTAAAAATCAAATAATTCTACCGCTGGCAAAAATAAAGTAAGAATTAAAAAATCTCATATTCCTCAAACACACCAACCCCATTCAGAGAGGGGTTTTATTAGTTGGTTTGGGTTTAAACACAGCTGCTAAAGAAGGTGACTGAATCTCAGAGATTTCCACCTGGGACAGAGCTGCTGGCAGCATCAGAGGAGCCCCAACATCCAACACACAGTGTTTAGATAAAGAGAGAATTGATCTTGTTCTATCAACTTTGAAAGTGCCTCTGTAGCACCAGGAGAGCTTTCAGGCAGGTTTTTGCAGGCTGTCCTGGCTTTGCTTTGATTGCTGTTGTAGCATGAGGGGATTATCTGTTATCCCACCCTTTGGGAGCACCTCCTGCTGAGACAAAGTCTTTGCTCTGCTTAATCTCTTAAATTTCACATCACTGACAAAAGTACAGCACGTCCAGCATCACTTTTCTTTCTCCTAATGCCCCTCAGGCCCTTGTGGTGGAGGCTAAACAATCCCTAAACAGTATTTAACATCACCAGATCCGGGTCTTAATTCACTGATAAACTGAAATCTGATGGCCTTTTTGGGTTCACAGTCATGATTGCTTTGTGTCACACTGCTCATTAATGCTTTTTCTACTTTATTTTATGGGAAGGAGCAGAGCTGGAAGGATTTAAATCTTAGCCTTGAAATTAAAACAAAGAATCATTCCATGCTCCAGGATCAGTCGATTCTGGTGCTGTCCACAAGGAATACCCTTGGCATCAACAGAACCATTTAATCCCTTGCTGTCATGTGGTCCAGCCTCTCCTGGCTCAGACAACTCTGCACCACTTTATCCCAGGAGAGTGAAAATCCTGCCAGTGAAAGGCCAGGAGGCTGTGTTTGAACAGGGATCACACAAAGCAGAGCTCTTCACAAGAGAAGGGTTCATGTGGGGCTCTGTGACCCCTCCTCAGGCTGGGGACACCTTCAAAGCCCAGGGACACACAGCAGAAGTCAAAGCATTGCTCATCCTGAGCTGCTGGCAACTTTGGGGCATTGATCTTCACAGAGGCAGCAAATCCAGAGGGAGCAGGGAGATCCTGGGCCCACCAGTGGGACATGGATTTCAGGGACACATTTCTGCAGCCAAATGCTGCATCAAGGGTTCTAATATAATTTAAAGGAGAACTGAAGACTTAAAGGTTGTAACACTGCATAATTAATGAGAGTGGTACTAAATAACTCACTAAAAGTAAAAGCAACCCAAACTCCTCTTTCATCAGTTCATTTGCTTGTGGACTCACAGCTGCATGCCAGGAGGGAAGGATATTCCCTGTCCATGTTCCCTGAGTAAATAATGTGTGTGACAACACATGCCACAGCTGAGAGGGCCACAGTACACAGAGCATCACCAAACAATTTCAGAAAGCTTCCCCCCAACCAGAGCAACACCTCACCTCATCAGAAGGCTCCAGGCATCTGCTCACACAGAGCAACACCCCAACACCTCAGAAGGCTGCAAGCAACTGCCCCTGCTGTGCTTCAGCCCAACCTTTTATCCCCTCATGCTGATGCACTGCACCTGTGTGCCCTCTGCTCCTGTGGGATTGGTCAGTGCCCCTGGGCTCATTAATGGCTCATTAATTTCAATATTGTTCACCTGCTTCTCACAGCTGTAACCAATTAGGGATGAGGCTCAGCCCCAGCCCCACTCCCAGTCACCACAAACTTCGTGGTGCCCCCACACCAGCCCAGTTTGCAGGAGGTGCTGGGCACTGCCAGGGCAGCCCGAGGTGTAGGTGGTGGCACCTTGGGGACACATCCTGCACCAGCTGGAATGTCAGGAGACAGCAGCCCAGCAGGCCCACAGGCCCCTGGGCGGGGTGCAAGCCCCTGGACACGAACACCAGCCCTTTTCCTTGGGAAACAAAACTCATCACTTGCTTGTTCTTCAGCCCAACCTTTTATCCCCTGATGTTGATGCACTTCACCTGTGTGCCCTCTGTTCCCTGTGTGATTGGTCAGTGTCCCTGAGCACTCCATGGCTCATTAATTTCAATATCACTCACCTGCTTCTCACAGCTGTAGCCAGTTAGGGATGAGGCTCAGCCACAGCCCCACTCCCAATGACCACAAAATCTGTACCTACATGCCACCCCATGGTTTGTGTCAGGTTTTTTTCTGATGTCAGTTTGCAGGAGAGGCTTGGCCCTACCAGGACAGCTCAAACTGTAGCTGGTTGCAGACTGGAGCTTGCAGACATCCTGCTACGTTGGGAATTTTAGGAGGAGGTCCCACCCCAGTGTCACCGGGAGGGGTTTGTGCAAGTCTGAGCAAGACCCAGCAGATGTCAGCAAAGGACAGGAAAAAAGGAGGAAAGAGCCTCAAATCTTAAACATCTCTGCAATAACCACCCCAGGCCATCCCGGGGATTTATATTTAGAAAACTGTTGCACTATTTTTTTTTTAACATTAACACGATTATGGTAAGAAAAAAAGCCCAAAATGTGGTGGGAGTTGAAATAGTAATTTTTTTTCTGGGGAGGATTTTTTGGTAAAACTATGCATTCTGCCACAGATATTTATAATTGACTTGCAAGGCAAAAGTGAAGCCTATTTTTGAACAGTCCCAAAAGCAGCCGTGGGAAAAACCTTGGATTTCTCCATAAAAGGAGTGGTCAGATGGTCAAATGAGTGGGTTCATTAAAAACAAGCAGCGTCCTGCTCTGCTTTTTGCCTTTCCTGTTCCTTCCATTTCCTCTGAAGCACTAGAACTTTAAGGAGTTTCTCTTTTTTTACCACAAAGCTTAAAAAGGTCATTTTTTACAACACAACAGTGATGAACAAATAAACCAAGTGACTTTTTCTTTTGCAAAGTCAGAAAAAAAAATGCTGCAAAGGAGTCTATCCTCGGTGTGTCAGAGGAATCCACTTGGGAATAACACTGGCCTCCACAGAAGCTTTATGGGATCTGCAGCTGGATGTTCTGAAGTATTTTGACTGCTCTTCCTTAACTCCTGAGTCTCCAGTTTCCATCTCCCCACAGGGGTTTTATACTCCATAGGGAATATAAAAGAATGCAGAGAGAAAATAAATAGAAAATATAAAAGAGAGGAGATTTGGCCTCTTTTTTCCTGTATAAATCCCAGTGTCTGCAGTATTTCCCAATTATTTGACAGGAGTAGGAAGATTTTAGGTGGTGCTAAATATTACTAAATATTTCATTTTTAAAGTTCATTTGAAATTAGGAATATTTATCTTTTTTTTTAAAGAAAGGATTTCAGAAAAAAAAAAGAGAAGGCTTTGTCCCTAAATCCTGCTATTTTATCAAGATCTTGACAATGTTTGAATGTTTATTCCATGGAAGTTTTGCTCCTGACTTTAAGAAATTACAGCCCAGCCCCAAATCTTCCCATCTTGGCTCTGTTGCTACTAAATCCTGTTGTATTTTCTTACTTATGGGGCATTGCTTACAGTTAATGCATGGATTAAGGGTTATATAGAGAGCTGGGAGCTATAAAAACAGAATTATGTTTACAATAATGTAAATTATTGCCACTGACCTATTCTTGCCCCTTGGCTGTGGTCTGGCTGGGTATTTTTAGTTTTCCCTTTTTTCAGAGCATCTTCATACACCTAAACTTACCCATTCCTTTTTTTAGATGGAATGTTTTATCAAGAAATAGATTTTTGGCAGGATAGTTTTTGCATTATTTAGAGAAAATACTGTAAAGGAGCAACAGGTTTAGGCTGTATCTCCTTGGGCTGTACAATTGCTGCAAATTAAAGGAATATTAAATCATAGAATTGTTAAGGTTGGGGAAAATCTCCAAGATCAGCAAGCACTGCCAGGGCCACCACTAAACCATGTCCCCAAGGGCCACATCTGCACATTCTTGAACATCTCCAGGGATGGGGACTCTAACTCCTTTAACAGCCATTTTCCAGGCTGGACAACCCTTCCAGTGAAGAGATTTTCCTTTATATTCCCCTGGCACAACTCACTCAGAGTGATTTCTGTTCAATTTTGCCCCAGTGAAGCACTTATGGAGGAATAAATTAAAATAAGTGTTTAAAAAGCTGAGAAGGCCACTCTGGGCTGGAGATTGGAAGGATCTGGGCAGATGCAATCAGCGAGAGATTGAAGACAACATAATTAACACCAATCAAAGGCATCTTGTGAGAAATAATTCCTGCCAAGCAAATATCAAATTTGTCCTGACGGGGTCAGGAGTTTAATCAAGACAATCAACTTTTAGGAGCTGGGCTGAGAAATCATTTGCTGCTCTTCATTAAAGGCAGGGGAAAGGGAATTTCATGGGGTGTTAAATGCAGAGTAGAGCACTCAGGGGAGCAAAAAAAAAATTAGTTCAAAGAGGAGGCAGCTCTGATTTGGGTGAAGATCCCCACACTGGGCTCTGCCCTTCAGCTCTCAGATAGAAGGTGGGGTGAGTTTATCCAAAGTTCCTTGAAGCAGTAATGGAGACACAGATAAATAAAAGCATTCCCCAAGGTGGATCATGGAACCAGAGAATGCCAGAATGGTTTGGATTGGCAGGGACCTTAAAGATCATCTCATTCCAGCCTCTGACCAGAAATAGAGCAAAGCAGGCTCTAACTTAGGAATACAGGGAAAAAACTTTATTAACTTACAATATGTAAAAGAAACACACACACAAACTCAGAATGAAAACCTTCCAAAAACATTCCTCTTCCTGCTCCCACTAAATTTCTAACACAGCACAGTGAGACAAAACTTTGGATTCTCAATCAAGTTACTACTCTTTAGATAATCAACTCTCAGTTCATCACTGCCTTTCAGATAATCAAGTCTCAGTTCATCAAGAAGAGAGGAGTCCTTCTTGTATTATAGGCTTCTTCAGGAAACACAGTTGAAACTTTTTTGTGTTTCTATGTCACACGTGGCACTGCCTGGAGAAAATGTGCCATTGTGACCTCTTCCTTCCATAGCCAGTGCTCTCACCACTACACATGGACTAGGGTTGCTTCTAGGGTTCCCCTTTTAAGGATGCTTTGCTTAGTTCCAAAAAAGCAGCAGTCTCTCACTTTTGGGACACCTGTCCCCCCCACCCCAAATTCACCCCCTGGGGCTGAGGGGTCTTGAGAACAGAGATCTTCTTCTTCACTGAAGATCAAGGGCTCTACCACCCTCCTCACCCGTTGTCTCTGTTCACAGTGCCCAGAGCAGCTGTGGCTGCCCCTGGATCCCTGTAAGTGCCCAAGTCCAGGTTGGACAGGGCTTGGATCACCCTGGGATAGTGGAAGGTGTCCCTGCCCATGGTAGGTGTGGAATGAGATCATCTTAAAGGCCCCTTCAAACCCAAAGGAATTGGGTTCAGGAATTCCATGGTTTTTACCTCAGTGCACACATTAATCACTATAATTGCACTGCACTGGGGTTATAGCGATGAATGTGGATAATTGTATAATGTGTGTTTTGGTAAAAAAGCACACAGAAAATCTACATTTTAAAAACACCCACCCTAAATTGTTTGGTGCTGTTTTCAGGACAGCATCTGGATGGAAAATCCAGGATTGGAGAGCAAACAGAGGATCCTAACTAGGTGATGTGCAAAGGGGAAAATCTCTCCTCTTGTAGCGACATTGTAGGGGAGAAGGGGAGGAGGAAACATCCAGGTGCTCAGGGCAGGTAAGGAGAGGCTTTTTTGGAGTCATGCTATCCCACAGGACAGATTTCACTGGGAACAAACTTCAGGATTTGCTCAGAGGGTCAGAGACACAGCCAGGTTGTGAGGGTGTGAAAGGTCCAACCTCCACCTGCATGGTGCTGCTGGATGTTCTGCCTCAACATCCACTGGTTTTCCTGCTGAGGAAATCGTGTGGGGCTGAGCCCTCTACCTCATCTTCACAGCTCCTCCATGAAAGGGAGAATCTCCCTTGATCTCAGGGAAAAGGTGGCAACTGCTCTCTGATAAGGACAGCTCCTTATCAGGGGTGTGGGTGTGATCAGCCCTTGATCAGTGGGACGGCTGAAGCCTCTGGAGGGTGGTTCCACCCTCCCAGGAGAGGCACTTTCCCACTCCTGCGCTGGGAATTAAATCCTCACTTTTATGATCCAGCAATTATTTAACCCTGGGCTTTCTGCCTTTGTACCTGGCAATTACACACCCTTGATCACAAAGGTGTGGGCTCAAGTCGTCTAAAAAGTCATTTAAAAGAGTTAATTCCAAAAGGCACTCCAAGAAAGTGATGGAACACTTTGGAAATCACTCCAGATCTTCGGGATAAGGGAGAAGATAAAGGTGTTCTCCCTTTCTGTTGTGGCATTGAACCAGGGGATTCACTTTATTCATCCTGTTCTTCAGTATCTGCTGCAAAATGGGGTTGGAATCTCTTTCCTAACTGGTTTTTAGGGTAATTCTCCCTGGATTTCATCACTTGAAGCAACCTTGGGATAGTGGAAAGTGTCTTCAGTGGAATGACAAGAGCTTTAAGGTCTCTTCCAACCCAAACCAATCTGGGATTCTGTCACCATGTTGGCAGCAGGAATGGATGTGGCAGAATTCCCTATATTCATCTGACTGGAAATCATCCCAGATATTCCATGTCCTAACTGTATTTCATTGTTATTTCATGTATTTCAAGGTTATTTCTTCTGGCTCTTCTCAGCTTTGGTGCTAAACTTTATAATGAATTATTTGTTATTTTGGAATCACAGCTCATCCCAAAATAAATTGACAGATTCTGTTATAATTTGCATCATTTTAAAAATGGAACATCAGGTATGAAAGACACAAAGGAGGCAGTAAATTAGAATTGAAAATACATTTGGAAGGAACTAACACAATCAAGGCAGAATTGTTTTTTCTTCCCAAAAGAGAATCACTCCATAAGTTCCTTTGTGAAATTGAGTCAGAAACGAGGTAAATTTCCCATCTCTGAGTCGGCATTGATCATTTACAAAGTCCAGTGATTGCAGGGACAGGGGATGAAAGGGTTTAGCAAGAGCTAAATAGATTGAGGAATGTTATGGAATAAATTTAGCCTGGTCAAAAAGGGGATTTTGTGCCAGTGAAACCAGGTCTAATTAAGATTGTGCAGGATAGGCTGGAACTGAGTGCCCCAAATGCTGCAGTGAGGGATAATTTACTTCCCTGTCCTGTGTCAGGGAACTGGAATAAATCCATGACAGAGTCAGAGTGAAATGGGGGAAAACTGGAGCAGTTCTGTCACTTAAAACATCAGCACAAGCAAAAACCAGAGAGGAACAACCTGCATGGGATAAAACAGAGCAGGGGGAATGAGGGTGGTAGGAAAATGTCTGGAAAAATGACCAGAGCCTTCTGTGCAGGGATTTAGAGGGGATGGGATGGGATGGGATGGGATGGGATGGGATGGGATGGGATGGGATGGGATGGGATGGGATGGGATGGG
>JAWWEY010000041.1:4108452-4147183 GCA_035582745.1 Loriotus luctuosus
GTTCACAGGGGTCCCAGGATGAGGGAAGAGATTAAAATCTTGATTCCGTCTTTCAGAAAGCTGATTTATTATTTTATGATATATATTATATTAAAAGAAAATTATATACTAAAACTATACTAAGAGAAAGAAGACATCAGAAGGCTAGCAAGGAAAGGAAAGGAATGATAATAAAATCTTGTGACTGCTCACAGCCTCGACACAGGTGGCTGTCATTGGTCATCAAGCAAAAACAATTCACGTGCTGGGTAAACAATTCTCCAAATCACATTGCAGAGCAGCAAAACGTGGAGAAGCTGAAGCTTCTCAGCTTCTCAGAAGAAAAGATCCCAACAAAAGGATTTTTCATAAGATACGTGTGTGACAGTACTGAGCCCTGGGGAATCCTGCTGGTGCCCTGCCCCAGCTGGGGCAGCTCCACTGCCCGCCCTCAGCCTGACCATCACCCGGATTTCACACGGAGAACATCACCCAGGTTTCACACAGAGAACATTGCACCCATCCAAGCCACAACTAGCCAGATCTGTGGGAAATGCTGTCAGGCAGGCACAGCCACAGCCTTGCCCTCATCCACTGGGCAGGTCACCTTAGGGGGACATCAGGCCAGCCAAGCAGGACCTGCCTTTTTAAACCCATGGTGGCCAGGCCTGATGGCTTCATTGTCCTCTCTGTGCCTTTTGATGGCACTCAAGGTGATCTCCTCTGTACAATTTTGGATTAAATTGGTTTTCCTTTTAATCCATGGGTCAAGCCAGTAAGCATTGTTGGTGAAACCTGTCTGCTGCTCAGGAGGCTGCAGAGAGCTGGAAAGTATTTGGTTATTGCTATTGCAAAAGTTTGTTCACTCAACTTGCCCTTAATTCTTGCTAATAAGTGCAGATACCATCAAATAGCTGCTGAGTGAGCCCTCAGGGGCAAGAGGGAGGGTAATGGCATGGAATGTCTTCCCCATTGACCAAAAAGACAATTGTAATAAAAAAAACAGCTTATCTAAATAGTTTTACTTCAGCTGAGAAACAAGTGGTTATTCTGCCCTGCCACCTGCATAATTTTTTCTCACTGGCCTTTATTTTGGAAATCAATGTGTGACATAATTCCAATGGCCAAGACAATGCTGCATTATCTCTTTGACCTCTTATTCTGTCAGCTCAGTCAATGCTCTGTTATAGTCAGGGCTTTTTTCACCTGGCAGATTTAATCTGACAGTCAACAGGCAGATTTTATTTTTCCTTTTCCACTTTTACATGTGATATCAGTATTAGTGAGTTTTAGGCATGATGATCTATATTTATGGTTATTAGGTAGTGTGTTGGATAATACACTGCAATGAAGTGTTTTAGTATGGCAAAAACTGAGTAAATCTGGGCCTTTCTGACTGCAGGGGGTTTTAAGAGGAATAAATACAAGCATATTTGAGTTTGTAAGAAAAAAAATGATTTCTAGACATGAAATAGCTATCATTAGGTGAAATTCTATTTATTTTTTTATCCCCTAAGTAAGATAAAGCTTTTAATATTTGGATTCTATGTAAAAGCCAATTGTTTGACTTGGCTCCCCCAGCTAGAAGCCAGCAAGCTGATACTGCTGTTTCCAAGGATCTGGAATTTCAGCTGATTTTTTTTCTCTTTTCTGACTCATGCATAATCATCAGTAATAAAACTTCTGATGGCCAAATTATGACAGGAGATACAGCTTTGAAGTTCCTTTGCTTTCAGTAGAATGATTCACAACTGATATAAAAATATGCTTGTACATCTAAATATAGAACAGTCATTTTAATGGAGTTTGCTTGAATATTTCACCTATTTACCCTCTGGTAAGTTATCTTGTGTTGCATGAGCTAATGTTAGAAACCCAGTTCAAATACATCTTTTGGCTTGTCTGCTTGCTTGCTTTTTTTAACTGAAGTGTGCAGGTAACTGTTTCCTCAGACCTGGTTTCAAAGAGGGTGTTGTAAAAACACATGAAATGTCTATTTCAGTAGATCAGGTTGTGCAAAAAATACGAAAGGGTGAAGTTATTTCAAGTATAAATACTTTCACCTGGACTAATTGGAAATTGCATTGCTCTGTTGCAACCTAAGCGTGGTGAAACCACACCTGACAAATATTTGACAGTCAGATTTCGCAGATAATTTGGAAATAAACATTGGAGGCTTTTTTAGTGGAGTGACAGGTCTTTTGATGGCACTATATATATGTAATTTGAAACTGACCCAGGTAAATTTTCTGTGTCAGGCTTTCTCCCTGTCTTTCACACAAGATTCAAGTTATTGTGGATTAGGGTAAATTCTGTTATCCTGGTTCCTTTTCTTTCTCTACCTGCATGAGCTAGAGAGCTTGTAGAATGACTTAACCTTCCAATTCTGATGGGTTTTAATAAATCAGTAAAGAATGTAATTTAATTTTTAAAATCTACATATTGTTTTGTTGCTGACCAAGCTGAGGAAAAAAGAAAAGTCTCTTACCTTTATATTCAGGAGTCAGAATGGTTCATGCTCTCATTTTATTTGAGGCCTTGAAGTAAATAAAACATGGTGCATTTCAAGGAATGTGGGTCATCAAGGAAAAGCTAATCAGACTTTGATAAGTATCCTTCTGTAAAAGCAACTTAAGATAAAGCTAAAATTACTGAAAACAGTGAACTGATCTGAACTATACTGCTTTTTATTGTCATTTTTTAATTCTAAGAGAGTAAAATTATTATTTAATGCTTATAATTCCAATGCTTTTTCATGTTATAGAGCTGGAGTACACTTTTGTTATGTCTCCGTCCTCACTTTCCCATATTACTGCAAAGCATGCAGTGCCCTCCCTTTTGCTAATTAGTAGCATTTAAAAGTCATGGAGGAGCAAATGGCAGGTTGTCCATATATTGGTTTGTTATGAGATGTGTCTGTGACACTTTGCTTTCTCTGTACCATCTGAATGTACAGCAGATTCAGTAAAATGCATCTCCAGACGTGTAAGCTTCAAAACATCCAACCCAGGCAAAGAAGTGCTGCCAAAATGCAGATCCAAGGGTTTCTCTGTAAATTACCAGCAGCTGTGCAGGTACACATCAGCTGTCTTTATTTTCACTGCCAGTGGTGCTGAACATGAGCATGTTGCAAACACTTTGAGAACAAATCATATTGACACTTGAAACCAAGAACGAGATAAAAAAGGGCATTTCCAAACATTTTACTTCCATTCTAGAGAAAACCTTACAGTTATGTTAAAACAGAACCTAAACATGGGTGAGTGTTCCAAGGAGAATAATAAGAACAGGTTTAGACAAAAAAAAAAAAACCAGTCAGGCTTTTTAAAAGCTATAACCCTGTAGTTTGTTAAAAGCAAGATGACATTTAGTTGAGAAATAAAAGGTGAGTGTAGGTGAGGGAAAGCACATCTTCCTGCATTTGTGAATGATCCTGGAGATAATAACAGAGAATGAATCATTCTTTCTTTCCTGCTAGCCTCAGTGTGGTGCTGACTGAAGTGAACTGGCAAAGCTGAGAAGTCCTTTGCTACTCCCTGGAGATAACTGCTCTGTCAGGGCAGCTCAGGGGATTCAGCTGAGCAGGGTCTGCACCATGGGACCTGCTTCAGATATGTGAGAGCAAGTGTGAAGGTGTTTGCCCTCTGTGCCAAATGGTTCCTTATTCTCCAGGTGTTGGATATGTGTTTTATGTGTACAGGATTTGTGTTGATGTTCTTTTTGGGAGATTTGGCTTAGTGCTTGACCACCTTTTTTGTGCAAAAAGGTTCTAGAGATGTATTTTTAATTTTTTGAGAAACACAGAATAGCTTTTTAAAATGCAATAAACTCAGTTTTGCTGGATTTTTCTATCTCTTTGACTTAGAATTGTACTGAAAAATGGCATATGAATACATTTTTTAAATTAATTTACATCTTGCTAACAGTTGAGGTACAGAAAGAAAGTAAACCTCTACAACTGTATTTCAATACTCAGTTAGAATGAAAATATTTTTGTTTCAGTTACTAAAAAAGCAAAACAAAAACCCCCAAAACATGAAGACTGTTTGGAGCCTTCAAAAACCACCAGGATGGAAGAGAATTCTGATTGTTTGTATACAAAAAACAGAAAAGGCAAATTGTCAAGAAAGCCATGAGAGCTGTTAAGAGAATGTCAACAAAATTTGATTCTATAGAGGCTGAGCCATACTTGAAAAGGTCTGGTCCCCTCAGTATCTTGAATAATTTATATTTTGTTATGTGCTTGTAGCAACTAATTACCACTGAGTGGTTTTAAAGTTTGTGGTACCTGGAAAGTGTCTGCTCGGGTCCATGCTATAGAGAGCATGGGTTCACTGTTTGATCTTCATTCCAAGGAAGGTTTCCCTTTTCCACCTTGTCCTGAGACAGAAGCAGCAGAATGAGCAATCAAACGTGTTCTGTTGTGACAAGTCACGCAAGAGTCTGCTCTGAGGTGAACGTGGAAAACACAGCACCAGCTTTCCTCCCTCTCAGGGAAATGAAATGGAATTGGGGCAACCCCTCCTTCTGAAACACAGGAATGAATTACACTTTTGATTATTGCCTTTTAAAAAATCTTATATCTAGACACTGAGCTGTTATGGGGGAGGGAGGTGTTTATCTTTTTTTTTTTTTGGCCTTATGTTTAAAACCAGAAAAAAGCAGACTTGAAATCCTAAAACTATCTTAAACTGTCTGTGACCACCTCTTAAAAACATTCTGTCTTCCATCTTCACTTTGTCATCTCTTTTCATTTAAAACTTAAATATCTATCCCACTTTTGCTACCCAAATACATGAGGATTTGAGGCCAGCTGAAACACAGCAGCTGGGGTTAGGCCCCAGAATTAAAAGACCAGCCAGTCTTTGGCCAATTGCTCTTCCTCCTCAATGTTCCCCCATCAACTCAGTTCTGGTTTCCCAGTTTCCAGTTTCCCATTCATTTTTAAAAAAGAGTGTGCAGAAATGGCTCAGTGTAGTTCCAAGTCAGTTGAACCATTCAGAATCTTAAATATAAAATGAAGGCAAGCATTGAGTGTAAGGATTTACTTCTGGATGCTTCTAAAGGTTACCTGAAATTGTTGATACCCAAAGAAATTTTTCAAAACTGATCCTTCTGTAAGAAAATGAATAGATGGATGGGTTTCATTCTGGCACTGGTCAGTGTGTCTGGGAAAGTGAGTGTCCTCCCTGGCTCCTGGGGTGACTTATTTTTGTAGAGAGAAGTTGCTAAAACTCACTCAAAACTCTGGAACGCCACCGTTACAGGAAATGAAATCCATCCATTTCAGAATTCTCTGAGCACCATTTTTAACTGACTTACTGTGCTAGGTTGACTGGAGTGAGTTTTTTACATGGACTTTTTACTGCAGAGATGAATGTTTTTATTTTTACGCCTTCCTCCGTGAAGGAACAGTTAAAATCAGGCACAGAGAAATGTAACAGATGTTGGTGCGCATTTCCCATCTGAAAATGCCTTCCAGTGGCCAAGAGGATTGTTAGGCACAATTAAGCCCAGTACAGACATCCTGTACTGAAAGCCAAGGCTGCTGAGGATGTTCCCAACAGGGGAGCACAGGTTTGGAAGGAAGGAAGTTCCTATGAGCTTTGATCTGTGGCAGGTTTTTGAGTGTCACTGGGTGAAAAACAAAGGAGATGTGACTGACAGCTCAGAGTCTGTGCCCCCACATACTGCATGTGTCCTTAAGATGCAGCTATACTATATACAGCTATAGATTTAGGAGACACTTTGAATCCATGAGCAAATTTATTACACATTTCAAGGATGCTAGCACTTGAAATCTGATTTTTGAGAGGCATTTGGTGTAATGTTGCCAACTGACTTTAAAAGCCTGTGATATTACGCCTTGTAATGTTCCACATTCAGTGTAATTGTCACTGTAATCAGCTTTATGATGGCAAAGCTTCATGATGACTGCAGGGATATATTTTTTGCATATTATGTCTGAAATGTGAGTTACTTTTTGATTTCAGAGGTATAGTGGTAGTGAAGGGAGGAAGGCACTGCAGACTTTTGAACTGATGTATGAAATGTTTATGCAGGGAGTGGAATTTATCATTTGCAGTGATGTGATAGCATCTACTGTTGAAAAAGACCCTGAGAACCAAATGCTCTTCTATTTTGTGGTTTGTATTGTAATTGAACCCATTAGAATTGGCCATTGTGGAAAAGCATGCTTTGCTGGCAGAAAATTGCATGATTGACTATTTTTGTTGTATCAGAATGTTATACAGACGTTGTGAACGTGTGTTGACCTAAAAATGTCAGTGGGCATTTCATATCAGTCTCTTTTTTTCTTCCTTTTCTGGGGTGGGGAGGGATGACACAAAAATGCAAGGCAGACATTGCTTTTCTGTTGTGTAATGCCTGGCTTTTAATAATGTAAGAAGCTCTGTGCCAGGTCTGTAAACAGAGTCTGTGAGTTCTGGGCAGCCAGGACGTCTTTTCACTGAAATATGCAGGAGAATTTTAAACCAAACCTCTTTGTTATTCCGCTCTTATTTTCCTGTAATTAGACACAAATCTACAAATGATCTTTCCCTGTCCCTCTGGCCCTAGCTTTCCATATAATATTTTTTGTTAACTTCCTTTTTAGATGGTTATAAGTTGGGTTTAATGTCTCACATCATTTTTACTCAGGGCAGCAATAGGGCAGCACTTGTCCAAAGTCCCACGTGCAGGTGATGAGACACAGTTACCTGCATTTCATAGGGGAAAAAAGTGGGACTCCACTCATTTTCTGGAAAACACAATTTGTTCCTGTGGGAGAATATTTTTTAAATACCTCTTTGTTAGTCCACTGGAACTGATGGAGTTCTGGGGAGTGCCTGGAACCTTGCTTGACACAGCATATGGTCTTTATACGTGCCTCAAAATTATTCAGTGTGTGGTAACTTGTGGTGGCAATGTGTTTATCTCTGTGCTCCTTCTCAAGGAGCATTGTCTTGTTTAAGTGGCTGTGAAATGTACTTTTTATGTGCTGTTCTGCGGTCATCTTGAGGTCGGCATAATCCTGGCTTAAGGTGTCTGCCTGCAAATTTGTCATTTGCATTATTATTGGTTGGTTCTTGCAGAACCAAGCTAATTTTTTTTTTAAACATAAAGTGCTTTGCCTAGAAGACTATTAGCAAAATGCTGAACAAGGTGTTTTTATTCTCTGGGTTCCAATAAGAAATGGGAGATCAAGGAGGGCAGATGTGATGCTTTAAGTCTTATTTAACATGGCAAAGATTATCTCAAAATATTAATAAAAGTGTAGCATTACACTTCTGGATAGGAGGGATGAGAACTTCTGGTTTACATTTTCACTTTGTTAGTTGAGTTCTATGTAGAGATTTTCCTCCCCTGAGTTCTAGATGTCAAGATGAGATACCTGAAATACTTAAAAGTACTTCTGGGTCAGAACCAGACTATGTAATTATTTAAAACCACATTTCATAGCTTTATTTGTTTTTTGAACACTTCTTTTCTAATACAGCAAAATAATCTATCTAATGCTTCATTTTCTTCAAGCATTCTGAAAACTTTTATAATGCATATTTTTCTCAATGTTTGGCACTTTTGCAATTCTATGTACCTCTGCTATTTTTCCACATCTTTTAGAATTGTTATCCCTTTAAATGTAATTTAAACACTTCTCTGTTACTAAATGGCATAACCATTTCTAATCCTGTTAATTGAAGTTATCTTCTGGTCACCATTCTTCCATTCCTTTGCAAAAAAAAAATATGATCTGGCATCCTCATCACAAAAATAGATGGGGAGTCGGGAACCAGACACCTTCAGAAACAGATCCCAGATGTATTTTTAAGGAACGCTGTGTACTAGCAAGCATTTCAAATCTTTCTGGAATTATTTCTTGAGAATGATGAGTGTTAGCTGCTGAGGTGGGTCTCAAATGTACTGCCTAAGTGGTGTCTGTTTCACTCCCTGACCTAATGATTGAAGGTAAAGAATTCATTTGGCTGTGAATATACTGATACCCTTGCATTGTCAATATTTGTTAGGGTTACCTCTTTGTTCTTCTGTGTGCTTAAGAATTCTGCTTCAGCATTGTGTTTCCTTGGAGGGGAGGATGGATACAAGTTTTAAATTAAGGAAAATTTTGTTTGTTTTTATTTGCTAAATAACAGTTGTGATTCAAGAATATGATGGAGTAGTTAATGTTAATTACCCTTCACACCCTTTTGGAAAAAACCTGTGTACACACTTTGTGTTTTTGTTTAATAGCTAGCTTTTGTACTCTAAGAGGACAGGAGACTTTGATTATATGTTACCCACTGCAGAAATAGAAAAATCAAATTGAACGTGATGTGGTTCCTTTTCTCTCTCTGTCTCAGGGCAGAACACTTTGTTAAAAATTGATTCCACACTCTTTGGTGAAAACCATTTCTCTAATGTAACAAAACCTGAGGGCTTTTGTTATCTTTTTTTTATTGTTATTATTATTTTTTCACGTTCAGAATTAGAAAGTGAATGTATACATTTATACAAAAGCCTTTTCTTGCTGTGAAGAGGGATTTCCAGTTCATGGATTGAAAGATGTTCAAGCCAGGAAGGATCATTATGCTAATTTAGCCTGTCCTCTTGGATGTACATGCTACACAACTTGGAGGCTGGCTTAAAGCAGACCTTTTGGAAGATATTTAATCTTGTTTTAAACATCCAAGTAATTTTGCTTCCCTCAGTTTCACTGCTGCCCTACTGAACTGTTTGCATGTTTAATTACCCTTGCAGTTTGGACATTACAGGGCTCTATTTCTCTTTATTTTTTGCTCCCAGCCACTGTTTCCCACTGTGTTTTCTGTCTGCGAGATTAAAAATGCAAAATATCCTCAAACAAATGAGGAAGCTCTGGAAATGTGCTACCTCCTAGAAGAGATGTATATCAAAGACATAGAGGAAATAGGGGAGGAAGAACCCTAGTGGAATCCCATCATCTGCCTTTCTGCCTGAAAGCAAGATCAGCTTTTCCTGCATCACTCCTGAGACATTTGCTGAGCCCCTTCTGGAAGGACAGGGACTCTCCAACCTCTGCAGGCATTTTACACTTTCACTGGGGGTTTCCTTTTCCCCTTCCCTGTGCAATTTAACCTCCCACTGTTTTATGGAGAGTGGGCATACAAAATGCATTATTTCCACCTTTTGCCTAGGGGCCATTATCTACCTAGGGATAGCAGTGCCAGCCTCAGCCTTCTCTCTTTGCAGCAGTGCAATTCTCATTCCTTCACCTTCTGGAGTTTGTCTTGGCCTCCTGCAGTTGTGAGCCATTATGGTTAAGATTTTTAGATCTGCAGAATTATTTAGGCATCTAATTTCTTTTCTCCAGAACATGTATGAAGCATAACTCTGCCTCAGATACCTGAAATTGGCGTAGGAGGTAATAAAATTTTGCTGGTAGATACAGATGTATGATGGGAGGAGAGGTGAGAGTTAACAGTAAGTCATGAGACACAGAGCACTGTGAAGGATGAGTTTATTTTGCTGTTATTAAAAATTTCATTTCAGGATAATCCCTCTGAGACTTAACACGTTATTTTAAGAAAAGCTTCCTAGAGCAGCAGTAAACAAGACACAGTACAGTAGGTTCAAACGATTCATAAATGTTTGGATTTTTTTTAAACATCCCATTTATTGAGTCTGTATCTAATACAGTGCTGAAGGAAACAGCAATCATGTTGCCTATGTGTTTGCAAAGAGTGACATTTGTAAAGTAATCTATTTAAATAATCAGCACTCTGAAGCCTTGTCTGCCGTTTTTGGCTGTCAAATTTTGTCAAGTAGGAGGAAAAATGCTTAAAGCACAGGCTAGCTCTTTAGAGATTTTTGCATATCCCTTCTTCAGCAGCTCAGCTGAGGCTTAATTTAGAGGTGCTGCTGGATGTGTGACAGCATCTGTTTGTGTGCATGGCTTTGGCAAAGCCTCCTGTGCCTCTGGATGTCCCAGCCACAGGAGCATCCCGCGCTTCCATCTGGCTTTGTTTCCATCAGCTTCACAATGCCCAGGTCCCCATGGCTGCAGGGATGCAGGAGCAGCCCTCATTGTCCAGTGGGGCAGGGTTTGAGCCTTGAGGTCACAGGGGGATGTGCAGCCATGTCTGAGGGGACACTGGGACTGAAATCACAGCAGAAAGGTACAGATTTGGGTACAAGACCAGCGTGGTCTCCTGTCTAACTCAACACTGTGGGGAATGGTCATGGTGTGTTACTGGTATGGATAACTGATTAAATCAAAGGCAGAACAGCAAACAAAATGCACATGGGCAACTCTTGTGTTACCTGACCTTAATTTTTACTGAATTATTGTCTTAAATATACAATTTCTCCTTTTTTAATTTTAATTTGTGAACATAGGTGACAAAACAAGCTATGAATACACCGATTCTTCAATTCTTTTGAAGCCACAATGCTGCAAAGTTGCATGCTACAAATTGTAATTAATCCATATTTCATTTGACAGCCTCCAGTAAAGAAGCATTTTGACATGTGCTTAGCAATATTCCCATTCAAGGAGGTACAGAAATTACAGTAAAGCACATGCTGAAGTTCTTCCCTGAATCAGGATCCTAGCACTCAGATACAATCACATTTTCTCAAGTTTTCCCCTAGTGCTAATATTGATGATAAGATCTAAAATGCTGAAGCATGGATCAAAAATAGTCTGTGATCAGTAAAATGCAGATAAGAGGTCATGGAAAAGAGAGATGAAGAAATACAAGGTGAAGTGGAATAAGTGAGCCTTAGCGAAGTGGGATTTATTTGCTAGTTTTTGTTTGTATTGCTTTGTGTAAAGTGACACAAAAAATTCCCATATCTTTGACATTTTGGCTTTAGGAAACCTTCTAACCCTGAAAAAGAACCTTGCCTTTTTTCCTTATTTAATCACAGGAGTGTTAATGTGTTAAGGTGTGTGCAGCAGAAATAACCCTGTGAGCAAATCGGGATTAGTGAGTGATGAAAAAACAGAACCTCACAGCAATGCTTGAGGGTCTGCAGGTGACCATTGCCAAGTCCTGTTCTTGTGGAATTCACTGTGTAATTTCAGAGAAGAATGAGAGCTTTCTCCCCTCTTGACCACCACTGGGGAGAGCTTGGAAAGGGTCCAGTGTGGTGAGAAATGTATAAATATGAGAGCATCTTTTGACTTCATCCCACACACAAAGTACAGATACTGGAGCATCTTTTAAAGAAAAACTTGTAAACTTACTTTGTAATTCCCCTTTTATATCATGACAGAACAGAGGTGACTATAACAATCAGGCTATGATTGCTTCTGCTTTGGGTTGATAATGATAAACAAGATTTTAGTAAATTAAAACTATCATATTATCATACTAATGGCCTTAAACTGAAGAAGAGTAGGTTTACATTAGATATTAGGAAGGAAATCTTCCCTGTGAGGGGGTGAGATGAGATGGGCTTTAAGGTCCCTCCCAACCCATTCTGGGATTCTGTCTGTATTCTGTCTGTACAATCTTTTTGCAGTTCCTCTCTCTCCCTGTGATTTACCCTGCTCCCCTGTGCTGTGGTTTATGCACCAATGCCTGCATAAACAGGAAGTGATCCTTGTAATGTGGACAAAATTGTGAGTGAAAGGCTAGAAACTCCTTTCAGTTTGCTTAATATATGTTATATTTTGTCTCATGCATGTAGGGAAGGATGCCTGTGTATTTAATTATATGAGAGAGATTTCTGTCTGTAGCATATGAGTAGAGTCCTGTTTCTCTTAGATCCTAGTGTGGATTGT
The DNA here is from genome assembly GCA_035582745.1 of Loriotus luctuosus. Classification (NCBI taxonomy): domain Eukaryota; kingdom Metazoa; phylum Chordata; class Aves; order Passeriformes; family Thraupidae; genus Loriotus; species Loriotus luctuosus. The sequence goes on from JAWWEY010000041.1 coordinate 4,120,199, forward strand.
GTATTTTCATTTCATGAAAGTTTTCATAGCTGATTTCATCCTTTCAGGAGCAGATTTTGATCTGTTTGTATATAGTATAGACTTAAAATGCTATAGTGATGTTTTGTGGGAGACTTGTGATAAGGACTTGCCTGTAGTTTTAAATTCTGTGGGCAGGGGGAAAGCAGGAGTGGTTTTTTTTAAAGTTTCTATCAGGATTATAAACTATTTTGTAAAATACAAAATCTGCTTGTAAAGAGAATGGGAAACTTGATGATTGAAGATTATAGTAAAATATACAATATGTAGTATATATTAAGGTAGAATTTATAATGATTTTTAAACCAGCAAAGATTTCCTAGGTGTTTAAAATGCTCTTTATTTCAGGTGATGTAGGAATGCTTTTTTATTTTTCTTTTATTTTCCATGTTTATCATCACTGGGATGTGCTTAAATCACGTTCTGTGCTCACTGAAGCTTTGCTGAAGAGTGTCAGTCAATAGTTACAAAGCTGTCAGACAGTTTTCCCTAAGTTGAATTTACACAGGCACCTCAAGAAGAAATTAATGAAATCTTGTTTCAGTGCACATGTGTAGCCATTTTTAATGAACTTTTGGGGATTTGAAGGACTTTCTGTGCAGTTGCATTTGTTTCTGGATTACAGAATGTATAAAAGCTTTGCCAGCCTTGGCAGAATGAGGGGAATTGCAGTTTACAATTTTTTTGTGGCAAACATTCACTTTGGGTCGGTGATATGTGAATTTACTTGCTTATTTATTATAGCAGCGATAGATTATTCTCACTTCTACTTAAATTTGACAAGCTGTGCAGTGCTAAACCCTGCTAAAATGGTGCAAAGACCCAATTACATAAACTACAAAGGCATGCAAGAGTAAGCAAAGAAAAAAACATATAAAAGGATTAAAGATCAAAAATAGAATGATTCCAGTGAAACTGCATTAGGAGACATCAGGCAGGAAAACATGAAAGAATTAGAGTATGAAGAACAAAGCTTTATAAAGCTTCTGAAAACTGGCAAACATTTTTAAAATTACTTCTGTTAACTCTTTATATTAGAAGGAAAATTATTTCTTGGGAATAGACATTTTTTCCATGTTGTGATTGTGTGCCTCATGAGTTTTGTTTATGGAGTTTGAATTTCACCTGCAGAGCAGTAGTAGTGGATTTAACCAAAGATTTAACAGTAAGTTGTGTTTTGAGTTTTAAATAATATGCTATGGAAGATTTGAGAGGAGTTGCAGGGTGAATCTACCCTTTTATTCCTTGTGTGCCTTTAAACACCACCTTTCCAGCTAATCCTTATTTTCTTACACAGTAGAGGTGGCGTTGCACTGTCTTGAGAGGGCTGAAAAATGGTGACACAGTCAGGAATGACCAAGGCATTTGGCCCTTACTTTTTCTCTTACAAATGACTATTGTGTAGAATTCATTTTCTTTGCTCAGGGAACTCAGAGAATGGATAAATAAAAAATAGCCCTTGCAGGAGCAAGACTTAATTCATTGCAATTCCCCCATGCTCCCTGGAAGAGCTAGACAAAGTATGGACTCCCACAGTATTGCTAAAAGACTTTCTGTATTTCCCACAAACAGGATTTCTGCTGGAATTAAGAGAACCAGTTCAGTTACTAATTCAGGTCACAGTCAGTCCTGAATGTCTTTGAACATCTAATTGACAACAGTAAGAGGCCCTTCTTTAGATAACTCTTCCAAATGCTGCACAGCTTTTGTGTAAATCAACACTTTTCATATAATTTTGGTCAGCACTGAACCCCATTCCTGTACCAATTCATCTGAACTTATTCTGGTTTCCCTTTCTACCTCCTGGCACAGTCTGGGAAGCATTGAGAAGAGTTATAATTTTTTTTTCTTCATTTTTTTCTGTTTTTTATTTTATTTCAGTGGCAGCATTGCCTCCTGGTCGAGGTGCTGTGTAGCCAGTCCATGTCTGTGCTCTGGGGTTGTTCTCCATGTAGCTCTTGCAGGCTGGTTGAAGCCTGGGAGGGATACAAAGCAAGACAGATGGTTTCCCACAGACTTCCCCTCTAGCTCTTTCATCTTTCATCTAACTATTAATTCATCTGTTTGGATGGATACATTCACGCATGGAACCAAGATGAATAATAATGAGATTTTTAATAACTCCCTACATTTGCATTCCTTGTAACTCTTTACATGGTTCTAGCTGATTAAAATGAATCATTTACATAATTAACATATGGTTATAGTGTTGGCTTTAATATGCTGATTATCTCAGTACTTTTGTCTAGAGTCAATTGGATTCAAACTGTAACAATTGTTTGAAGTGAGAATAGTTTATTCCTGTGAGGGTTGGTGAATATTTGCCATGGGGCCTGATTAGAAATAGCACAACTGTCCAAGAAATTCTTTAATGTAAAGCATGTATTAAAAAATAAAAATAAAAGATGAAAATGTCATCTACATCTTTTGTGTTTAGGTCAGGCTTTTCAAATAGCTTTCTATGCTTAAAGAGACTTCTGCCATTAGTTCCTTGCTGAGATACTAACACAATACCAGGCATAGTCCTGAGAATGAATCAAGACAAACAATGCAGGTCTAATTGTTTCTTATTTGTAAAGATCTTTTTCCTTTTCTTTAAATCAGCTTTTAAAAGAATATTTTTTTTAAATTACATTGAGGTAGAATTAGGAATATTTTATTAGACAAAATATGTTTTAGTGTCTTTATATTCACTGGATTACCCTACTCTTAAGATTAAAAGAGGAATAGATTTCATATTTGTTATTTTGCTTGTTTTCTCCCAATACATACTTATAGTAAGTCACACTGAAGCAATTGTTTTTTAAGAATTGGCAGAATATTTTCCAATCTTGCTCTCACCCTTGGTGGTGTGCTCAGCTTCCTAGTGCAGAGGCTGCTTGAAAAGAGAAAAGAATTGTCAGATTTTTGTGGTTAGGTAACTAACACTTGTGTCAATGAATGCTTTTTGAATGTTCATGAATATTTGAAGCAAATTTGTGTTAATTGCACTACTGTTGTCCACAATTAGTCTGTGGTAGACATGATTAATTGTAAAGAGCCCTGACATTTATGCATAAAAGGCTTGAGGTCAAACAGAAATGGAGAAAAATGGTTGCTGCAGCATTGGCAGATGGAATGCTAATGTATTTTGACTCATACTGAGAATAATGATATTTCTGCATCAATAGCAAATAATTGTTTTAGAGCTGTGGAATATTCTTCTCCTTCCCTTTGCTTTTCTTCCTCTGTTTAACTTCATTCCATCCCACCTCAGGATGCCACAGCCACTGGTTATTTTTACACTGTGGCTTTTAATTGTGTGGGGAGCTGCTTTACAGGGAGCCCACACCACCTTTCCAATTGGGATTTCCTGCCTCAAGGAAAGGTGTCCTGCAGCAATATTCTGATGAGAATCATGCAGGCATTGTGAAGGAAATCTCTTGAATCCATGTTGGAATGTAGAGCCCACCAAAAAGTGAACTTCAAAGGACCATTGAGCACCATTTCATCATGACTGAGCAGGGAATAATTCAGCAGGTGGGATCTCAGTGGTTTAATCTCCACCCAAACAGCAGACAGACCACGTTCACAGTGTCACCACCACGTCAGGAGGGTGACCCATAACTGTCTGAGTCCTTGTCCACCACAAAATCCATGTCATGGCACTCAGCCCAGTACCCTGCACAGCTCCCACTGGGTGCAGCTGGGGAGCTGCTGCTCCTGAGCCCTGGAGCTTGTTCCAAACCAGGATCCCCTGAGGGATGCTCCTCTCTGACAAGCTGGGAGCGTGGTTGGTGCAGTGGCTGTGGCACCACATCCACCCCAGGCTGGCCATGTCCCCGTGGGGAGCAGCAGTCAATAAATGTCTGTACCTGCAGCTCAGGGAGGCTCCTCAGCCCTCCTGGCCTTGGCACTTGACTGATAAGTTTCCTTTGTTAAAATTGACATTAATCTGTCCAATTCTTTATAAGCTATTGATGGACTCATTAGCTCAGTGAAATTCTGCTGGTTTAGATCCTGAGTGAATGGAGCTCTTCGTATAAAAGGCTGAATAGATAAAACTTTACAATAAATTAAAATACTCTCTTAAGCATACAGGAATCTCTGCCTTCATTCTCAGCATTTTAATAAGTTTCTGATTGTCCTGCATTTAACTGCTGTAGCATCCAGTGAAGGTAGCCTAAACCTTTCCAATACTCTTTGTAAATTTTTATTTGTATATGTAAAACTTTACTGAAAGATATGGAATATTCTACTACTTCATATTTCCCATTTGAAGTGCAAGGGAGTTACATTTTCTATCTGTCCTCAAACAGAATTTTCTTTATGTGAAAAACCACCATAACCTGTTAAAAATACTAATTTTTCTCTTTTTAATTCCTCGCAATGGAACAAATTTTTATTTATTTACAATTTGTGCTAGTTGGCCATTTGCAACTGCTTTTCAGCATGTTTTCAAAAGTTAGAGGAAGCAAAATGAAAAGTAAAGTGGTAACCTGGAAAATGTATGATGATATTCAGTGAATAATTTGAGATGTCAGTTGAGAAATAACTAAAAGTGGTCCTAAAATGCTGATCTTAAAAAACATGTGTTTCAAAGTGAGCTCCTGACACCAGTGTTGGATGTTCCATGGGATCATGTAAGCTTTGTGACTTTTTTGGGTGAAAACTGTGTGGTGATTGCTCATGATGGCCCCCAAGAAATGTTGATGGTTCAAAATGATCTTTGCTAAATAGTCAGGGACATGTGCTTGATGGAAATCCCCTGAAGGAGGGTATTTTGTGCAGTAGCTCAGCCTGCTGAATTTTCACTGTAACATGTTTGCATCAGACCAAAACCAGGTAGCAAATGTTTGCACGCGATGGAGCCTTACATAACTCTTGCATAATTGTGTTCATAATTTTTTTAACAAAGAAAAAGAAAATCTCCTTTTCAGCACAAAAAGGCAGCCTCTTAGTGGTTTGAGTTGATTGTTTAGAATCTACAAAAACATAAAAATAGCCTAAATGAGAGAGATGACTTGCATATGTAACCCAGAGGACATGGTTATCTAGAACAACTAAATAAAGTGAAATATTGTGTTTTTCCATTGAGTGCTTTTTTGCATGCCTTGGTGACATTTGGTTATGCAGTCTCATCTCAGGCAGGGTGTTCTCTCCAGGCAGGATGCCTGGTGCTAATCTCCAGCTGCCCTGCAATAAATGCTGGGCTGCAGACAGGAGATGGCCAAAAGAGAATGCCTGGGCAAGCCTTAATCTTTAATAAGGTGCAGAGCTAGTCTATAACTGTCAGGGAATGACAGAGGAGCAGTGCTTTCAGCTTGCCTGCTCAGAATAGAAAATGGGGTCCTCTGACAGGCAAGAAAGGCTATTTTATTCTTTATTGGGTTTGGGGCTATTATTGTGGCTGTGTTATTTAGTTATTTGACATTTGAGAGTTGTTGGGGCAAAAGGAAGTTCAGTTATTAATGGGAAAACAAAATTTTAAATTGATTTTTTTTATGCTGAACTCACGTTGAAAGGTCTTATTCCAGCAGTCAGAAATCAAGCCATATCTGAGTGCTGAATGAGTGCTGTTTGTAATTAGGAAATATAAAGAATATATGGGAATATTACAAGATGTAGCAATCTTACAATGCAGTCATCAAGATGCTTTTGCACAAATATGTGACACATGAATTGAAGAATATAAGAGACTTCATGAGATGTGCATTTTTGCAAAGATTTAGGTTTGCTTTTAGAATAATGAAATTAGGATCTCTTAGAATATTTTTGTCTGCAGGCTCAGAAATTTTGAGTTTATAAAGTTCATAATGGATTTGTATATTAGTAAGTTTAGATAAAATACAGCTTTAGAGACATGAAACTATGCATTTTTTTGGGGTATAGGATGTCATGCAATGATATACTAGACATAATACGCTGCTAAATTACTATTTCAGACTTCTGAAATTTTACACAACAAAGACATTTCCTCCTCTATTCATCTGCTTTGAGTTCTTATGTCTGTGTGCAAGATAATTGTGTAGGAGTGCCTTTACCTCTAAAATAGTGTTGATTTAAATGTTTTCATTTTGTCTCTCTTAAAAATATAATTTAGATAAAATATAGCTGCCAATGGTGGCGATTGGTGGCATTAATGTGATGTGACCTTTAATTTGAGGTTTGAACAGCACTTTCATACCTCTAAAAAGACCTGACAAAATCTGAGGCTTGCTCAGTGTGAACTAAGGGAAAATAACCACCTTTGTGTAGGCTGATCATTTGTATGCTGGGTTTTTTTCAGTCAAATATACATTTTTTTCAGGTTTTTCTTTTCTTTAGATTCTCTTTATAGAGTTACAATATGCATAGTCACAAGTATGCTGAGCAAAATGCTATCCAAAATAAACCTTGTCCAAAACTGCAAACTTGAGAACATTTCTTCTGAAGCAGTCCCACAGAATGTGAAGGGTTTTTTAAAGCAGCTTCTAGCAAGAATATATTTGCTGTTTTCTTGTCTTTGTCTTCATGCTCAGACTTGCAGATTGTCAGCCTACACAACTTTCCAGGAAAACCCATCCAGAAAAGGACAGCATCTCACCAGTGCCAGGGATCCAGAGCCTGTGCATCTGTGCTCTGGCTCTGCTGGTGAAAAATGATACAAGCACAGGACGTGGTGGGCTGGAATTCACAGTCCTCCTTGTTCTGCAGCAAAGCTCCATGAAATGAAACAAACTTTGCTATAATTCTACTGAAAAGTAAATAATAGGGGCTGTTAGGAAGGGATGTTTCTGTCTCCCAGGCAGAAATCCACCTCTGACTCAAAAGTAGCATTGATACTCAGTGTGGTTTCCTGGGAAATCCTGCCTGGTGAGGAAGAGGAGGAACATAGATCATCATCCCTTCTGTGCATCATCTTTAGCTTCATCTTTACTTCTAGGCTGAAATCACAAATTATTAATAGGTACAGGAATTGAAAAAAAATATACTAAAAAAAAAAAAAAGCAAAAACTTTCCAAGCAAGTTGTTTGTTTTTTTTTTTTTACAGGAAACTTCCAGATAACTTTGCAAACTGTTATTTTGTATATTAGCTACATCTATGTAGCATCCATTTACTCAACAGTAAATATTACTGAGGAAGGCATTCCTCCTGGTCATTTTGAGTCAGTTTTTTGGTTTTGTTTTGGGTTTTTTTTTTTCCCCTTGGAACTTGAAACTTTTGCTTGCTGTGGGAAAAGCGTGCTAAGTTTATTCTCCAAAGAATGATTTTGGATGTTTTGTTATCTGTGTAGCTGTCGGTGGACTTCTCATCTGATCTCAGCACGGTGTTACTGGGTGAGGTGGCAGCAATTTGAGCCTGGCTCTGTGCCACCCTGGGCAGATGGCACGGGCAGGGAGCCAGGCAGGCACAGCCAGGGCAGGAGGCTTTTCCAGCAGCCTCCGTGCAGGTGTGGAGCCCTGGCCCACGTGCACCTCACCTTGTCCCATCACCTGCACAGCGATGAAGGCAAAGTTCTGCTTTAGAACAGTCTAGAATGGCCCTCAGATTTTCTCCTCAGTCACTGGCAGGGCTGGGGAAGCCTTCACAGCTCAACAGAATTGCAGGGTTATTCTCTTTCTTTATTTGCCCCAGCGGAGTTCAGTCAATTTACACAAGGAAGTTTTAAAAATCAGAATAAATACAATTCCCTTAAAAAGCCAAGTTTTTCTCAAGGTTGCTTAAAAACTAAATATAGCACTTGAACCTTTTTTCTTTACCTTTTTTTTAAGTAATTTTGAAAAGTAATTCTAATAATGTTATTTTTTTATTTCTTAGGGGACTGAAACTCAATATATTGGCCTGTGATTTCTTGACCAAATGGACATTAATTTTTCTTAACTGAGTCTTGGTTTATTTTCCTTACTCTTGTTTAATTGCTGGAGCGAGTTTCTTTAAGGAAAACATTTTCAGCCTGTGTAAAGTGGAATAATTTAATAGTGTGTAAGAGGTGTGTATTTGTGGTTTAAACAAATTACAGTATGCTGAGTTTGGTAGAGCAGCCAGGCATGGTTGCAGTTTAAATATTTTAAATATGTCACTAGTCCTTACAGACTCTAAAAGTTTAGTAACAACTGCTTGAAGAATTTGCTGATTCTGAGGATTATTGCTTCAAGTGAAAATGAATAACTTGTACCATGTTGCTTTTGTAAGTCAAAGTAGTTTGAAATAATAAGTGAAGCTAGAACTCCATTGCTCATGGCTAAAACTGTGCAATTACCCCAGCAAGTGCTGATAGGGCTTTGAGGTGTCTGTGTGCTGACTGGAAACCCTAGCACAAAAAAACCCCAAACCAGCAGAAATCTGTTTAAAATCTTACTGTATGAGCTGTCAGTTTTCTTTATGAAGAGGCACATACATAAAAGTTGCTTTTATTCCCCCTTGAGCTCCTCTTTGTGTACGGGAGTCTGATCCATCCTTGGACACTTGGCTTGAAAACTGTGGGCAAACAGGAGAGTGGAGCTGTGTGATTGATGGCTGTTCAGTGGAAAGCATGGGCTGTGCCTGAAGAAAAGCTTTTAAAGTAATTGTTTTATTTCCCCCTTTGCATGCAAGTTACATTAGCAAGAGGATGGTTTGTTTTCTTCAGCCCATCCCTCTATCACTTGGAGTCTCTTCTCAGCTTCAGTGTATCTTAGCACAGTGAAATTTGGGAAGAGAAAGGAAAATGGTATTTTAGTATTCTGGTTATCTATCTAAGAGGTTTGGAGATACTGTGGCACTTCTTACATTACACTGAATTTCATTGTACAATTGGTTCACAGAAAATTGGATTCTTTGAGCGATTCTGCTCTAGCAGTTATTAAAAGTGCTGAATCAGTTCCTTTCATAATCTTAAAAGAGAGGGTATGAATACAGAATAAACTCCAGATAAGAGATGTGATTTTAGTGTAGCTCAACTGGTTTTTCCTATAAAACACATAGGCTAGAAAGGGCTCCTGTAATCTTTGTCAGACCTCAAACCTCTAATACCTCTACAGAGTCCATGTGTTTCATTCCAGCAGCCACACTGGATTATATATCAACCTTTTCTTTTTTATCAGAATGCTGGGAATAATGTAATAAACATATGCTTAGTACTTGTTTCTTGGTGTCGGTATTTTGTGCAGATTTATGGACAAAAAATACACACTTGGATAAAGCTTGGTGTGATCATATTATTATATTTTTTACAGTGAAATAGATATAAATAAATGTAACTGGGAAAAAAACCCACAAGAATGTACTTTCATTATATGGGATTTCTTTTAGAGCTTGGCTAAATTTAAGAAATTACTGTCTTGTCAATGTTGTGTCAGTATCCACTTTGATATATGTTCATGTAATCAGACATCTAGTGCTGGTGTGTATCAGTTTGGTTTTTTCAAGCCATAAAGTACATTATTGTCGCTGAGGGAGGTGCCATAACCGTGTGTAACACTGGAATTACCATCACACTGCACTGAAGAAAGCCTGTGCAGGAACATCAGATGCTCATGTCAACCTAGGTGGTGTTTTGCCTGTGATTTACTGCCAGGCTGTGTCTGGAGACGCATCCTTTCTTCTTCCACCAGAGAGAAAAACAAAAGAAAAACTGAAACAAAATGTAATTTATTTAGGTACAGTTGAGAACTGGTCTTTGATGGCATGAGCAGGCTGCCCCAGTGGAGTTTTGCCATCACTGTGTAGCTTCTTGTTCTAAAATTGTATTACATGGATATAATGCAGGATTTTTTAATGAGTCAAAAGGGTGTTGTGGTGCAGAAACCTCTTGGGTATCCATAACTCACTGATACACTCGACCAATTCCCCCAAGGTGATCCAATTCTCTCTGTTCCTGAGTCCCAAACTTTGGGTGGGTTTCCTGAGGGTTAAAAGTTGTTCTTTTTAACACAGAAAGTGTTTGTGTTGACAAGCTTCCTAAAATAGACTGTGTAGGTGATCTGTTTTAAGAAACAGGATGTATTTATTCCTGGGAGAAAAAACCCACTTGTTCTCCAACACGTGGGTGCAGGTGCACGTAGAGCTGCTGAGCCGGTAAGAATTCTGCCCCCCCAAAATTTAATTTTTTTAATCTGCATTAACAAAAAGTGTTGAAAGGGATTTACTAACTGTCAGCTGAATGTTTAAAACAGTTGAGCATTTATTTTTTGCAGAGATACACTTCATTGTGTCTTTCTCACTTTCTTTTTTCTCTCAGAACTCTTGCCGCGGGAGGAATTTTAGCCTTCCCTTCTGGCACAGCACAGAAGTTCAGCTCCTTCTGGCACCATGAGGTGTACAAACCCTGTGAGGGCATGAGGACAGAGCTGTGAGGATGTCTCCTGGCTGTCAGAGCCTCAGAGGAATGGTGCAATTCTCAGAGGAATGGTGCAACTGTGCCCCTAGGTGCTGGTCAGTGCTGGGGGAAGGGAGTGGAGCAGCACCTCTGGTGCTCCTGGCCAAGCTGGTTCTTCACCCCTTGAGCAGACAGAAATGGAGTTTCTCAACAGGTCACTTGTCCTGGCCACCTCTCTGTCATTATTTTCAGAGCACTGGTCACTCTGAAACTCCATCCTTATTCCTGTGCACTCCATGAGGAAGAGTGCTGGGATCTCTAGCTGGTCAGAGTGACCCTGAGAAAAGTTAGAAAGTCTCTTTTCCCAGCCCAGCTCTTGAGAAAGAGTCAGAGATCTTAATTTCTCTGTCTCAAGGTTGTTTATTGTATCTTATCTATAAAATTCTTTCTCCTGCCCTGCTGAGCTCTGTCCAGCAGGACAGTTCCAGGCACTCTGCCTGCCCCGGGGCGGTGTTATGTCTTTATACTAAAAACTAAGTATACAATATTTACAATTACTTTCCAATACCTATCTCCTATGTTAGACAGTGAGCTCCTACTCTAAACCAATCTAAAAGTGCCAACATCACAGCAGAAGATGGAGGCCAAGAAGAAGAAAGGCTGGACATGCCCAGATTCCTCCATCTTGCCTCCTGAACGTCCATTCTAAAAACCAAAAAAAATGTATTTTTCACCCCGTGACAAACTGATTATTATTCTACTCATACTTTTGTGGCTTGCAGATCCTCATATAAGGTTGGTAACTTTTTCCATGGGTCATAATCAAAGTCACAGATGTCTTGGGCTCTGTGCCAGGGTCTCTGAGCCCCCTGGCAGGGGTCCTTGGCAATCCAGGACAGCCAGAGGGATGTCCTGAATTCTGACAAGCTTTCTTAGTTATTTGTTTAGAACCAGAAAATCAGACATGTAATGAAGAAGTTAATTAACATTTGAAACATATTTTTACCTCCATCTGGCCTGAGGATTAGCCAATAAGTGGGGTCTTGCCAGGTTGTTTCCAGTACAATACAAGGGAAGATACGTCATGCATATCCTTGGTGCAGCAATGTTTATTTATCATGTGAGACATACACAGAGTCTTGTTTCCCTGAGCACAGAGGGCAAACAAACAGGAGCAGGTTCCTTGCTCAGCAGCCCAAGCCTGCCTTTCCAGGGAGCACTGTGCCCAGAAGAAGCTCTGTCTCTTGGCTTGCTCCCAGAGGCTGCTCCTGGATCTCTCACTACAGCCTTTCAGTGACTCCATAACAAATACATTCCTCTGGAAAGCTGCAGAGCTATTTTAACCCCCCTCACACACAGCTGTAATCAATCCATTGCCTGGCCCCGCGTTTGCCAGGACCTCTGGGGGAACCCTCCACCCACACAGCTTGGCTCCTGCTCAAGCCTCTTGGGCGTGGCCAGGTGCTGCTCTCTGATTACACAGAGGTGTGTTAATTGTGGCTCTCACTCAGACCACATGGGGCTTTCAGCAGTGCCAGAGATGAAGGGTGTGCAGAACACCTTGCAGGATGAGGTGCAGACAAGGCACCAGCCATCACACACTCAGGTGGAGCTGCCCCTCCATAAGGAGCACCTGAGGACAGCTCAGGAATTCTCTGCTGATCTCCTGAAGTACATTTCCATATTCAGTTCTGTGGCACCTGGGCCATCACACTGGTGGCCCAGCAGCTGCAGACAGCCAAGTAGGGCTTGCTTTCTGCCCCTCCTGTTGTACTTACACCTACCTTGATCCTTAGCCCTACACTTACTTGCACTGCTCTGCAGACCCAGTGCATCCCCCTTCAGGGCTGTCCAGATGGGAACACATCTCTTGAGATCCAGATGAGCCCGTGCTTGGTTTTATTTCTGCCAGCTACACAATGAGAGTCAACTCCAGCCTTTTCTTTGCTGTTTTTAATGTTCAACAGAGCAAATTAATACTTTGGAACAACTTCATAGTTAAAAGTCCTGAAGGTCCCTGAGAACAGAAAGCGTTCAAGAGAATAACAAAGATTTTGGAGTCAGGATAAGTCATTAAGGAGGGACTAAGAGACCACTGTAGACCTGCCTGGGAAAACTGAGCATCTCTCACACAGAGAAGGTGGAAGGAGGCATGCAGGGGCTGGAGCACTCCTCCATCTGCATTCCAGAGGAAAGCATTGAAGTCACTGACCTTTCCACTCACTGCAACAGTAATATCTGAATGGAAACACTTAAGAAAAGAAATCACGTCTGCAAGAAAGGAGGAGTTGTGGTCCTTTGGGATGGACCAAGGCTAAAAGAGAACTCAGCCCAGAACAGGCAATAACACAGCTGCTTAAGGTGCTCATCGTCGGTATGTTAAACCAGGAGTCCAAAACTCATTTTAAGCCCTCCTTCAGAAGGAAATCCTTGTGTCTACATCAGAGAGGACAAAAAATTGGCACCATGTCTGCAACAAGGCAGATGCCAGCTTCCTCCCCAGTGGGCATTTTTCCCTCCTGCCCCACCACATTTATTCCTGGCCCACAGTGCAGCAGGGCTGCCCATGCGGGGCTGGCCCTGTGCACAGACCAGCACAGAGCCAGCCTGAGCAGAGCCATGGGGGCTTGGGGGACTGCAGCAGTGTAGGAAAGAGGAAGGCACACAATGAAGCCGCCATCCCCTCCTGTGAAGCTTTCACAAGCAATTGGTGGCTGTGTGGGCACACCACAGGCTGAACTGGCAGCACCAGAGGCTCAGCTACAGCCAAATTAAAATAAAGGCAAATTCTCTTCCTCTGCTCCCCTCCAGACAGTCCTGCTGGTCCCCCAGCCCTGCAATGGGAGCTGTGAAGGGGCTGCTGGAGGAAAGGCAACTTGCACCCACTCCTGGAGATACTCTACCTCTCTTTCCAAGCAGAAATCCCACTGATATGCAGAGGGTTGGCTGCTTGCTGAGTTACTCCTAGAGTATTATTTCTAGCCCCAAAACACACACAGTGCCTTTAGAAAGGGGGAAGAGGAGGATGGACTCCCTACTGCTCTGTGACAGGGCAGGCTGTGCTTCCTCTCAGCACCAGCTGCACTCAGGCAGGCTATTAATTAATTTTATAGGCCTTTAAAATTTGTTATGAAGAAGAAACGGTTTTCAGGGAAAAGCAAACACACCCTGTGCTTTCTCCCCAATTAAAGCTGATGAGCTACACTGGCTCAGCCAAGACATAACAAAACAATGAAAACAAGGCAAAAGGTTTCAAAGTGCAAGTGGTCGAATCAACAAAGAAACGTTTTCCCACGTAACAGAAGAAAAATAATTAAATAAAGTGTTGCTCTTCAGAGCTATAGAAGGAAATGAATGTCTAAAGATGAAGATGTGGCAATGGTAAAACACAAACCCACAAACAACAGAACATCCTGAGAGAAGGCTGCATTGACTACGAAATCAGTGGTCAGAAAACTTCTCTGCAGCAAAGACCATTACGAGGCAATTGCCAAAAATAGCCAAAGTCCATATTTTAATACTAAACAGGTATGTTCAAAGGCAACGGAAATTTTTCTAGTGCAGTGTCTGTACACATAAGAATAATTATTGCCTGCAGTAGCAGGAAGCTTCATGAAGGATTTGATAAACAAAACTGCACAAAACTAAAGCCAAAGGAAAACATCAGTGGAAAGATCCCAGCACAAGAGACCCAGATTATACAACTTCATGTCAAGTGCAAGAGAAGAGCCAAGTTATGAGACTGAGTGATTCAAAGTCAAAAGTACCCCTAAGGCCAGATCCCAGGGGCAATGTGAAGTTTGATGGTCTTGCTGGGTCTAGGACAGGAACTGAAATATCAGCAGAGATAAGGCTGGCCTGTGCAATGTCCAGCCCTGGAATAACCCAAGGTTTCCATTCAAAATTGCCAAAGCCCCAGAGAGGAAGATACTTTCACCACTGTATGCTGGGGTGTTTCACAGTCCTCTCTCTGATTTTGCACAGACTGAAACTGGAGGGAAGCCAGGGGAGTAGCAGCAATAGGAGAAGAGTGACCATTTCCCTCATCACCACTGACCAGAATCGCTGTTCTCACCAATGCTCCGTTTCTTCCAGTGCAAAACGACAAGAAAATCCTTTCTAATTCAAGATCCAGCAGGGAATAGAGTGGTCAGAGCTGAGGACTGAAATCATCCTCTAATAACCGCAAATATTCAAGTGCTCCTGTTTTGGGCAGTCACCTACAAAAAGCAATTGAGTGTGCTGCAGAGCAACCCTGTACACTTTCAGAACCAAACACCCAAATGCACAGGAGGGAAGGGAGCAACATCTGAGGGGCAGCTACAGCAAAGGGGTACCAGGAGCCTGCTCACATCCAGCACAGTGTCTTCTACAGACACAGAGAGAAAAGGATTGCAAAGGCTGATTTTGAAAAGAGGAAACTGGTGCTTCATAAATGTCATGTTTCACAGCAGCACAAGATTCCTTAGCATCAGTGCCTTGCCTTGCCAGCCTTGGGCTGGAGCTCTGGGAGCACAGAGTGAGCAGAAACTGGAGCTCTGCATGAGGAACATCTTGTGAATAAATACCAGCTGTGAGGAAATGCAAATCCAGACAGGCTCTCTGCAGGGAAAACTTAAGAGTATTGACTTTTAAATTGATTTTTTATTATGTGGTATTCCTAGAGATGTGACTTTTATCCTGGCCCAGCAAGTTAAGGAGATTATTTTTGGTGATTCAACCACCAAACCCATGTGGCTCTAATACCTCCCATGCTTTTAAACATTCAGTCTTTGGTTTCTCACCAACATTTACTCCAATAATACAATGAAGAGAACTCAAAGTGCTCCTCTGCCTTCCTCTGCCAAAGCAGACAAGCAAGCCCTATTCGCCAGCCACAGAGGTGATGAGAGGAAGGCAGGTGAGGATAAGGAACAGGCAGATGCCAAGATGAATACCAGCAGTGCAAGTCCCAGGAGCACAGCATGTGGTTGGACATGGTTGAGTCAGTCACAGGCAGAGCCCTTGAACACCCAGTTCAGATTCTATGGGGACACTGTCAGGGGTAGGTCATAGGTACCTGCTGGGAAAAGCTACAGTCTCTGCAAGATTTGCAAGTGACTGTGTGTGAATAGTCCTGGAGAGGCAACAGACCCTCCCTACAGCTCCAGCACATAATGTTGCCAAAGAGAAAATACATCTTTTTAATTAACCCTCCCCCTGGAATATTGATCTGCACTGCACAGATTCCCCCGGACCTCCATCAGTAACTGCTAATGCTTAGAATATAATGAATAAAACCCAAGAGGCTCTTTGTCCTCTTCCCTTTATCTTTTGGGGGTCATTCCTTCTTTCTATCCCCCCCAGCTACTTTTTCCCATGTATCAGATCATTTTGCCATGCTGAAGTTGTTTCAGTGCAGATGCTTTTCCTCCCACTGCCGTGAGCCCATCCCGCAGCTCTGTGGCCACGGCCACCGCAGGGAAAGCAGCCCCTGCAGCAGCTCAGCCACGGAGCATGTGGAAGCTTTTAAAGAGCAGCAGTGCCTGTGGCAGAGCAGCCTTTCCCACTACCACTGACAGATGGAGATGGAATAGGCTTTCCTAGTCTCTTTTTAGAGAACTGATGTGATGGCAACAACAATCTGCAGATCAAATTGCAAGAGTCTCCCCCAGTTTATGTCTCAACTCCCATCAGGCAAACCCCTCCTGCAGGTCCAGCCCCAGACACCCACACGCAGGCGCCCTGCTGAGACCTATTTTCTGCCATCCTTACCATTTGGCTCATTTCCCACACTGATCCAGTCACTCCTTCATGGCATCTTATCCCAGCAACAGCCCTGGCCAGCACATTTTTCTAGGCAAATTTATCCCTGCCAGCATCTGTCCCTTGAATGTCAACTCTTACCCCTTCTGAAAGGATGTGTGGAAGCCTTGAAAGCAAAGACCAGAGAAGGAACTGTGACATGGCCACATACAAAGAAAAGTGACTTCTTTCTTCTCCATTTCAATCAGAGTTACTGTCTATGGTAGCAGGAGACATTTCAGGCAAAAGTGGGATTTGTTAAAATTTACTAACATCTCTATGTGTCCTTTTATATCCACTAATAGGTCATCTTACTTGCAACCTTACAATACTTTTGAAGTTTGCTGTATCTGCAGACAATTCTTCACGGTGTAAGCCAAAAGTGTTTGTTGGCTGTGAATATACAAACATTTAACTTCCCCAAATATTTTCCCATATCCTGATACAAAGTGAACACAAACTTTTTTTACATATATGTACATGGTGTTATTCCCAGAGGGGTGCTGTGCAGAGGTGAAAGTTGCACTGTGATAGTCCACAGTGGGTCCCTTCCCACTCACTATATTCTATGATTCTATGATTATTTTATATAAGTTTATTATCTTTGATTCAAGACATATATATAAAATTTGGTTTACAATTTTCTTTTTTACTGCTCCCCTTTGTAAAAGAAAAGCTTAATACTCCTCCTGGGCTCATTGCTGCCCATCACTTATTTACATCCTTTTCAGGAAGGGCTGAGCAGACCTGAGCACTGTCAGGTAGCTGCAGCACACTTCCAGATGAGTGCCATGTTCCTCCTTTACTTTTCTTTCTGCAAAAGTGCTGGTTGCCTTTTAAATTGCTGCTGCACTGTGAAGCAAAGGCTGTCCTGAGCCACACAGAGGGATGGCCAGAGATTTGTCCTCCCAAGCACACCTCTCCCCAGCAGCACCTATAATTTAGACTTTAGAACTGGATGCAAGTATTTCACATTTATTCCCTAAATAGGGCAAGCAGGGATTGTCTGTCCCTTCTTCAACTCAGCAGTAAGCCACTTTAGTACATTTACTGACAGCTAAAAATAGACTGCCCATGCCTCTGCTTCCTCTACTGAGTCACCAGCAGTTTTCTGACCAATCCACAGTTGTGCAGCAGATGGTTGGGCCCCAGTTCAGAAGGTGCAGGGCATTTAACTCCAAGCACTGGCACACTCACAGACCTCATCCATTGCCTTACAAGGGTGTGCAACTTGGAAAGTGATGGGCAATCCCCTTACTGACAGAGGTGCTGGGCATCAGAGAACACCAGCATGGGCTCTGCATTACCTGCAGGGCAGGTGAAAGCAACTCCTCTAGCCCTCAGGATCTGTGCAATGAAGCAGAGCCTAAAGTGGGAGCAGTCCCAAAGAAGGGGGGAATTCCCTGGGAGCAGAGAGGGCACATCCTGGCTGAGCTCGGGGACTCCTGCTGGAATGCAGCCAGGTTTTGCACAAGGCAGCCTTAAGCAAACACAGCCAGTGCTCTCCAGAGAGCTGAGCAAACAGAGCACTGGGCAAGACTTTGTCACAGTGCTGCAAGAAGCCAGAAATGTGGCCAAACTGCCTCACCTAAGTGGCTGTGTGTCCGCAGCCAGCAGCCCTAGCGATGGGAATGGTGCCTACAGGGATAGGTGCTGTGGAAATCATCCAAATCTCTAACCTGCCACCCCTCAGCTGCCCTTAGCTTTGGTAACTTCATGGTACACCTGGGTTTGGCAAAGTGAGCTGCTGGCATGGCTTGGTGACCCAGCAGCAGCTCCTGGTGCCCTGCACAGCCCTTCACCAGCTCCAGGGATTCCCACGGGATGTGCAAAACCCAGGGAGGCCCAAGGCAGCACTCTGCTTTCTCTCAAACAGCTGACAAGCCAAAACAATGTCCCTTGTCCATCCACTGCACTGGCACAGGCTGATTCCTGACGCCTTTTCTAGGAAACTGAGGTAGGGACTGCTCTCGGGCAGTGGGGGGTGACAAGCCCCGGTGCCATGCACACATCCCTAACACATTAGTCACAGATGTCTAACGAGCTCCTTTGAAACAAAATGTTAATTAGATTCTCTGATGAGACAGCAAGTTTTACTGGCTTCCTTTTCAGGATTACCCAAAATGAGTAATTTTTCCAACTTTCTCTTCGCCTGAGAATAATTATTAATATATTTGTTTATTTAAAGTCTCTTCAGATTTTTGTTGGTTTTGGCCTTTCTGGCTTGTGTTTTTCATTAAAAGTAATTCAGTATACTTCCATTTTTTTTTTTAATCCCACTTTAAATATTTCAGGCTGGCCTCAGTTTGACAGCAAGAAGGTGGGTGTGGGAATGTCAGAAAAGTTATTTATATTGCATAACTTTGTTGCTAACTGTTTCTTTTGGGAGTTTCAATAAACCAGCTAGCCATAGGTTGCTATTTTTATATGGCATTACCTTATTTAACAGAGGGATGAGTTCAGAAGAGTGAGACCTGGGCTGCCACTGGCTTGGACGAGGAGTGGAAACAACCACTGGGTCCAGCATTTCCTGCAGGCTGGAGCAGAGAGGTGCCCCCAAGTGACCAGGCTGTGTCCCAGGCCATGACAGGGGATGCTGACCTTGCAGGATCACGCACCAGAAAGCTGTCCAGTTTCACCATGGTACAAATGGGTTGTTTTGCAGGGCCACACGATGAGGGAGCATGGAGAAAGTCCTGTCCTCAGGGCAGAAAGCATGTAAGGTAATTACTTGTCTCACATGATGCTGTAAAATAGGTGAGTACCAAAACAAATTTCTTCCATAGGATGGAGCAGGAGGTCAGATCTCCAGCCTTGCTCCAGTCTGTGCAATAAACCTGATTCCCCAGCCACTCACTTTGATTTTTTCCACCACCTGGAGCCTGGCAGGGAGAAGCAGATGCTGAGAAGACACAGGATTTCAGAAGAAAATCTGATTTCCCTGGAGTTTGCCCCTTCTCCCTCCTGGCTCTGCTTGTCTTTTTGGCAGCCATCAGCGGCTCCCATACATGCAGTACACTCCCCCCATTTCCTAGCTGTACCAGGAGCTGTCATAGTAGGAGGTTCAAATAATTGTTTTTGCAAGAGCTGCTTTCCCCAGATCCTTTTGAAAGTCGTGCTGATTATTTCCTCCCAAGCAAATAAAGCACCATGTAATTATTGCAAATGTCACCTGGTGAAAAATCACTTCCAGTCAATCATCTCAGCCTGAAGATAACTGCTGCAGCTCTTTGCTACTGCAACAAGTCAAACAGAAGTGATGAGGGGTCTCACATCTCTCCTGTCAAGGCTTGTATTTCCATGCAAACACAATAAATCAGTTAAATAATATTCATGAGAAGCCAGTCCATAGAGTCACTGCTCAGTAGGATTTGCCTGCTGGTGGATCATGCAGGATCCTGCTCTTGCTATGGCTGCTCACACAAGACAGAACAAGTTGTGCTTTCTAATTCAAAGTGCAAACAGGTCCTGTAAACTTAGTGCCTCACAGCTGCCACAGGGCAGGTGCCTCAGTGACAGGACACCAGTTTGGCTCTGCCAGGACCATCAGGCACAGGAATACCACTGGTTCCAGCCTTTTCTGCACTATTAGAGTCCTAAGTCAAAAGCAAGTGGTACTTGGCATTATATAATGATGGTTTGGAACATTTTCTGCTGTAGAGCTCTGGTTCTATTTAAACTTATATTTGTGATGATCACTGTTTGGGACAAAATATTCCACATTTAGTTAATGCTTGAAGATGTGATTGCTCTTTTTAAAATACAAATCTTAACAGTAAAGGTGATTCTATAACATCAACTGCAATTAATGTGTTTAAAAACATGGAGGCCTTAAAATAAAAATAAAAAAAATATATATATATGTATGTATGTCAGTATATCTGCTTATCTGTTTCACTCATCTTGGAAAAACAGCATCTTGTTTTATCTTAAACAATCGATTGTTGTTATTGAAAAAGAATTACTGAAAATGAGCCCTTAGCACACCACAATTATGAGCACTGATCTAAAGCTCAGCAGGTAAATCTCCTGCTTCTGAGAGCAGCTGTTTAGATGTATCTAAGACAAGGGACAAGCCTCATATTTAATCAAGCAGAGAGGAGACCAAACTCCATACACAGGCAACTGTCAAGCATCTATCAGGGATGAAATGCAGAGCAGAAATACATGAAGCAAATTCACCTGCTTGTAAGTGTGCCTTGTCAGAATTACTGGCAGAAGTAAAAAGGACACAGTTCACTAGAGAAAAAAAATATTAATGGCATCTTAATTTACCAAAAGTTTGAAGAAAAAACTTCTAAGGGCTCCACAGGGATGAAATAGATGAAAGAGTATGGATGCTGTACTGTGCCATTCAGCTAAGGGCATATACTCAAAAATTGGCTACTGCCATAACACCCATGCACCAAATTAGCAAATACAGTACACATTTTTATATATATCTATTTAAGAGATTTTGTTTTGGCATTAGCAGCTGCAATCTAAGAAACAATAGTGAAGTTCTCTCTTACCAGAGCTTTGAATAAAGCTGACATGAAGAGGAAGGATTGTTCTGCAGAAATGCTGGAGGAAAATTAGTTTGTACAGATTTTGTCTCCGTAAGTCTAAGCAGTGCTCTTGTCCACTTACTGGAGGTGTCAAGGAAAACAACATTCACAGATGTTAGAAAACACAGCCCCAAGCACCAATCTCACACAGCAGGACAGCCTCAGAAATAAATGTCCTGGCACCCACAAGCTGACTCACAGCCAGGCTGGTGTTCTCTGCAAATTGCTTTAATGTAAATTACATCTTCATCAACAATTTAAATAGGGATATGAGAACAAATTCAGATATGTTAGAAAAAGCACCATCCAGTGGACAACTCAATGACCATGGAAATCTCCTTGCCAGAACAAAGCATATACTGGAAATCAATACAGGTATTTTACCCACAGGAAAAAAATACAGGACTTGTGATACAGCTGCTGTGAAGTCACAGATTTGTGATCTGGTTTGAAACTGGTCTGTCACAAAATGTAGAATAACCAAAGAAATAATTAAGAAAGTTCTCTGGTATTTTCCGGCTGGCAAAGAATAGGCAATGGAGCAAAATTTCAGCACAGGGTTAAACCCAGCCTTGCCCAGAAGCCATCTCACTCAGAGATCATTATGTGCATTACTTGGAACAGGCAGGGTTCCCAATGGCATGGGGCTGAGATGCAGTGGGAGCCCTTGCTCTGGCTCCAGGCATCCATGAGAAGTATTTCTCATGTCCTGTTGTAGCTCCCTCTTGTTGCTATTCCCCAGGGCCCAGAAGAGAACAGAGTCACCTCTGTGGCACCTGGAGCTGTGGGTACACAGCCTGGCTGGGACACAGGCATTCCCAGGGATTGCTCTAAGCGCTCCAGCACTCAGAGACCCTTGCAGGGAGAAGGCTCACCCCCAACCCCATCTGTTCACAGCAGAAAAACATTTCAGAGGATTCCATCTTTCTGTTCTGACCCAAGGATTCTTTGGTAAGTGACTGTTCATGACACACAGCTGGCATCCTGCAGTACCACACAAAACTTCTGACAGCAGCTCCTGGTGGGACCTGAAGCTGCTGCAGGGATTCCCTGTGCAGGGCAGAAGGGCTGGGCTGCAGGATGCTGCCCTGTGCAGGGCAGAAGGGCTGGGCTGCAGGGATTGATTCCCTGTGCAGGGCAGAAGGGCTGGGCTGCAGGGCACTGCTCTCTGCCTGCCAGCTGGAACAGGGCTCCCCTCTCCCCCAGCCCTGATGTGCCTCTTTCCCTTCAGCATCCGCCTGCCTCAGGAGATGAAGCAGCGTGGTGATGGGTGCCTGGGGCTCAGACAGGCTATTTTTAGATCAAAAGAAACCAGATGCTCATCAGATTGAAGGCAATTTCACCTCTGCAACATGCAATTTCAGTGTTGGAAATTATGAGAGTTTAACAGAGCCCTTGAGGATTTCAACATTTGTCTGAAAATTATTTGGCTAGTCTTGAAGCAACAACATTGTTTTCTCAGTGTATCCTAAGCTCTGACAAGATAAAACCTTAGCAAAATTCCTTGTTTTTAGAGGAGTGTCCAGTACTTGGTCAGATTGACCTGTACCATATTTCACATTTCTGCTTAAAAATGAAGACTCCTGCTTTCACCTGATCTGTTTTCCAAAATGAGTTCTTGATACTGATCTTCCTGCTGAATCAGGAAGCGTGCAGTGCATGCTAAATCACCCAAAACACAACAGTCGCTAACAGAGAAATGATATCTTTTCAAATAATTCTCTCTACAATAGCTAAGCTATTTTACGTTTGCTTTTGACTGGGTAGCATTTTTTCTCTAACAATTTGATAACTGTGTAACTGAAGAAATATTCCACAGACAAAGAAATCCTCAGCAGAAGACCCACTGTACATTACTCTGGTAGATGTAATAAATCTCATTTAAGAGCTTCAGAGCTCAGCAATACTTTAAAATGGCCAGGAGAGAGCTACCAGTTGCTGTTGCACTCACTGGTCTCTTCTCCCCTGGAAAAGACAGAAGCCTAAAGATGTCATCAGACATGAAATCTGGTTTTCATCTCAACCTTATTCTGGCCTCCTTATATACATTCCTGCTTCAGATGAGGTTTTTTGCAAGTATCATTTTTGGCCTTTGGGATTTAATTCCCACAGCTGCAAATTCTCACTGTCACCCACAAGTCAGACCAACATCTGAATTATTTTTAACTCTGCCACAAAAAAAATTGATCCTATTACAATATATGGGAGTTTTTTCGAGAATATAATTTGTCCCAGAGCATTTCAGATTTAGTTTTTTAAGATGAGTTTTTTCCTCTGAGGTGACAGGCATAAAGACTTCACCTTGCTAGCAACCAGCTTGTCAATTATATGCTTTCAATTTCTTTTCAGACAGAAGTGAGCAGACTGTAAGATACAAGTGACCACACTGTAAGATGGAAATGAAAAATTCTGGAGGCAGCTGGAAGATAAACAAAACCAAAAGGTCATCTTCCCCTTTGCCTGCTCACATCACACCACAGGCTACAGTAACTCTACTCTGCAAACAGGCAAATACTCCATCTCCCCACTTTGCCCCAAAGGTGTTCCCTCTGCAAGCACAAGTGCAGAGGTGTGCTCAGTCAGAGATCTTACGAAGGATCACTGGAAAATCCTGCCAGGATTTGTCTCTTACACATATTAAGGATCTGGGGATCTCACCTAGCCGACATTTGATTTTAATGTGTTTCCAGGAACACTCACAATCCTACTGGTGGCAGAAACCACTGAGTACCTATCCCTGTTCTCTGGCCATACAACTTTGGTTGGCCAGCTCAGGGTCAAACTTCCCAAGCTGGTAAAATGTCTCTGAGGTCAAAGGAAAGCAGTGCAAAGAGCTTGTGACCTGAGTGGGGAAGACACTGGAGCCCCAGGTGTGTGTGTTAGCTCTTGCAATCATCAGCTGCTAACAGAAAAGGTCCCAACTGTGAGGAAAATGCTCTAGAGGAGCTAGATTTTGTCAGTCTCAGTAAGGCAGCGCTGTGGTGGGCACAGAGGGAACAGGTTTCTGTGGACAGTTTCAAAGAAGCTGTAGTTTCTGCAGTGGCAGACCCCAGAGGAGATGCAGGTTTACCTCTGGAGAGGACACTGGGCACCTCAAAGGCGCTTCAGCTGCAGGGTTTGGCCACCAGAGCAGTGATGCAGCAGAGGCAGGACAGGAGAAAAATGCCAGGAAGGAACTGGAGCCCCTGGGCTTGTATTTTGTGCCTCCCCAGCTCTCGTTGACATTATATGAATGTGGTGGTGGCTGAAGCCTCCTCCAGTCCCAGCAGACACTGTTAATAGCACAGCGTGGGTGAGAAAGGCTCCCTGAGGCCCCAAAGTGAAACAATTTAGAAACTGATTCAAAAGAAAGACTGCAACTCAGATTCCAGAGTCATGACATGCGATGCATGACACCCCACCAGTCCACCAGCAATGGCCAAAACATAGCAAAGAAATTGTGTTTGGAGAGTGATTTCAGCACCTCTATCAAAGCACAGTCAAGCCATTGATGAGCTTCTTTGTTTTTTACCATCCTCTAGCAGGTTTTGGACCCAAAATTGGGGATCCACAATGATGCCAAAAAGCAATTGGGAGGGAGAGTTGAGGCAGGTGAGTGTTAGAGTGGGACTTGATGGATGATGCCTCAGCTCTGAAGTGCTGTCAGCACTAGGAGCAATGGCAGGCTTGTACCGGTAATTCTCCAGAAATTCTCTTAGAAAAAAATTCATTGATCAGGAAAGTTTTCTGCACCAAATGTTCATTCTGCAGAAGTAGAAACAAGTTAGAAATTGCAAGGAACTCAGCCAAAAACCCCAAAAACCTGCTAGTGAATGTGTTTTAATTAATACAACGTACTTTCCCTAGATAGAGTCTTTCTAGCAAGAAACCTTTCCTGCTCACTTTTACCTACCTAGCATATTCTGTGATTTTCCATGCAGCTTTAGAGAATGTTCCAAGCAATCTGCATTCACACACACACACACACACACACACACACACACACACACACTCTCTCACAGATTTACCTTCCCCTGCCATTTGCTCGTAGCAGTGGGTAGGAAAGAGTCTATTGCAGCTCCTCACTGCCAGTAATGCAATAATTAAACTGTGAATGCATGAATGAGCAAGGCTGGGCTGACAGCACAGCCTAAGAAGCTGAGGAGAGATCAAAAAGAAACAGAGGAAGGCAAGAGAACACACAGCCTGGTGAACAAGCCCTTGGGCATTCTAAGGATGTCTTTTTCTGGTTTTTTCCCCAGCTGGGCTAGATGCAATATTCAGCACTCTTACATGCAGTAGGACTCAGTAGCACATGCAGGGGTATGTATGTGTACACAGAGAAACGACGTAGGTTTTCCATTGGTGCTGCATCTTCTCAGTATCCTCTGGAACAATCTGCATCATTGCCACTCTCTGGTGGTGGGCAGTTGGGTTGACCCCTTGATGACAGCCCATAACTGCCACGGTCATATCTGCATTTGTTTCTGGCTGGGTACAGTACTGAAGTCATCCAAAACCCACCATGCAGGATTTCAGCCAAGATATAGTCATGGGGAAATAGAAAAGAAAACCAGAAAGAACAAGCAAAAGCTTATTGCCAAATTCTTTCATGCTGGTAGACTGTCCAGTTGACTTGATAATGGTATTTTTAATCTATATTAGGAAATAGTTCTGTTCCATATCCCCAGCATTGCTCTGGGAAACTGCCCACACTGAGCGGGATAATGGCATATGGGGTGCACAGGCAAGGCACAGACTGCCTGTTCAAAACATGGGGCACAGAAGGAGGAGCAAAGGAGGCTGGCTACTACCTATGGTGCTCTCTGGTGTCTGAAGGCTCAAAGCTGCCACCTTTCTGCCCCTGAAAGCAGTTATCCACCTCACCCATCACACAGCGAAGTGAGAAGGCAGTGATTTGGTTAAGCAGGACATGGGCTGGGTGCTGCTGCTGGGGCAGAACCAATGAGCACCAACTTGGGTTGCCCTGTCTGTACTTTGTTTTCTCCTTTGTAGAGTACAGCCCCAGGTGCTGTACTCTACAATTGCTCATTGCTCATTGCTCATTTTCCTACTCCAGGTGGGCAGGACTGGATGAGGGGCAGCAATTTTTCTGGAAATCTTGGAAATAAAATCGATGCACTGCTCTGACCCACTGCTTGCTATCTCCTGCACCTCTTCCAAGACCACTGCCCTCCTTCTGGCACTGCATGGTGTCTGGGAAGGGAAGAGACAAACAGCTTCTCCTCCCTTGTTTCAGGGCACTGGGGTGCCCAGGGCAGCACGTACTCAATCACTGGGCAGTCCCAAAATTAGGCAGGTGTCCATCACAATTGGGAAATCTCAGCTGCTTCAGCTGCTGGAATGGAAGTGTGGGCGCAGACTTGGTCTTACTTGTACTGTCACAGGCAGAAAGCTGCTCCCTGACACATGGTGGAATGGCAGAGATGGAGACCTGGCTCCCAGAGTCAGGTTCTAGGAGCCACACAGAGGAAACCCTTCATGAGTTTCTTGGATGGGCAACTCACCTGAGTTCTCCCTTTACCTCATCCCTTCACAAAAGGAACACATTTTTTGGCTAAAATGTTTTAGATTTTCTCAGCCTGAGGCAAACACCTGGTATGCAGAATTTTGGCCCCAAGAGTTGAAAAGTGGCAAAGTCAAAAGAAAGAGAAACTGTGATGCTTTTGTGGAAAGTGTTAGGCAGTGTTAACACTCCACCATAGTTCCAGCTGTGTCGCTCTCTGGTTTGGGATGCAAATCCACAGGTCAATCCAGTGTTTAGTTGTGTTTCTAAACAGCCATAGAGATTACTGATATGAAGTTGTCAGTTTTGCCCTAGGACTGGATCTACAAGGAGATATGCAATTACAGAGATCTGATCTGTCTTACCTGCTGGCAATGTTTTTTGTCCCATTAAGACTTCTTAATGTAAACTCCAGGCTTTCTGTTTCCCTGTACCATTGTTCTACCATTGAACTCATTGGCAAAAGACAGATGTGTTTTACTTCATTTGGATTTTCCCAGCAGGCTTGAACACAGCTCAGCTGGCTCCTACCCAGCAGTGATGAAACCTCAGGTGGGAGAGGTGCCCAGCTCCCCAGCATGGTCACTTATTGTAAATCAAAGGTGACTCCGACTAAGGGGAGAGAGAATGATGCATCTGACTCCACCATCAGAAGGCTAAAGAATTACTTTATTATACTATACTATGTACATTGTGGCTAAACTGAATCTGCCCTGCACTCACTCTTGCTCACAACTGCTCACACTGCACTCATCTCTGATTCTCTTGTGACTGTCCCGTGACAGACCAACACACACACCTGGCCCTGATAGGCCAAGGGAACAAAACATCCACACTTTGGGCAAACCATCTCCATATTGCATTCTACTTT
>JAWWEY010000041.1:4147283-4163188 GCA_035582745.1 Loriotus luctuosus
CACATTGTTGTTTAAATATGGCTGTCACTGGGTCATTGTCCAGTGATGGACAAATCTTCAGACTCAGTTTTCCTTCTCTGTGACACAGACATGTCAGGCCACCAGAATAATCTGCTTGATTTTGAGGGGATAATTACAATAATAGTCACCTTTGTTGTTGCCTAAGACTGAAAGTAATGAAGTTTTTGTTTCCTCATTTGGGGTACTTGAGCCCATATGACAAAGTGTTAAGGTTTGGTGAGGGAGGATTCAGTGATACTTTACTGCCTTATATTGTTAGGGATAAAGAATATTCATACTTAATGCAAGTTCTTTATATGCACCCACCAACTGTAAAAATTTATTTTAAAATTCAGATTTGATCTGAAGAGTTTCCATTTGAAGAACATGACTCTGCTGTGTGCTGGCTGTCCCTTGTTTGGTCCCAGTTGCAGCAGAGTCATTGGGGGCAGCAGGAACCTTTGGGCTCCTGTTTTACTCCAAGTACTGCCTCAAACCCAGCCCAGCCTGCCTGGATTGCAGCCCTTACTGAAGATTTCTAATCTGGAAATGCTGCCCAGGCAGAACTTTTGTACACTTGCTGAAGTTGAATTTTTTTTAAAGTTGAATCTGTTTCTGAACATTACTTGACAAAAATGTTTGACATCTCACAGCCAATCTGCTAAGGAGGTAGTGCATTTCCAAACACCAGAATCTAAAAGTTCCAAAGGTAAACTCAAAAGACCAAAATATCAGGGCTTCTTGCTTCTAGCGAAATCTTTACTCTGCTTTCTTTCTCTTTGGGGAAATCTGTTTTCTTACATGTCTCAGGAGATGAATGCCAGGTTTTACACACAAGGGCTTTGTTTTGGATGATGCATCCTCCAGAACAACCAATCAGTCAGCAGCCATTTGAGTAATCTTTGCAAAAGTTGAGTTCACCCTATACTTTTTTGCTTTACTTGTAAAATAGGATTAATAGATAGAATGTACTGTGTAAGTGTAGCAGGTTGTTGGTGGTTTTATTAAAATAAGACTGGAATATTTTGCATTATGAACTCATCCTCAGGATACTGTTTTATAGTTATCTATAAGCTTAAAACCCCCAGATTTTCAACTACCATGATGAGCAGATGAATGAGAACTGGACTTTGATCTTCTAAAATCAAGTTGGTTTTGGGGTGCTGGAGATCACAACACCCCTCTGTGAATTCATCCCAGCTGAGCTGGGCTAAACATCCCAAGTGTTAATGGGAGAGCACCTTGAAGAATCCATAGGGAACAGATCCAGTCATGTGCATTAGTTGAACAGGGTGAAATTTTTGTGCTTTATAACCCATATTTGCTAAGCAGGTGCTTTTCAGAGTTCTGTACCAAAATGGAAAAGGGCTGTTGGGAAGGTGAGTTCATAGAGCTCTTGTGCAGAGGCCAATCATGAGCTGATTACTTGAAGTACTTTAAGTAATTTGGGTATGGAGGATATCACCTACCGTTGCATTTTGTCATTTCACATTAGCAAAAATGATCAACCTAGACAAAAACCATAGTCCTGATTCCAAAAGATAAGGCAGAAAGGTCTACTCTAGTTTTTAATTGGTATTCTAAAGTAATTTTAATCATGCTTTCATCTTGTTTCAAAGCATAAATTTAGTTTTAAATACACACTTATTTTCAGTAATGATGGACAATTACTGAAATATTCAGAGACCTGGAATAATTTGTGTATTTACAAGTGGCTTGTTTTTATCTAACATCTAGTTAATCTTTGGGGATGTTACTGCCATGAAGCACCAGGAGAAAAAAATAAAATAATAATAACCCTAACAGGGGGAAAACAAACAAACAAAAACCCCACCAAACCAGAACAGAAAGTTGAAATATTTCTTTGTTCTTTGTCTACTTTAGGAGCTCATGCAGAAACTTGAAAGTGGATAGAGCTCTGAAAAAATACCAAAGTTTGTTGTTGTTGTTAAAGTGGAGGAGAAAAGTTTTCTGCAGTGCATCAGAAATGTCAGGCTAACAGGGTACAAGGTGTGATCTGAGAGAAACCTCACCAGGCTCACTTTGTACTGACAGGCCTAACCCAAATCCAGCCTTCCCTTACTGTGTCACTCTGACTTTATGCAAGATCAGGGATTTCTGTCTTCTCTCAGCTTTGTTACAGCCAGCACAAACCCCTCTGATTCTGATCCATGTGTTTATTGGCTAGAACACTGATTGTGTCTGATTTGTACTGCAGGTAATCCAACCACTTTGTCCAGCTCTAATGCCCGTGATTAAAGAAAAAAAATATGTGTATTTTGGGTGTTTGCGAAATGAGAATCAGAAACATAAGAAGCCAAACATATCTCATATACAGATCTATCCTGGCCACATAGCAGTACCTTTAATTTACAGTTTCTGTTGCTGTGCTGGTTTTGACACTGCTCAGAATCAATTAAAACCAGAGTAGTCAGTGCAGAGTTTTGACACTTGACTCTGCTGGAAAGGGTTGTGGTACAAGACTAGAATTTGCTGTTTAGGACATCAGTGCAGTTGTCTTTTGTTTCAGCAGCAAGAAAAGGAAAAATAAAAGTTGGGAAAATTATACACTTGTCAGAAAACTTGTGGAAGTGGCAGAGACTTTCACGGTCCCTACACCAGTCAGTGAACAGTTTATGCTGTGCTTTGTGAAACTGCTTACTGCAATATTTCCTGGTGAAGTGTTGAGTGTTTTATACCCCCTGACCCCCATGTTTTCATCTGTGTCATGTTATTTTTTCGTGTCAACCCTTTGCCTGAACTGCCTGGGTGTGGATCTCAGGGCAGCAGTGGTTACTGAAGGAAGCAGGAGTGGTTCTTAGCTGAGAAATCCCACTTGGGCTGCTGCTGGGCCCAGGAATTGCAGATTGCTCCTGGATCCTGCAGGTTTGATACTCTGGAGTGTAACTTTCCATGCCTCGACAGGATTTTTTCAAGTCCTCTCTAGTCCTCTGTGTTCTTTATTCATTTGGATTCTTTGCATGATTTTCATTGCAGTGAAAAACTCATCATTTTTCCTGTGTCAGTGGTTTACTTTTTCATGTGTACTGTGGTTTAGAGTCCTCACTTGGCTAGCCAGGAGAGAGAATAATGGAAAGGTAGTACTGAAAAACACTGTGATGTTGTTCTGTTCATATGGCTTCTGGATAAATCCCTGAATTACTGTATTGAAGTTGCTTCAAATTTTACAGTCTTTGCTGACAGGAAAACCAGGAGAATCTATCAGCAGTGCACAGTGGATGGGCCACATTCCTCAAATAATCCAGTCAATTAAAAATTGATTTTTGTTCTAGGCAGCATGGTGGTAATGTAGTGGGGAGACAGTGTATGCATTACCAACAGAGCTCACATCAGTTAAGTGATATTTAGGTGATCTTCTGTCATGGGAGAAAGCAGTGCAGTTGATGATCTTTGCTACTGAAGAAGCTAAATTGAAGTGTCAGATACCAGAATTGCATTTTATTTCTAATATGTTGGCCTGCCAGCCTGGGAGAAGCTATGTGAAGTCTGCGAATACAAAGGGACAAAAGTGCTAAATCTAGCAGAAACTGAATGGTTTGGGGAAGATGCTATAACATGGCTTTTAGAGCCTTTAAATGCATTTAAAGGAATTGAATCTTGTACTTCAGTTGCTGGACCTTTTGTCTACTGCCTTGCTCCCTTTTTCTGGCAGCAGCTCTAAAGTAAATGAAAGATATGCAGGATCTAAATTGCAACAGTCTTGTTTATTTATTTTTTTAATACTCCTTAAATTAGTTGAAGTTAGAACAAAAAAAAGGCCCAAACCTATTGATTGAAAAATGCATTTCCCTCAGATGTGCACAATTCTGAGCTGCAGAATTTAAAGATGCATCTCTCTACAATCAGAAATGTGGAAATGTGCAGTTATGAAGATTGGGCTCTGCCTTCAGCACACACTGTGAGTCTGCACTAGAGACACAAAGCTGGAATCACTCTGCTTTTTTCTTGAGTCATTAAAGCATCTATTGCTAAAGACAGCTTTGCAGATTTTCCAGCAGAATAGAAAACATGCAGGAAGTTTTACTTCAGGTTCTTAGCAACCCCAGGATGCTGCTGCTCTTGGTTATGAAACATCACAGCTTGGCACTAAAGGTGTAATTTAGATTTTGATTCTTTTTTTTTTTAACATGATACAGGCTTTTCCCTTCCTTTTCTTTCAAAAGCATTTGTAGGGTGTCCTGGTGCATCTCTGCTTCACCTACAAGGTGGCTGTTAAGTTATCCCTATGCTCTTCTCCAGACCTCCTGAAATTCAATTCCTTAATTACTTCCAAGTGCTTTATAGTGCTCAGGTGAAAGGCTTGGAGAAATTGAAAGCAGGCTTGTTCTTTAAAGTTTAGGTCCTAATTTGAGGTTTAGATCCTAATTTTTAAATGGACAGTGTTACTTCTATGCTTAAATGCTTTACATCTAAACCCTTTGTCATGGTGATATTTTAGTAACATATTGACATGCACCTCACCTCAGATTAGCTTTCAACCTGCAGCATTATATCTGTTTGTAAAATGAACGTATCAGAGACAGGCTGGAAGGATGGGCAGTGATCTGTGAGGTATTTCACATCTGTGGAGTAATCCCACGCTCTGTTTCTGAACATTGCTCGACAAAAATGTTTGACATCTCACAGCCAATTTGCAAAGGAGATAGTGCATTTCCAAACATCAGAATCTAAAATTGTTTGCAATAGAAGAGATACAAAAAAAAAAAGTTGGCCATCAGTACAAATATTTCGTAGCATCATGTTTAATTTTAACCTAGGTTTTAATAAGCTGAAAGCCTTCCATAAAAGATAATTTCACCTGTGTCAGTAGATTTCTTCATTAATTTATTGCTAGGCTACATAAAGAGAAAATAAATCACAAATTCTCTTTAAATGTTATTCTTGGGGTAAAATGCTGCTGGGTTTTAGTGCTTTGATAGGGGAATAAAGATAAAGAAAAACAGGAAATATGCTTCTGGGCCTCAGAACTCTTCAGCATGATTTGAATACAAGTGGCTGCCTGTGATAAGTGCATTGGGCTCCCTTCTGTTAATTACAGTGGTTCTAACGAGACTAATTTGACAGCCCCTGTGTCATATTATGCTGAATACTCACTGCACTATCACGTGGAGGAGAAGCCTCCTCCCCACCATGTGAATAGTTTTTGATGGATTATAATTTCAGAAGGTCTGTGCCACAAGCAGATACTTGTTCTCTGCTCAGTTTGAATGACTTCTGTCTGTTACTGACTAAATGGACAAACTTTTCCAAGGCATTGACAGAGAAATTATAGAATGGGGTCAGACACTTTCTCTTAAAATGTGCCTTATTTCATTCTATTTTTTTGTGTAGAGATGACAGTTTCCTCTATTTGCTACTATGAGTGGCAGTTAACTTGTTGTAAACATGAAAGCTTTTATTTTCTCTGGGTTGCATTATGTAGAAGTCATTTTTAATTTTTTTTTGTTGTTCTTTTTTCCTTATAGTAGTTCAAAACAAGCTGGCTACTAATTTTAAGATCAAAGCTAGATATTGTAATTACTGTGATATGGAATTTGGTATTATAAAAATACCCACTGATGTTTTGTGAAACCCAAGAAACTGTTTCCTCTTAACTTAAAGTTTGCATTTTATGAACAGTTTAAGTAACTTCTACAGAAGCATGTAGACAAAAAATCCAAGAGTTGCCGTAACTTTTCTTTTACAATATTATTGTAGTTTTATCCAAACTCCACCAGGTGCTGCCAAAGAACATACAGCCAAGGCAAAGTTTACAGCTGAAGTGGAAGTTGCTCAGAACAAGTGTGTACCTTTTCATGAACAGAGGCTTTAAAAGCTTTTTCTGAAGCAGGAACACCTTCTCTACAGATTTGAGAGCATTCCTCTTTTTATTTTTGTAACTAAACATCAGGAATCAAACAATTTGGTACAGGTTGCATTGTTTATGTGGGTATTGCATTCTTAAAATCTGGTTTTTCTTATGAAAAGAAGATATTCTTTCACAGGCTATAGGTGAATATTAGGCTGGTTTAAGCATTCAATACAGACTACTGTAAATATTCCACTATGTTGCTGTCTCAATTTTGGGTGATGGGGTGTGCTTTTAGTGAGATGTTCAAATTACCAAATTTTGTGTATTTGGTGGGTTTGGGATTTTTTCATTCCAATAAGCAAAGTTCCAACAGACACTCTATTCCTACCACCTTCGGTAAAGACATTTCTTTCCTTTGTTTGCTTTGTGTCTTGCTGAGTCAGGAGTTTTGCAGATCACAAATCAGTTCTGTTGCAGGGTTTGTCTCATTCTGGGAAGGAAATGTGCTTCCAAAAGCCAAGGTTTGCTTTTGAGGTAATAAGAGCCCCAAACCTGTGGCTGCAGAGAGCAGAGCAGCGCAGAATGCTCGGGCGAGCAGCGCTCGGTGGCAGCAGGAGCCGGTCCTGAGCCTTGGCACAGAGCACTTTGCATCCTGCCTCCCTGGTGAGTCCAGCATTGTGCTCATGGCATGAAAAGCAACGTGCATTTTAATTGCTGCTCTTGTTTTGAGTTCTTTCACGACTATTGCTGTGGTTTGAGTGAAAAAAGCTGGATTGTGGACAGTGCTGGTTGCCAGAAAAGGTGTAACCAGCTTGTGATGGTGATGCAAAAAATCTGTGTTAGGTGCTGCACTGAGGCAGGAACTTTGAGGGAATCACCTCCAGCAGGTAATTGGGAATCTCTAGAATGGCAGCTTTACATTCCAGAAATGCTGTGATGTTTTCTTTTGTGTTTAATTAAAGCTTTCACTTTATTGTTGTGCACAAATGTGTTCTGTTTGAGCGTTTACTGAATGTTCAGTAGCAAGGAGGAAACCAGGATTCTTTGGGGTAGTTTGGCATAATCAGTGGGGGCTGCAAAGATAAAGGTGGTTAAGGCAGAAGGAAGGAAAAACCTGAAATATTGCAGTTACTTGAAGCAGAAACATGTTCAGAAATGTGACCGTAGCTAAGACTGCACAAAGAAACTCGTTGCTTGCAAGAAATCCAGGGCAGTGACTTCACCTGGTGGTATTTAATTCATTATTTATTGAGCATTGTTTGCTTTCCCTTGGGATGCGCTCTCCCTCCTTCCACCCAGAAGTGTCAACTAATGATTTGAATGTAGAATATTTTAATTACTTTAGATCTCAGTAGATGTTAGTATGTAGGTAATTTGCTCCCTTTCATAACCATGTGAGTACAGTAGATAACTCAATATTGCTGTAGCTTTCCTGGGATCCCATTTTATCCCCATCCCAATGCACTTGACAAAGAGGGTGCAAAGGAACAAGAGGAAATTTAAATTATCCTATGGAGGTGAGATTGGATCGGCGTTTAAGCTGGGAGGTGTAATACAGATGCTGTGATCAGGTGCTGAGAGCCAAAATCCTTCCAGCCCTCGTGCCACTCTGAGCAAAGGTACTGGAGATTGAGCAGCTCTCTGATGTGGTCTTATCAGTTTGAGTATAATGTAAATCCTGTTACAGCAGCTTTGTCCGATCTGCCTGTAGCTTTGTTCTGAACCTTTCAGAAACAGTTCACTGAAGCAGAAAGAACCCTGTGAATTGATATTATAAACCTGCATGGTTGCTTTATTCATTGTTGGAGCAATAGAATATAACAGAAGTATTTATTTTAGTGGATTGAGGAGACTTTTTTTTTCTCCTATCAACATGAGCAGAGGAAAAATGTTCTAAATGCAAAAGAGGAAAAGCTAATGCTATAATCATATCCATACCCACTCAGAGCACAATCCCATTGAAAGATAATGCAGAACACCATATGTTTAAATTATTTTACACATTCAAAGAGATTTTTAAAATCCCAAAGTGTTGTTATTTCCTGCTGATGTAGAAAAAATATCAGGTGACACTATTATAATCAGGAAATAATAGTCCTGTGAAAGTAAAGCTTCTCATAATGCACTTACTCTTTCCAGACAACTGTATTTTTCTAAGCACCACCTACCTGCTCTCTTTGGGGCTGAGATGAGCCTTGGCAATTCAAGATTGCATTGTATTCACTTTCTTGCTGGTGGGCATTTCTTACTGAAGTTCAAGAGCGTGAAATTTCTCTTTAGTCTCACTGCTTTGATATGGTATTTGCCTAATAATCAAACAAATTAAAGTGTGGAAAAAAATTGATAAAACTGCAATATCTTAAAATGAAGAGGCTGAAACAGTAAATTGAGTTCCTTGTAATAATGCTGCGGTGCCATGTTGACCCTTATTCTTGAAAATCACTTTTTATGTTGTGCATCAGTAAGATGTGAGCTATTTGAACTTTTCAAGTGTCATGTAATCTCAAAATTGAGGCATTATATTTGAAGATCTTCTGCAGAGTTTTAATTAACATTTGTGAATTATGCAGATATGGAAGCCCAGCTCTATTGGTAGATGTTTGTATATGCTATCAATGACTTTCTGCTCCTTAAGACACATCATCTGCTGTGTGGAACACTTACAAAGTGAGTTCCATTACAACTGAAGAGTTTTTTAAATGGAAAACACTCTAAGATGAGAGTTATTTAAGATAGAAATATTTTTGTGTACTGCTCTCAAAATTTCACTGCTCCTTTAACTGTAGTGTAAGGAGTTTCACACTGAGGCAGAAATCAGAATAGGTTTGGGTGGGTACAAAGCAAAGTCTGACAAATTTTATTATGTGATGTAATAGGTGTGGGTGCCTCATCAGGTGAAAAGTGAAAGCTTGTTTTGTTTTTCTTTCTTTTTTAATTTTCCCTTCTAGGTAGCATAGTGAGAAAGGACATTTTCCTTGTCCTAATTTCACATGTTTCAACAATTCTTGAGTGGCAGGAATGCTCCTGATTTTCCGTATATATCTGGTTTTCTCTTTACATAGCAAATATTTGTATGATCTTTCATGGGATGAGTGGTGCTGTTCATCCTTGGTAAAGGGCTTGGGAGTTTCAGGGAGTCTTGGAACAGTTGGCAGTGCAGTTTTAAAGGGGGTGACACTTAAAACAGTGTGAATCTTGGATGGGCATTATTTGTTTCATTCTCACTTCAGATTCGTTACGTAGTACTGACAGTTGGAAATGCAGTAAAATGTAAAGAGGAATAAATGGAGTTATTTTTGTAGATGGCTATTTTCTTTCCATGTCCCCACACCTCTCATCAATCCAGATGTTTTGTCCATTGACCACAAGATGCTTGCATCTCTAGGTAATGAAAACACACCTGTTTGTATTGGCAAGATGAATGCTGAACTGATTTAGTAGCCAGGTCGTCTCTCTCTGATCACAGTAAATATTTGCATTGATTAGAAGGTAAAACAAGGCCTGTTTGCAAGGCCAGGGAGTTGTATTGGTGCTGCTTTTCTTTTCTCAAAGTGCTGCTTTTTTCTTTCCCTGTTTTACATGTGTTTTTTATTATCCTTTCCTGTCTTCCAAAATAAATTTAAAACATTTCTGAATGCTTGGTGGAAAAATAAGGTGTATATGTAGTGTTATGTTTTCACATTTATGTATCTCTGTCTTCTAAAGTTTGTGGAATTCCTTGCAGAACTGTTTTTGTATTGAATTTTGAGTCTGAAACAATTCCTCCCGTTTTGTACTCTATAGGACTGTAATATTTGTCCAATGATGAGCTGAATCCAACATTTTGTTAACTGAAATGGGAAGTGACAGATTGACTACAAGAAAATGTCCGTGTCAAGGAAACAGATATTACTTCTTTCTCAGAGATTACTGAAAGCCTGGACACTGAAGACTCTGAGATTGCAGATGCACTAAGGTTTTATATTGATCCATGTTAGCCTAATTTGATCAGAAGAGTGGCTTCTGTATCGTGTTATTTTCTTCTCTAGTATTTGATTGAGATGGTCAAACACTGAGAATATTGTGCAGGAAAAGGAGGGATTGGAAAGGAGAGACATTCAAAAAAAATAATACAGATTTGTTAGATAAATTCCATTTGCATTGATTTTCACTGGGGATATATATCTTTTGATGGCAGCTGTCTTCAAAATAATAGCATAATAGATAATACTCTGCTACAAAATTTTGTATTTTTATTACTTCTTTTCACTGGTATTTGTAGAATAATTTAATCACCAAAGTTGGTCAGTACCTGCCCACT
The DNA here is from genome assembly GCA_035582745.1 of Loriotus luctuosus. Taxonomy (NCBI): domain Eukaryota; kingdom Metazoa; phylum Chordata; class Aves; order Passeriformes; family Thraupidae; genus Loriotus; species Loriotus luctuosus. Next base: position 4,157,396 of record JAWWEY010000041.1, read on the forward strand.
CAGCAAAGATATTTTTCTTTATTGTATTGTCAGTGTTTTTTTTGGCAGAATACAAGGAAGCCAGAGTTGTTATGCAAGAATATGAAATTGGAAAATGTTTGAAGAACTTACAGAATAGGTGTGAAAAAGTATCAGTTATTTCCTAGTCTTGCAGAAGTAGGTCTGGAGTGCAGGGAGTGTTCAAGAACACAGGCTGTGTCTGCTCTGCCACATCAGAGTCCTGGTGCTGGTTTGAGGAGCCCCTGCCCTGAGGGTTTGTTTCCTTCAGCAAAGGATGGAGGCAGGGGGTGATAAAGCACTGTCAGATTATCACCATTTCAGGGGTTCCCTCATGACATCTTCCCCAGGAACTGGGAGCCTCAAGAAAGCAGCATGGGATGGTGTGGAATTCTCTGAACAGAGAGAGACATAATTGTCTCTCCCAGGATTTTTCCTGGGGAAGGCAGTGAGAACTTCAGAGAAGAAAAAAATTCTTATCTCTATTCGCTGCTCTGATTGATTTGCACATGTGGAATGTGTTATGGAAATTGTTTACCTGGAGTGAGTTGTTAATTGGACACTGGTGAAAGTTGTTTGGAGTGATTAGCCAGTCACTCAAAGCTGTGTCCTGGCTGTCTCAGGGGTTTTCCTTTAGTATTCTTTAGTATACTATATTTTTAGTATGTAATTTAGCATAGTATTAGTGTAATATAGTATAGCTTAATACTCCATCAGGGGCTCCTGGCATGGACAGGATGGTGGCTCAGAGGCTCCTGCTCAGGCAGCAGGTGTTGCAGCTGCTTCTGACTGATCTGCTCTTCTCCAGGTCCTTCACCACCTCCCTGGAGACACGGATCCAATCAGCCCATTGGAATCCCTCTCCCAATTCCCCCAGATTTTCCTAAGGAGCTGTGCCCTGCTCTCCCTTTCCACACTCCTAGCAGGGAACCTACATTTTATCCAGAGTCACCCCTTTAGGGATATGAAGCTTGCTGAAGGTGAAAAAAGTCCAGTGGGATTTTGCTTGCCAATCCCGTGTAAAGGAAACACATGATCTGAAAATTATGTTGTCTAAAAGTTTAATATTAAGACATGAGAAGCCATTAGCTTGTTGTCTTTCCCTGGCAAAGATCCTAATTTTGGTACCAAACTTAGTACTGGATGTCTTCTGTCCAGTCAAATAAAAATAGCACCAAAAGCATCCATTTTGTACAAACTGAAAAAAGACTGGCTGTACAGTAACATGGTAGAAGCCTCAGTGAGACAGGGTAGTTATCACATGGTGTCATCACATCATTTGCAGGGCAGTTATTAGTTTTATTTTCCTTGCAGTTATGGCTCAGGACAGGGAAAATGTGGTATATTGCTTTCTTTTTTCTTTTTTTTGCTCAGGAGATTGCATGCTTTGTCAAGAGTGCATTTGTTAGTCTCAGTGTCATATTTATATTAAAGACATAACAGAATCCTACTGCACTATCAATTGCTTTTCATTACCCTTGTCTTTGCTTGCAAAGGTCATCACCTCACATGTGAATCAAATTTGGAAAAGAGTATTTTCTTTGGAAGCAGAATTGCAGTCTGAGTTTCAAGGCAGTGTGGTTTGAAAAAGTTGATGTAACATCTTCCCGAGCTTCCTTTTAACAGACAAAGTTAATTCAGCACCTTTGTGTGGGCATATTGCATTCTCCCCTGTCAGAGTTGCCTTGCTTTTGTTTTGTTTCACATTTGAATAATACATTTGATTACCATGGCAAATGTTGCAGCGTATGCACGCCTGACTGTAGTGCCTAATTAACTGATGATAACAAGGCAGGATTGCCCTCTTCTCTTTCATAAGCAATCATATACATGACAGTTCTTTTATCTTTCTTCAAAATTGACTTGCGCTCCTGACCCTTAAGCAGCTCCTGTTTTGTGTGTTTACCTCTGATGTCTTTGCAAGACTGTTAATTTTCTGTGGCATATCCTATCCAGTTGTAATTAACACATCGAACAGAGGAGAAATAGTTCTGCTTGTAGATGCCTAATGGAGGAATTCTTTCTTCCAGTAATTATACAGCTTCATTTTCCTCATTTCCATTGACCTACCAGGATTTTGGGCTGGGTTTTCCTTGTTTGGTTGGGTTTTTGTTGAGAACAGCTCCAGTGGTGCAGTGCTATTCAGGTGGAGAAAACAAACTAAAACATCAGTTTGTGTACAAGAAATAGTTTATGTCCACATATCGACTTAGGGGCAGTCACTGGCAAGTTTGGTAAAGGCCTGAACTCAGCAAAGTTAAATTGGAGCTAAACAGTGCTGTCATCTTGCATGTATTTAATCCTGAAGTCGAAGGCCTGTTCTTATAATTAGAAACTTCAAGAAGCACTTGACCTATTTTAAGGAAGCATTGAAGTTGCATGTACATAAAGCAAATATTTTCCGCCATTGTATCTTTAACTGAACTTAGGTTTCAAATAGATGAAGCCAGGATTTCTACTTACTGTTTTATAGCTAGACTGAGAATAAAGCTATAATGAATCCAAGTTCAAAGAGAGGAAGGTAGAAGAGGAAAGGTTGGCACTTACAGCAATAAAAACAGGGGCAAAAAGAACAGCTTTTCTGAAGGACTCAGGCTGGAATAATAATGATAGAATTGTCTAAATCGATATATCTCTTGTCAGCCTCACGTCTGATGTTTGAATCAGTCAGGCCTTTTCTGCAAGAGCTTTCCTCAGGAATATTGAATTATTTATTATTTGTATCTTTTTTCCTTCCCTTTCTGATGATTTTTTTCTTTTTTTTTATTTTTTTCCTAACTTAGTAAAATTTGTTTTTTATGCTGCCAGGTTCAATGTTGTCTGCTGTTTGATAAATAGCAGTAATTGGGTGTATAGCAGAAGTCATGTAAAAATGTATGACTTCAATTACATCTGGAACAATTTTTTCTTTATATTGATCTTTTTTTTTTTTTCCTGTATAAGATCTGCTCTTCATAGCCTCCAGTGCTGAGTTTTTAAAGAATTACTCTATGTCCATATGTTGGCATGCACTTTTGAACCCATGCATATTTTTTTTAAAAAATGGAGTGCTGTCTCAAATCAGTTCTGCCTGAGCAGGAAGTGAAAAATTAGAGTCATTCAAATAGTGAAATATTCATATTGTATTCTAGTCAGATGAAGGATTGCATTACTTTAAAATTACAATGCCTACTTACAGTCCCTGTTTCTCTTGTCTGAGATAATGAAATGAGGGTTCTGGCCAATTAATGAAAACATCATTTATTAGCAATTATAATCCAGATAAAATTAAAATATGTGTTTTGAAAGTCATGTGGTTAAGTGCTCTCATTCAAATCTGCAGTTGTACACCTCGGTGTTTAGCTTTGTAAATATTATCAATAGTGCCAATGTAATAGTGCCAAAGGTACGAGCTGTAATTCCAAATATCGAGTCAGAATTCTCATTGCACTCCAGCTGTGACATTTTATAATTGTTTTTCCTCTTTATGTTGGGGCATGAGGTGATAAATAACTTGATCCAAATGTTTGATGCTGATTTATGATAAAATGGGTGAGTGTATTTGCTCAGCAATGTCCTCATAGGTCAGAATAACCATGGGCTGAATGTCCAGTTTGGCCTGGCCTTGTGGTGTGCCCTGGCATGGGGTGATGGACTGGGTAGAAACTGAGGTCTGAATTCAGGCTGGAACTGAGTTCAAGGCTGTCAGCACTGGGATTTGCATAGGACACTGCTGTATTCTCTTATTGCTTTTCATTGTGTGCATTTTTGAGGGAAATGCAGCGGAGTATTGCCTTGTCCTTATTAAATACATTTTCTGTTCATTATGTAAGTCTTTGCTTTGCGTGCTTCATGCTTCAAACTCTTCCAAAGTGAGATTCAAAGTAAAGGGTTATATAAACAGTCATATTTATGCCATCCAGCGGTGGATCAAAGGGAATATTTCTCACAATTGTGGTTAATTTATGTCATTTGAAAATGTAATTACCTCATGATTACTGCCTGCTTTCTGCAGCCCCAGTCTGTGTTTTTCAAAGCAGTCATGGTCTAGGCTGGCAGTGGACAGGAGTGCTAAACAGGCTGTAACCCAAACCCTGCAGCTCCTGCTCTGCTCTGTGCCCTGCTGTCATTACAGGCAGAGCATAGCTGGGAGCAGAGATTGCAGATTTTGCTTCAGTAGCTGTGATAATTCAGTGAATTGGTAGAGATTCTCCTGTTCGAGTGGAGCTAATTCTCAGGCTGTTAATACGTGGCTCTTTCAGAACGTGTGTATTGGCAGAGAAATATCTCCTCTGTCTCCAGAGTAGTTTGTTTAGGAAACCCTAACTTTAAAATAACCTTTTAGGAGCAGCTGTGTAATGCAATTTATTTAAAGAGTGCCAATAAATTATTGAATCATTATGTAGATGATCAGATGAAGATGAGGTTAAATAGATAAAAAGAAGTTGGGTGGTGTTTTTACCCAAAGTCTTGTTTAAGCCTCACTAGTCTGTTTTTTCCTGTAGCAGTTTGACAAAATTGCCTTTCCTACCAGCAGCCTGTTAGGTGCTGTGCACAGAAACAAAACCCTATTGTTTTAGATTTTCTTTCATATCATGTAGGTGTCTATGCCATACCACCCACACAGGAAAGCAAGTGAGCTGTGAAATATATTCATTGTTAGAGTACAGGGGAAATGGAGGCAAGCAATCGGCAGTAATAATGTACGACAGCAAGGGGAGGCTGCCAACATTACCTGCATTATTTCGGTTGCCTTTTTCATTATAGGTTCGGGAAATAGGCAGCAATTCGATTATGGCATGATTTGGGATGGAATTGCTTGCCGTTCACTGACCCTGTCACAAGGGGATCAAATGAGAAGTCAGCTCAAATAAAGTTTATAGTGTATTAACTGGACCAAGCACTGCCTAGCCTGGGAGCATGATTTTTCATCTTCCAGGGTTTTGTAACTGCTTCTCAGATATATTTGTACCTTAAGGCGAGGGGGGGAGGGGGAGAGGGGAGGAAAAAAAAAGGAAAAAGAAGGATTGGCTGAGATGTATAGGAATGAGCTCGTTGGCCAATAGTGAACATTCCCCTCCCCTCCCATGTGCAAATCTCAGCTCCTCTCTAGCTTGTGAGAAGCAGCATGATTAATAACACTGAGGGAACCTGCCTGTTGGATTATTAATTTTCCATCCTTTTTCCCTTCCCTTACGCATACCCCTGACGCTTTGCCTTTTTTTAAAGAAAGCTTTTCTTTTTCTCCCCCCCTCCTTTATTTTCTTTCTTTTTTTTCCCCCTTTTTTCCTTTTTTCTTCTTCTTCTTTATTTTTTTTTTCCTACCCATGGAGCTAACCACTAGCCACTAATATTCTCGTGGCTACCCAACCCTGCAAGGGCTTACTTCACAGTGGGGTGAGTTTGTATATTAAAACAGGGGATTCTGCAACGAAGCAGCAACAACAGACAGGGAAAAAAAAAAAAAAAAAAGAAAACCATCCCTGAGATGCTTGATTACAGTACAGTTGCCTTTAGCCTACTACTGCTAAAACTAGAGTTAATGCTGACCTAGAAGGCAAGAAATGCGTTGCAGCGTCTGCCTGTTGGTTTAGAGAGCACTGCACCGCACGGGCAGACAAACATTGCCTCTCCTTATTCCAGCTCATTAAAACTGGCCCTTTAGAAACCTCGTTGGCGTAGGGAGGGTGCAAATGGAGAGAAAATGGGGGTTAATGGTAGGTAATTGGACAGACTGCGGGGGTTTTGTTGGTGATGCTCGTGGGGTTTTTCTGCGATATATATATTTCTTTTTCTTTTTTGTTTTTTTTTTTTTTT
>JAWWEY010000041.1:4163198-4213326 GCA_035582745.1 Loriotus luctuosus
GCGATATTTATATATATATATATATATATATAAAATTTTTTTTCTAATTTTTTTTTTTTTTTTTGGTGAGGAAGGTTTTTCCAAGACCGGCAATGCACACCGGGCTGGGTGCGCAGCCCCCAGCAGCGGCGGTGTTCGCGCGGAGTTTGCGCGCCCCGCGCGGGGCAGCGCGGGCACGGCGCTGAGCGGGGCCGGGCCGTGCGGCCGCTCCGCACGAACGCGCTCGGGGATGCAGCCCCAGCTCCGTCCGCAGCGCCGCTGCCCGGGTCTGATGAGTTTTGCGAAGTTGCTGTGCTGTAATTCTGTGCCATGTGTTGTGTTCTTTCCAGTTCGAATAGCTGCGTGAAGACATTTTGCTTTTGTTAGCTCACAGTGAAATACCACGAATTTCTTGTATAGGAACACATTACAAATTAGCCAAAACTTAAAGTGTTGGTAAACTAGCACCAAATAAATTTATAAATGTGTATGTGCACATAGAGCTGGTAGTTCTGTTTGGGAAAGGAGCAAACACTCTTCATGTGATTTTTGCTGAAGGTAGGATGGAGTGCTGTACTTTTTAACCTATTCCATACTTCTCAAGTGATAAGCAAAAAAGAATAAGATAGCTATTTTGGAGTTATATAACATGCATTGCAACTGGTTTTAATTAAAACTTTTATTTTAAAAAAGATAAAATGCGAACTCATAGTTTCTCTCGTGTTTTAAAAGCACTGATGCAAGAAAGACAAAAGATTTCTTAGCTAATGCCAGCACAGACAGCATACATACAGGCATTAAGCACATTCTATGATAGAATAATATCTCTAGTTGGAAGGGTACCATAAGAATCAATGAATCCAAATCCCATACAGATATTGAAAATCCATTTATGTCATGTCTTCTAGCATTTAGCTGCAAGGAATTATTTTATAAACTTAAGGTATTCTTTTTCTTGGCAGTCTTTACAAGTGTGTGGTGTAAGGGAGCTGGTATAACAGTCTCAGTGTTCAGTGTATGTTGGTGGTGTTTCAATAATATTGCTCATAATCCTGCACAGTGCACATGTTGTCATTGTTAATTTTCATTTACTCTTTGTTGGGAATTCTTACCTTTCTGTGGAAGGGCCTGTTTTGTCCCTGGAAGGTAGTTTCTAATGTTGGTATGCTGTTTCCAGTTCAAGTTCCAGATGCATGCAAGACTTCAGGGCAGAGCTTTTTTGTTTGGCTTATTTATTTATTTTCATTGCCTCTGAGATTATCAGTGCATTAGTAGGAGGAATTGGCATTGATTGATTGCTGCACCCTAATTGTGTTTTATCCCTTTTCTCTATATTAATGTTGGTGGCAGCAAGTCTTGATGTGCATGAGCACTTTGGCTTACAGTGCAACAAAAGCACTGCAACTGCTGGGGCTTGTTCTGAGCAGAGAATCAATGATAAGACATTTTATTTCTCAAGAACTGTTTTTGATTTTATTATAACTGCTCCTTTCTATGGCTGAAACTCATTTAAGCCTGTAAACAATAACTGTGTTTGTGAGTCAGGTCTCATTCTGCCATTTGCATGTGCTATACATTTCCATCTACTCTCGGTGAGCAATAGCCTGATGTGCCTGGATCAAGTGATGCCTTACTTTGAACAATGTCTTATGCTGTACTTCTTTTGCAGCATGGTTAAATAATCATTTATTTTCTTCTTTTTGATGCTGAGGGATTATGTCATGTAAAACAATAGCAGGAAAAGTAATTTTTGATTGGGAGTCGAGCCCATCGCTTTGCAACTCAGACTACAAAGGCAGAATAAACTTTGTAATCTCTAAAATGGTAGCATTTATTGGGCATGTTGATTTTTAGACCCCTACAATTATAGATCTGTCAGGTGTTACAAAGCTAGTGCTTGTGTTTTTTATTGAATTTTATAATCTAATGGAAGGTTATGATACATAAAAAAATGGAAGTCAATATCAATAAGATTGTCTCCAAATTAAATAGCAGGTGTTTGCGTTGTTCATTTTATTTGTACTTTTTACTACAAGTAAAAATAGCTGGGAATAAAAAAATCGACAGGGAATAACTGTGCAGGAACTGCTGGAAAATATGTTCTGGGTAGAATCTCCTCCACTGTTCATAGGTGGAACAGTATTGCAATGGTACGGCATTTTCTTCTCATTGTTGCTGACAGATTTGTTCTAATGCTGCCTCCAAACCATACAAGCCTCATCTTATCTCAGCTTGCAGTCACAACGTTGACACACATATATCATAATCTCAGTCATCTGAAGATGTACAGTGTAGGTGAAGGCAAATTCGGTATTTTGCAGCCATCATTTATTTTATTATCTCTATCCTTAACTGATCCATCTGTGGCAATCATACCTATTGTGGTCAAAAGCGATTCCTTATCTCTGTAGGTCGGTGCTTATGAAGTGTCCAGGCTTCTAAAGACTACTGCTAGTAATTCCTAAAGCTCTTAGAGAAGTGATTAGGGAGTCATGATTGCTCACAAATTGAGTCTTTTTTCCTGCTTGACACTGATCCTGTGATAGTCTCCCCACTTAATCCTCACCAGCAATTTGCCTATAGTTGCAGCTAACAGGAGGTGATTAGAGGGGAGCTGCCCACTGCCTTTTTACTTCTGTTGTAGTGGCACGTCAGACAGAGGCTACTGAATCAAAGCTGTTTTCCTATTAACTCAACACCTCCTAACGCATTAGAGCCCCTTTTATCTAATCGCAGTGTGCAGCTTCCAGCGCTGTTTTAATGCGACTTGGGATTCCTTTTAAAACATCGCAACGAGCATTTTTAATAGTAGAGAACAAAAATAAAAAAAAAAAAAAACACAAAAAGCAGAATACCTAAAGATAAAAGCAAAATAATGACACTAACAGGCCTCATCTTTTATCAGCACATGCATGTAACCTCGATTAAAATTGCAGACAATTGTCGCCCTGCATCAATAGACAAGCAGACTCCACTTTCTCTAAACATTAATTGCAGCCTGCTGACAGGTAACTGATGTCATACTTTTGAAGTGATAATGGATGCATTTACAAGTGAGAACAGCACCAGTGAAATGGAGAGTTAACTTTTCTAAGTAGTATTTAAAAGAAGGAGAATATGAAAGGCCTCAGTGAAAGTATCTAAATATTTACTACTTATTATTTTGACCCCTTTCTAAAACATATCAAGGGTTAGATTTGGGTTAATTATTTTCTTGGTATGATACAAAATCTTCACCCTAAAGCCTATATTCTCTGCTTTTATAAGTTTTGTTTTAAAAGATGCACTGTTTTATACTTTGCTACTCTATTGAAGGAGGTGCTCATTATTTTATATTATTCTAAAGACACTATAGGAATGGATTGTAAAAGAATTCTGCAATGGCATACAATATGAAAAATGTCCAACTGCTCTAATTTAAAGTTCCTTATCTCCTTTCTATTCTCGAGGTTTACTTTGCTGATGATAAAGGCATGTTCCATGAATACCTTAGTGAATATATGTTATTTACAAGCTTTAGAGCATGTAATACGAACAAGTTATTTTAGCATGTATTAACAATTTGAAGTGGACTGCTAAAATGTAGGAAAACACACACTGATTGTGTGTGGGCTCAGGCTCAGCCAGCTCATCCCACTGAGAGCCACAGACACCTCAGAAATGTCCCCTGTAATGACAATTAATGATCTAGTTTGATCCTGCAGGACAATAACCAACAAAGCTGGACAAAGTTTTCTGCTTTCAGGCTGTTGAGAGATAATTTCCTATGCAGTGCACACATATAGATAAATAAATGGAATAAATCCTGGAATTGTAAAATGTGTCCATTTCTGAAGATGCCACAGGTCTTTCATTAATGTTGGTATGTCTTGAGACACATTTTTTGCCAAAACAATCAACATTGCTTTGCTGTGTGGGTTTGTTTTTTATTTGGTGTTGGTTTTTTTGGCTTAGGTTTTGGGGTTTTTTTGAGAGAAATACAAATTTTGGGAAAATCCTGGTACCAGTGTTAGGTGCCTATTTTCATTTGGCTGGCCAAAGCAGACAGGGCAGGAACAAAGCCTGAAACAGGTCACTCCAGAATTCCTGTTCCTAGTTTTTCCTTTCACATATTACTGTTGTTCTACTGGAGCTGTCAGCTACATAGAAAAACTTTCCCATTATGAGGTGTGCTAGTCCAAAATTCCCAGCTTGTGTAAAATCCTTTGGAATGGGGCTGGATCCATGAGGGAATCCTACACGTAACTGAATTCTGTTACAGAACCCATTTTGCAGGAAACATTTTGTTGAGGAGCCCTGTTATTCTTTGGTTGTTACATTTTGTCTTCAATTGTACATTGTGTTTCTCATTTTTAATATGGCTGCAAAAATGTATCCCATAAATTTTTATAAGGGAACCAAATACACCTATCGTTTGTCTTTTCTTGGAAATGGAAGACATGGATAGACTGTTTTCTCTTGTACACTCATTTGGGATTTTTCTTTATGTGGCAAATACTACACATTAAAAATATCCCAGATTCTATTATATTGAAGCTGATGAGCATTTTAGTATTATAAAACCATAAGCAAAACAATAATGATAATAATAAAGGCCTCTCAGAACTATTTCTGCATTGGGTTTCATGCTCTTTGAAGGTACTGGGTGCAGAACATAGAAAATAGATGTAACCTCTTTGGCTACACATCACTCAGAACTGGCAGGGCATCTGTCTGTAGGACTGCTGAATGTCCAGGTCTTTAAAGTCAATTTTCTTTATTTAAGTAGTTAGTGTGCTTTAGTTTTAGGGTGAAATACTGCCAATTCATTATCTTTAGGGACACTGAAAAATAACCTTCATTTCCTGTTGTTTTGTGCCATTTTTGTAGAAGATGGAGCATCTCTGATTTTTCTGAGGTGCTGTAGAAGTAGCTGGAATTGTAGATTTGCACAGTTATTCAGGCAAAAACTATTTTAGGTCATTAGCTACTAACTGTGATAGGGGAAAGCATTATTTTTGTACTTTTAAAACTTAAAGATTTAAAAAGTAGATTTCTATGTCATATCAACAAACTTTGTAGCTTTGTTCAACTTCTTTTCTTTCCATCCTTTCTTTTTTTAGAAGGCTTGAGGTAATGGGCAGTTGTGGCAGAGAAGTAGAACAGTGTTTAATTGGAGATTGCAGACTAGAAATTTGCAAAGTCTGCATAGATATGGAAGGGTACAAAATTGCTGCCCTGAAGGAGCCAGACTGTTAATGATGGGTAAAGGTGAAAAAAAAAATAGTGTGAGATGGATGAAATCTGAATGGATTTAGATTTCATTATGTTAACAGGTTCCAGTTTTCCCAAAGATTAATTATAAAATTGGCCATTGCAGGATTTTGTTCTTTCATCCTCAAAGTCCCACCTCGAGTCCTACAAATGCCCCACTCCCTCTACAGCAGCCCAGGTTTCCTCCTGGGGGAATGCTGAGGGGATCCCACATTCTGGCCGGGGCTGGAAGTGGATTTTACTTCCAGGGAAATGCTCAGGACTCGTTGTGAGGCTGCCAGGATGAAGACTTGGCTCTGGAAGGAACTCCCAGGTGTGTGCAGGGACAAGGAGTGCAGGAATCTCAGGGCAGCTGCCCTGTGCCCAGAGCCAAGCCCAGCTCTGTTTCCAGCCCCCTGAGCTGTGGCTTTGGTGTGCAGGACCTTTTGCTTCTCTTTGGTGGAATCCTGTTAGCACACTGATGTTCTGCTGCCTTCAAAGTGCATTCCCTGCCTCACAATGGGCAATATAAATGGTTAAATGGTTAAATGCCATGGGGATGTCCTGCTTTCACAGCCTGTGGTTTTAAAAAAAAAAAAAAAACAAAAAACTAGTAAATAAGAGGGGGTTGGGAGAGGTCTGCTTTGGCAATTTCTACAGCAATAAATGTGGTTTGGTCTCTAAGAGTAAAATTGACTTGTATTGTAGTGAAGTATGGTGTGTAATACAGACATGGGGCATCAAACAGTGACCTGTGGTGTTGTGTTCCTTTCTCCTTTGGAGGCCAGGCTTTAGTGTATCTAAGGAGACCTGGTTGGCAGGTAGTTTTAGAGTTTCATTTCTGAGAAAAGGCTTTTAAACATTGCAGTGCAATGAGCAGTGCTGTTATTGGGGCCCAGGCTGTCCTTCAGTGAAGTCAGGCCTGTCATGTTCATGCTGGCACAGTTTTAGGGGTGGGGAGGCAGGGCAGGCTCCAGTGCTTCCACAAGTGATGTGACTGAGCAACCAAGGCTGGTATTTGGACTGCTCTTGTGGTACTTTTATAATAAACTCCTAGAGAACTTCCACTTTTTTTGAGCATGTGTTAAAAATTGAATGCCCAAAGCATTTCTAGCACTTGTGCTGTCTGCACTCTCCAGAGGACAATCAGTAAAAGGCTGATAGAATCTTCTTCTTTTGTACTTCCCATTAGTCTCTTGGCTGCTTCTGCTGGGGAGTGGAAAAATGTGGCTGCATCCTCACCCACATCCCAGGGGAAATAAGGGAACTCTGCAAGGAATGGGGAACCCTGCCCTTCCTTGTGCCTGTGAGTGTTTGGGCAGCTGCTTGCTGAAACAGTCAGGAAACTCATCTGGGTGCAGATGACCAATTTATTGCAGGGTAATTTGGCAAGAGTCAAACCCCAATCCTTGCTCACCCCCGTTCCTGTGCAGGTTTGGGAGGTACCTGTGGGAGAGACCAGGAGCAGCTGCAGGACTGGCACAACTTTTGGGAGCAGCCCCTCCTGCAAGCTCATCACTGAGTCATGGCAGTATTAGAGAAAGGAAAGAGGGAAAAGAAGGAAACAAAGTAACTGGCTATACTCAAGAATGTTTTTATGTTCTCTCTGACCATACAGAATATATAAAAATGCTCATTTATTTGTATTCAAATCAGGACAGCTCAGAGCTGCGTTTGGAACTTTGCATGTCCTGTGTAGGACATCTTGAGTCCTTTCTTAATTAAACAGCAAATATGTGTTTGGACTGTGGCTGATGCTATGGAAATGGAGCCTCAACCTTGAAGATTTCTTATCCAGCTATTAGCATAAGAATTGTTTATAACAGAATGCATTACAGCTTTCTTTTTAAATGTCTCAAGTTGTGTTTGTTTGTTGTATTTTCTTTTTCCTCGATAACATTAAAGTTTACCTTTTTTTTTCCTTTTTTTTTTTCCTTTTCATTTGAACATGTCAGGATGCAGAGTTTGGTACATTATTTAATTCTTTCTTTTGGTTATTGAAATTATCTATGGTCAGCTTACAGAAGTTGGTATATACAAAAACAAAGCAAAATCCTATATAAACAATCAATATTGACAGTCTAAGGCAGAAGTTATTCTGATGACTAACTCCAAAACATTATTCAGCCTCATGAAAAACTTCTACAGAGTGTCAAGGATATTTTTCATATTTGAATTTTATGGTGTAGCTTAAAAGCTACATAGAATTTATGTTTTGGGGTTTTTTGTGAGAAATGGTTCTTTGATGAAAAATTCTAGCAACACCATTGCCAATATTGGAGAGATTTTTTTTTCTTTGGTTAATGATTCCTCTTCAGGAGACTAGGCCAAGTAATAAGTAGATGAGAGATAATGTGCCTTTTGCTAAGATTTTGTCTCTATCCTCTGCAGAGAGATGTTGATGTGAACTATAAGATGGAATACCTGCACTACAGCTGGAAGGTTTTTTTTTTTCTTTTAAAATGTGTAACTGTTTATCAACTTCAGCCCCTCTGCTCCTTGCAAAGTTATTTCTGTAGAAGTATCTGAATGTTTTTATGACTTTTTCTATATATATAAGATGCAGAGTTCACTAATAACAAACTTGTCCTGTCTGAAAATCCAGTTTTACCTTTTCCCTGACAGGGAGACACATGACATGGTGGCTCTTTAATGTTTTAGATTGAGGGGGAAAACATGTATTTCCTAAAATAAAAAGTCCCAAACAAACTGTATTGTTAAGGAGGGATTACCTTAGGAAGAACCAGTTTAAAAACCCAAAAAGTTTGTACAGTCAGCATGGCTCTGCTAATAGTTCTGTTCCCAGACACATCAAGACCTCAATTTCCTCACAGCAGTGAGTCTATTTCCTCACAGCAATAGAAAACGCCAGATTGCACTGGGATATCCAAGTGGAAGATAATCACCTCAGAAAATGCTTGTCTTGTCTTTAATGCCTTGGAAAAGTGACTTGGTTTCACTGATTCTAGTATTATATATGCTTCTTTCTGTAGAGCAGCAAAAGGTTTTGGTTTGCTCCCATTTGCATCAGGTTTGGTCCTTTCCTGAGATTTTTTTATGGTCATTATTTAGATTGTGGTAACTTTTAGAGATTCAAGTGTGAAAGCTACAGGCAAAGATTATTCTGCCTCGTCTTGTGAGGGTTAACTGGAGATGGCAGGACTTTGGGGCTGTAATTTGGACAACTGTAAGACTGATAAAGTTTTTGCTTCTTTGATGGGTTTGATGGCAGTGTCTTGAATAGTCAGCCCCATGAGAAATGTGTTAGTCTAAACCAAAATTAGTTTGTTTTGCAAACAGACCCTGTTCATTCTTTGCCGAACTGCTGTAAAACGTGCCCAGTGGAAGATATTTCAAGCAAAGGAGTAGTCATGTTGATAATTTTCTGTTCCTCAGTGTTTCCACCCTAGACCTACAGGAGTATCAATGTAATATGTTGTATAAGTGTTAAAATGGGCAATGAAGGGAAGATGTGCAGTTCAGGGAAAAAAAAAACCAAAACAACAACAAAAACAACCAAAGAAAAACCAACAAACCCAACCCTTTTATTGGATCTGTGCAGTGTCAGGCAGAGGCTCCTGGCTGCCTGCCATCCCCACTGCTCTGATGCCTGGCTGACACTCAGTCTGGAGCACAGAGGCTCTCAGGGGGCTCTGGGGAGCACCCACAGGAGGCTGTGTGGCTCAGGAGTGAGTGCACCTGGAACACAAATAGCTCATTCCATTCCTGTGCTGGAACCACCACTGCCTGCTTGTTTGAATCACAAACCCAGGATCCACTGCAGGGACACAACAACAGAGCCCTCTGCTCCCACCTGCTTCTCTGGGTGCTTTTCTTTAGGTTCTTCCAATTTTCCAAAGCTTCTGATGAAACCAAGAAGGGTTACGGATTGTACAGAGGACTTGCTCATCTTGGGACATCTGCAAACTGAACAGAGTAGGAGGCTAGAAAGTTCTTTTTGGGGAATATCATGTAGTTTAGCTTTCTTTCTAGTTTCTCTGCCAATTTTACAGAGTCTTGTTATGGATGAAAAAGATGAGGAACTCACACATGAAGCCAAGAATTTATTATTAATGTAATTGAGATCTGAAGCCTTGTCAAAGAGTTATTAATAGTACAGTTTTAATTTTTACAAAAAGGATAACAAGCTATTATGGAACAAGTCTCCAGAATAATAAAGCAGTCAAAATTGATGCCTGAGTAATTGATGCCCTCCATTCTAGCAAATGGGGACATATAAATGCTTTTTGTTGACACCTCACAGGATTGTGTCAGCAAGTCTAAATTTTTCAGAGAAATGAAAGGAACTTGGAGACATTGTTGTCACAGCACTATGCAAGATTCTGTGGTAGTGCTACCTCTAATTTCATGGAGAGGTCAGGCTGTAAAAGCCTTCTGGAACTCAGTTCTGCCTGGTGTTCTCTTTTATCCTGCAGCAGTTTCATTTGACCACTCTCAGTATTGAAAGTGATGTGTGCGTATTTTGAAGCATATGTCTCCAATGTGGAAACTTCAGAGTTGCCTTTTCCTTCAGATTTTACTCCTATAGCATCTTTTCTATACCTAATAAAATCATATCAACCTTTAGTCCTTTAATCCTCTTTTTCTCGTTGTATCACAATATTATTGTTGATTCTTTCTGCACAGAGATAGGAACTTTGCACTGTTCAGAGTTGTCTGCTGCATCAATTCATGGCAGAAATAATCTGCATTATCACATGCCTTATTTATATTTCATCAAAACTGCTTTTTCTGGACTCAGCTTTGACTGTAAATGGAAAGGTTTTTCCTGTTCTAGGAAAACATTTCTCAGGAATGTATAGAATTTGGAGTGGACTTATGCTATGTGTTCTGTGGCTCTTCTGCCTTGATTTCTGTTGTTCCCAGCATTTGGGTTGAAGTTAATTTCCATTAAACAGCCAGAAGTGTCTGTGAGTTGATGCAAAAAAAGGCAAAACTATATTATTTCAGCTGTTCATTATGGGGAATGATAGGAAGGCAAGGAAATACTAAAAGTAATAGGCAGCCATGGTGGCTGATTTGTCAAAGGAGAAGTATAATTTGCTTTGTGTGGGAGTGTTTGAATTTTTCAAGTTCATGGGTTTGGAAAGCATCTCAACACAGACTATCCAGAAGTTTAATTATCTTATTCTGTTAGGTTAAATTACTAAACAGCTTCTTCAAAGATGCTGTTCTGTTTTTGAATAAATATAATATGCAAAAATGTGAAAATTGCTGCTGGTATGATACCCCAGTGGGATGTGGTGGCTTTGTGGTGTCATATTTTGAGATGTTACTTAAAGACACACAAAAGGACACTGTCACTCTGTTATTAATGTTAAAAATTGTTGATGCTGTGTGAAGTGTGTTTTTTCTAATTAGAGGAAAGCTGTAGAGTACCATTTCCATAATCAACATGGGAACAGAAACTCAGCAAAATTTCATGTATTTGCAGTGAAACTGCTCTTCAGCAACATAAAAATGGCTTTTATAACATAAAGGCTGTAATTAGAAAAAGTCAAATCAGTTGGAAACGATTAAAGCCAGAACAGGCTAAGCTGCCTTCTAAATATTTGTCTGGAGATTAGCCCCACTCTTACAGCCCCTGAGAAGCATCTTTGATTTACTTACAATGCTTGACGTGGCAAAGATAATCCTGCAGAAGGCAAATGAACACAAATTTAGATGTGCTGTTTGGCTCTCTTGGTTGATTTGACAGGAGGCAGCATATTGGAAGTGATGTTGGAGAAATGAGTGTAGGGTCACATTAGACAAATTGCTTAACACCCTCCCACCTCCCCCCTCCCTGAGCATCATTTTAAAGTCTTTAAAAAAACCTCCTCATTCTTGGAAGCTTTTAGGATGCACTTTAGAAGTCCACGTGGAATAATTTTCTGTGTGTCTGTGAGACAGTTGATGTGAGTCTCATTGTATTTAAAATTATAGTCCTGAGATGGAACTTTCTGCTTGTTGCTTGTCTGACATCAGCTATTAAAATGCAAGTAAAGCTTGGCAGGTATAAATTTGAAGAAGAAAAGAAATTATGTAAGAATTTGAGGATTGTTAATATTAATCAGCTAGTTGTGGAGGAATGGTGGTTTACCCTGTAGAAGAGTTCTGCTGGAAAAACAAACAAACAAACCAGGCCTGGGGTGGTCAGTTCCTTACTGACACCCCTTGGTGCACTTCTGGGAACCAGAAAGGAAAAGAGAGAGAGAATTATTGGCATTAGCAAACTGGAAACATGGGCTGGCCATTGCATTGCCTTGCAGATTTAATGGCATGAGCAGAAATGAATTATTATAAAAGCCAGCCTGTATTTGGGATGATGATGAAGAACTTCCATATTACTGTTACCCTTGATTGCACCAGGTATAACAGCACAGAGTGGTGAAAATTGTCAGGCATTTAAAGCTGAAGGATTTGGTGTGAGTTTGGGATTCAGCAGAAGTCAGCTTCTTGGCATGGATCAAGTTTATACTTTGTGTAGTTTTCATTTATAATCTCCACAGCATCCCAAACTTTTTGTTTGGCTGGTGAAAATATAATCAGCGTAATATATTCTCTTACTGAATTTTAAACAAGACCATTAAAACTCCTTTAACGTGCTAAAGTAAGCTTCAGAGAGGGTTTCCATTTCATCTTTGCTGAGCTGAGGCTGCAGCACTCTTTCCCTTTGCACCACAGTGAGAGGCTGTCAATAATTCAATAGCCATGGCCTTGATGGGCCAAGGCCTAACTTAGACTTTAAACAGAGCCAAGCAGCTTGTCAAAGTGTGATGTGCTGTCAATGCCTGACTGATCTATACTGCATGAATTCTCCCCCAGCTCTTGATGTATCCCTGGGAATAAAAAGAAAGCAATTTTAGAAGTAGACCTAGTGTGAAACACCTGTTTGTTTGGAATTTTTAACGAGGGAAAGTTGTGTTAGTAATGAAGCTGAATGAAGTCATTGCATTTTTGCTTGGAGGACCCACACTAAATTCATCTCTAATGGCATTGGTGTGTTTTCACTCCAGTCAGGAAAAGGAGTCACGGTGTTTGCAAATATGTTAGTGCCTTAGAGCAAGCTCATTTGGAGCCAGACTTAATAACTAATGACAAGTAATCCAAATGCTTAATCCAAATTACCTGTTTGCATCTTTCAGTGTTATTGATATTGTGCTGTTAACACTCAGTATTGCAGTAATGAAACCTTATCAGAGCTATTTGTTTTCGGATTTTCACCCACACAGTAAGTGACATATATGATGCATTCACATCCTTTCTAAGTGCTCTACACTGAGTTTGCTCATATTTTATGGTTTACATGGAAGCTGAGAAATCACTTGTTTTTCTAAGAAAATAGTTGAGAAAAAAAAGTAGAGCTAATGTGGCAAAGAGTCGTATTCCAGTCCTCTCACACTTTATAGTTAAATTTAAAAGCAGAATTATATCAAGGTGGCTTTGAAAAGCTGCTAGAAAGATTACATAAAGTTTTACAATATTTGTCTGAGAATCAAAAAGCTAGTGTTATTAAATGTACATTTATTTATATTTCAAAGCTTTTGAATTTCAGTTGTGTTGCTAAGCTGCTTTTTTGATAAATTTTATTGGTTTTTAAAGGACAAAAGTAACATTGTTATTCTCACTCTAAATGCATTTGTATTGCCATTGTCTTCTTTACAAATTCATGCCTTATGAAGTTTCCATATCTGCAGTAGGTTTTATGAGACATGTAGGATTGCAGCCTTCAGGTACTTTTTTAATGGAGACACGAGAGAATAATAGAAAAATAAGTATGGCCCTTTTAATGTTTTCAAAATGCTGGAAACTTGCACAGTGGATTAGATAAAGTGAGCTGGAGTTTTTTTGGTAAAGCTTGTTTAATTTTAAATTTAAGTAGTTCTGTAAGTTCTCATTTTTCAGAAAAGTTGATTTCATTACTTGGGTTGCTTTAATGGTGTTGCAGCTTTCATCCTGTGCACAGTGAAGCAGAGGAAACTGTACAAAATATGGTTAATAATGTTTCTGACTAACACTTTATTTTAATGTGTGGGTGCCTCTTACTCAAGCATGTAAATGAATTGAAGCCCCCACTGCAGACTGTTGAATGGAGAAACAGCCACTTTTCTCTAAAAAAGTAATCAAAAAGGGGAATTGTGCTTTCCTGTTTTCTAAGCTGCTCCTTGAACTACCCAATAAATGGTTCTAGTCCCTTTTGGTGCAAAGTGAGGCTGATTTGTTTAACTCAGAGCTGAGCATTGTGTGCAGGGCTGTTGGTCTGTGCCGGGGCTTGTGTTGATGCTGGGTGAGTGATGCTGTGTCTTGAGCAGCCAGGAAAGGCCTTTGCATGGAACAAACTTCACACCCCAGCAGTTTACCTGCATGTCTTGAGGTGCTGTGTGCTCATGGCACTTGACAGAGTGCAGAGTAATTATATCAGTGCAACAGTTTTCATGGCAATAATTTTTTTTTGTTAGGAAAGCTTGTGCATGTCAGATTTTATAGTCTTTGACAGTTTTGGCCTGTGATCATCCAAATAGTTAATTCTTCCACATTAAATAAATACTTTTGACTCTGGTTGCAGAGTTGGACAGAAGTAAGGAAAGGAAAAAATCTTTTATTTTCACTTTGAAAAATGCTGCAGCCTTGATAATGTGCTACCTTGGGAGATGGGCTGAAGACTGTCAATGAGATTGTTACACACCATCATAATGCTGAGCACAGAATGAACTTGGCAAGAATAAGAAACTATCCTGTTTGTAGTGCTGTGTATGAAGTGCAGGCATGGTGAAAATACGTTATTGAATATTAGCACACTTGCAAAAATGTAAATGAAAACTATTCATGTGGGATTGCAGTGGAATGAGGGGCTGCTCCTCTTGGACTCTTGGTTACATTCTTGGTTTTTCTATACAACTAGGCAAGTAGAATTTGGTTGGTTTTCAAAGCTGATCTGTGGGATTGTTGGAACACACTTGCCATGCTGGCAGATCTTTGCTCCCCCAAATTCAGTCAGACACTCCTCTGATGCATATCTGGGCATGGATCTGTGTCTGAACAGCTGTACCATGCACATGGCAGCAACTTTTCCTAGAATTAAGCTCTTGTAAGATCATTTTTAGCAAATGACATTTGAGGCTGATTCTCCATGAGTTTTTTTTCCTTCTCCTAGTTCACAAATTGGCCTGTGCAGGCGTCACAGCTTTTGTTATCACAGGTCTCAAGGAGTGGAAATCCATCCTGGCAGACATTGGCAGTTCTCTTTGTCTGTGACAGAGGTAAGGAAGCTCTGCAATCACCCCAGGATCACCAGTCTTCAGAACTGTGGATAACTATGATTTGCAAATTCTGTTGTGTTTGAAACTGGGCTACTTATTACTATATCTAAATTTAGACATCTAATTCAGGAGATACTAGCGAGGTTCCCCAGCTGGTGCTCATGGCAAAAGTAACTTTTGCAAATGACAGAAGAGGTAAACAACCTCCAACCCCCTGACTTTATCTAAACAATTTTTATTATTAAGGAGAAAGGAAATATTTTCTGAAGGGTTTTTTTTCTTTTTTTTTTCTATTTTAAAAGATAATGCTATTTTTATTCATGCCTATTTTAGCTACTAAAAGGTGCTAAAACCATCAAATGAAATACCAAAAGCACTCTCATGTGACTGAATGCTAGGGTGTGTGTATCTGCTACTGTTAGCTCTGCACATCTTGATTTCTCTTTGGATTTTAGTGTGTGTTTGATAGTTACTCACAGTTCCTTTTGCTAATGTACTCAGAAGAGAATCCTCTGGGTTTCCTGACGCTGCCTTTCCATACAGAACCATCTAAGCCCTACAAATGAACAGAACTCCCTTAGCTTTGGAGTACAGAAGGAGCTGCATTTGGTGTAGCATGAGTTTGGAAACAGCCTTGCTTATCATTAGAAGCTCTGTATCTGGGAAGCACAAGGAGCTGCAATGGCTAGGTGAAAGTGAATAAAAATGAGGAGACTTGCAAACTGCTTTTGCTCCAGGGCTGGTTTTAATGAGCTTGTCCCTAATGAGTTGTCCCTGCAACTAGCTTCAGGCCTAAACAGATGAGGCAGGGGTTCTGCTAAATTTTTGATGGGATTTGCACTGGTTTTATGAGAAAGCAAGCAGTAGAGAGTGCAAAGTTGTGTCATGAATCTTTTACGAGAGTGGATTGTTGTCCGTCTTGTCAATAGGGATTGTAGGGCTTGATTGCTAATAGAAGACATGCCACATGCTGCTCGTGCTGGCAAAGCTGCAGAAATGAGGAGTGAGCATGGCCAGGGAAGGGTTGGTTTGTCAGCAGCAAGGCCCTGGTGGCCAGGAGGTGATGCCTTCTCCAAGTTCCTCTCGCTGGTGTTACTGATCAGTGAAGGGTGCAGCTGCAGCCAGGTGTGGTCACTT
Organism: Loriotus luctuosus; assembly: GCA_035582745.1. NCBI lineage: Eukaryota > Metazoa > Chordata > Aves > Passeriformes > Thraupidae > Loriotus > Loriotus luctuosus. The sequence continues at coordinate 4,178,810 of JAWWEY010000041.1, forward strand.
CCAGTCAGGCCTGCAGGGACCACGGTGTGTTTGTTCTGATGCACAGATGGAGTAAAAACTCATTCAGCATTTGATGTTTCTGTGTTCTAAGGCTTGTCCCGGTAGTCTAGACATGGATTTCTCATTGTGTTCTTTTAGCAGTTTGTTGGCTCTGGAAAATAGACCTTTTTTTGACATTCTCACCAATTTGAGTGGTTCTTTTTGATGTTTCCATTATGCCTATTATTACTATTAAGAACTATATATACAAGTCTTTATTAGGTTTGACTTATCCAACAAGATTAGGTGGTTACAAAAATGTGGTTTAACCTCCTTTACTGAATTTCACATCAGCTTTTGACATTCAGGCTACAGTGTGAAAGTTTAACTGCTTGAAAGTGTTGTTTCTGTTTATTTGTATAAATATTATCTGGCAAGTGTAGGAAAAACATAACTTCTTTGAAAAGTGATGTTTCTGAGATAAATTAACATCTTACCTTGTTCCTCAAATGCAATTTAACTCCTTGTCTTTTATATAATTTTCTTTTAAATTATATGGTGGAAGGAAGATAAATACATATTGTTGGGGGTTTGCAAAGTTAAACTAAAGAGTGTTTTAGTTTAGTGGGAATAAAAATGAAAAGAATTTACTAAGATATAATTCTTCTAAAATTATGTTGCTCCTTGAAGTTGAGCAACTGATTAACAATTGCATTACCATTTTCTCATTTTTTTATAAGTATAAATAGCAGAAATGCATTCATCAGGTAATTCAGAGATTATCCTCTTTAATATATATTCATGTCTCCATGGTATTTAATTGAAATGCAAAGTCATGGTAAATGAAGCCAAGACTTACTATGTCATGTACAACATTTTCTTTTCCTGTGTTTTAATTTCATCTTCTCTTTTGCCTGCTGCTGCTTCTTATTTCTCCCATGCATACATTGTTTTTTGTTTCTTTTTTTTTCCCAATCTAATTCTCACTTATTTCTTTTTCTAATACTAGGTTTTTAAAAGGTAAATAGGATGAGGAAATAGCATGTTCACACGAGCAAAAACTGCAGAGAATTACTAAAATGGCTTGTCAAAGTAGTGGGGAGGATCTCAGAACATGATAACACAAATGTGTGTGGTATTACAGAAGAGAAAATGAGTCAGTATACTTGTAAAGCCTGTTCTTAACTAAAACCTACTTTAATAGATGTAGATATTGTATAGATACTGTGTCAATGCCAGTAAAGTGACCTCCTTACAATACATCTGCTGTGGCATCAGCCAAAAATGATAGATCTGTGAATCAAATGAGATGATGAGCATCTGAATCAAAATTTCAAATTATTTCATTCCAGTTTTAGCAATGTTTTGCATTTTCTTTGTGTAATATCCAGAGCACTCCAGAATTTTTCACATCAAGGTTCTAGTGAACTTTGTTTCATGAACTATGTATAAAGAGTAGCAAAATTTCACTCTAGGGTTTTAGTAAATGGTGTATAACTTCTGCTCTCACCACTGCATTTTAGAGCTAAATCAAATAGCAGAGTTCCAAACCTATTTTTCCACTTTTATAATAGGTCACATCATACTGCTTAACTGTTCTTCCTCAGATATCCTGAGTACTTTGCAAGTCTTCAACCTATTTTATCACAGCTCTTCCCTCCTTGCCTCCTGCTGTGTCTGCATTTGTTTTTCTTACAGCTAGAAATTAAACCAAGCAATTTCTGCTGAATTTGCCACAGATATGCGGTTCTATAAACAGGAACAGAATTTAGGAGATGTGCAAAAAATGCTCTCTTATTGATTCAGATGGATAATAGAACTACTTTGACTGAAGAGAAAGTCTGCCCTTCATTTTAAAATTTAGAATTTCAGCTCTGTCTCCAAATCAATGTTTGAAAAGCTTCATGAGAATAAAGTTCTCTTAAATTTCTCTGGCTCAAAAGCAAAACAGCAGGGAGGGAGAGGTGTCATCACAGAAGCATTTAACACTCTTCAAAGACACAAGAAAATTCTTCTAGATAAAAGCAAAACATGAAGTCAGGTTTTCTGCTGGTCAGGTCATTTCCAAAGAAGAGCAAAATAATCAGCTTCTGTTGCTAATTTTGATTAATGTGATTTTTCTTGGTGATTTCAAGCGCTGCTCTCAGCCAGCCCCAAGAGCAGGATCACAAGGGCAGGGAAGCATTCCCCCATTCTCTGGGGAGCACAATGTCAGCTGCTCTGAAGGACAGGGACTGGAGGCACACTTCAAGGGGAAATAATCCTTCATTCCCATTGGACCTGCTTTTGGAGGGGCTGATTAAAGAGGAGAAGCCACTTTGAAACTGCGCGTTCAGTTGCATTGTGGTAAATTTCGCATTCTTGGGTTCCTGGGCAGAGCTGAGAGGTTCCCCCTGCCCCAGCAGTGCCTTGGAGTGCTTGGCAGGCAGGTTCCATCCCCTGGCTAGGGCTGGAGCTCCTGAGGGTTTGTGCATTTCCTGGGAGATCCATGGGGATCGCTTTGGGCAGATCTGTGCTGGCTTCTCCTCCCAGGATCACTTTGGGTCACTTTGGGGCAGATCTGTGCTGCTTCTCCTCCCAGGATCACTTTGGGTCACTTTGGGGCAGGTCTGTGCTGCTTCTCCTCCCAGGATCTGGGGTTTCACCAGGAAGGATGTTGGTGAAGCATTTGTCCCTGGTGACCTGGGGTGTACCTGATCATCCTCAGCAGCTCAAGCTGAGATATTAATATCAATACTGTATTAATTAATAATACACAAACAGGTGTTTGTGCAAACTGGAGCCTTCTAAATACATTTGCATTCTTGACAGTCAGTTTCTAAGTTCAGGGTTATTCTTTTCCATTACAGTGTCTGATGTCAAACGTGAACTGAACCCAGGTACACAACCCTGAACTCTTTCCTTTTGTCAAATGAGCAGAATATTGACATAAGTTGTAATGGAGAAAAAAAAAAAAAAAGCACAACCTAAACATGGGAAACATCAAGCCAAAGTGAAAAAGAATAAAGATACTAGAGAGGATCTCAATTTAAACAGTCATTGGAGGTCACTCAGTACCACACTCTGTGTCTTCCAAAGATGTAACAGGCAAAAAAAAGAAAAAAAAGTAAAAAAAAGTTGTTTCACCTCTCCTACTTGATGGTTCCCCCCTTAATTACTTCCCCCTTGAGTCTTCAAACCAAGTCCTCCTGTCTCACCTGGCAGTTTTTATAAAGCCAAATTCTCAGAGGAGGTGATGATTGGCTTTTAAAATGACATTCACTTTTTGCAGGACCTCAACAGAAGCTAGAAACTAAGCTGTGTTTTGAAATTTGGCCTTTATTTTGAGGCTGAATGAATAAATGTGAATTTGCTCATTCCCAGCTAAGACACAAGTGAGGTTTACAAACTGAAGATTGTTTTCTTCAGTCATGTGGGTTTTTTGGGTTTTGTTTTCCTGCCTATGCCTTGTGAGAAATGTTCAGTCTTTGCCTTTTCCTGTTCTGTCCTGAGATGTGGTTGTCATCAGGACAGCAGCAAAAATCAGTGCTTCACGTGCATCATTTTAGCATAGTCCTAAATTAATTTTAACAATTAAAAAAAAGTATTTTACTTAGTTACTGCATTATGTTTCCTTTAGAGGTGCAGCCTGAGGTATCATTTTGCTCTCTAACACAAGTTTGGATTTTTTTATGAACTTTCTTTTCAATCAGCAGGAAAATCTTACCATTGCCATGTCAGTTTAGGGGCTGGGAAAATTACACTACATTCCTTCTTTTTGTCCCTTGCTGCAGTCATTTTGTAACTGTTGGCCTTTTAACTACACAAGAAGCCTTCTTCTGTTCTCCTCAGAGGGACAGGGTTTACAAACAGAGCAGATGTTTTATCTTAGAAACATGTTAAATAGTTTTTCTGTTGCTTATGCAAATGCCAAATGCCCATAGTTTTACAATAATTTTTAGTATATTGGTTATCTTTCTCTCATATATAGTTCCCCTCAACTTTAGTGTCTTTTAAATACTGAACACCTAGAGGATTTTCCTTAAAATGAATTATATGTGTGTTTGCTAGGCTGTGTTCTAGCCTGTGTTAAATGTAAAGCAGTATAACTTTGGTGAAGTCATGGAAGATTGGTGTCACATGTAAAGATTTTCAGGCTGTGGATTTCCATTTGTAGGTTTCAAATGGCTCCTAACAAACTCTTGGACTGACAACAGAAACATTTTTGTCTGTCAAGCAGACTGGCCCAAGTGAGCTGTTCTGGTTCAGAGCTCTCCCAGGGCCTCTTCCCTCCATCCCATCACAGCACACTCAGCTGCCAGCACTCCTTCTGGGATTTGCACAGAGGAACTGCAAATTCAGATGTGTTTTAGATGTCTGAGGGTATGGATGGGGGTGATCAGCCTTTTTCAGAAGTGTCAGAGCAGTCTGAGCAGGGCAGAGCAATGAGGTGAACTCGAGCAGTCTGGGTATCCCTGGTGTCTGCTCCTTCCAGCATGATTCCTTGGAAAGTGGCCTTTTTGTGAAGCACCAGGGCTATCAAATAACTCAGCTATTTGCATAATAGTAAAAGTGCATGTTGTGGTGCTGCTGATGAAATTAGGTTTATTAACTTTGTTAGCTAATTTTGATTTCTTCCCTAGGAAGAGGCTGAGTGAGCATTGCAGTGTGAGTGCTCCATCACAGCCTGCACCAAATCCTCATCTCGTTCAGCCGAGCCCACTGGCCAGCCCTCCTGCTCACCTCCCAATTCCCTAATCTAATCTAGCTCTGTGGGGTTTATGGGGGTTCATTTAGGCAGCAGAAGCTGTGCTGGCATTGTTAGACGTGCCAGCAGCAATTTGTACCATCTGGGTATGGAAAGGAGAGGTTAGTGCTACCACGGAGAAAGATCTTTATTCTATTACTAAGCCAATATAATTCAAGAGTGGCTGCAGAGCAATTGGAAACTGAGAAATGGGCAGCTCTGTAGTTCTAGTGAAATGTCAAAGTATAATGAAACAAGGGAAACGTACTGCTTTGTGGTGTGAGCCAAGTTGCAAGCAGGTGGCAGCAGTAAATATGTATATAAATAACAATATGGATGAAATGTCAAGGTTTCCAGCTGGCTTTGTAAAGGCATTTCAGGAATATTATAGTTAGAGTAACAGCACAGCGTGACCACTCACTACAAATATGTATCATTTCAAAATGCATGTATTTACATTAAGGGCTCAGGTGTCCTCAGGTTTTATCATACTTAAAATTTAGATTTTGGTCAAAAACAGCCTAAGAGTTTGGGAAATCCCAAACCATGCTGTTTTATGGGAGACTTGCTTCCATCTGACACCTTGTTACTTCACATAATGAAACCTGCAGTGGTTCTACCTTTTAAAAATTAATGAGATTGAGACAATGAGCTGTATGTGGAGAGATGTCTGCATGCCAAGCCCCTAAACCTACATGGGATGAAAAATGCACTCAGGGCCTGTTCTGGCTGGGACAGAAGTTCACACACAGAGTCCTTCCAAACTGGAGAGCAAAAACTGTCAGTGCCCTCTTCAGAGCACCAGAGTTCTACCTCCTGCTATCAGTTCAATGATTTTATTAGCTTTGAGGAAAGAAGTTCTCTATGATCAACATTATAGAGGTTTCACAACATTATAGAAAAAGGAGAAAAAGCATTCTAAAATACATGGGTTTTTTGTATTTAGCATGTGGCTGTTCATAGCAACTTTTCTGAAATAGCTGTGACATGTTTCAGAAACTTTCAACTCAAATATTCCTAGATATGTTGCAAGCAAGTCACATATTGATTGGAAAAGTGGATAATGACAGTGACCTCTTAACAAAGCCTCTAAAGCCAAATGCATTAGCAGTTGTTAAACAACACCTGCGTTTTATTTGCTGTGTTGGTCCTTTAGAGAGCAGCATTAACATTGCTTTGGGCTCTATCCTGTGTCCTGAATATCAAGGAACTTTGTTTACATTCCAGCAATTTGTAAATATGAGATGAACACAAATTAAACTCTTTTCAACATATTATGGGAGTAATTTAGATTTATGTCGAGGGCTAGGACATTATTCTCCTTTATTAGTTTAAATACTTTCAAAAGACAAATAATTAGATGATGAAGTCATTAGAACTAGAGATTACCAGTCCACTAACAGGAATTAGTTCAGTAGGGGCTGATAAATTACAGATTTGGGTTGTCAAAATAATCCTAAACTGGTTATTGAGTTTTTGTAACTAAAGCAGATCTTATAATGCAGAGCCACTTAAGCACATCTGTTACATTGATGTATCACTAGTTTTATGGACCTGGATTAATTCCAGAGTAAACAGTGAGCACTCTGCTGAAAGGCTGTAAACATAGACACAAGTCATTCATCCTGAAATCCCCGAGCAGAATTTGCTAAGGGGCTGAGTGCCTCAAGTATTTTACCCTTTTTGATGTAGCAAGATGCTCCAGTTCTGCATTCTGTAATGCTGGGGGTGGCAGGGGGGAGGTGGCAAGGTTTTCTCCTTTCATTACTTGTGGTTAAATTTGCCTCCCTCTGGGATTGAAGTGCTCTCAGTCCTGAAGTTGTTCCAGGAGTTTATGAAGTGTTATGAATTTGCTAACAGTGAAATCTGCAGTTGTGCAAAATCAGAGTCACCCAAAGTACAGGTACCCAATGAGGAACAGATTTTCTAAAACTAAGTACCATACATCTGAACTCCTCTTCCAAATCCAGTGTGAGTCCCTAGGTTGGAAGGATCACAGGGCCTAAAGCCATTAATTGCATATGAACTGTGTTTAACCTGATTTTAGAGTCTTTTTAGCCATCTTGAAATCTTAGAACATTCTGGAGGCTGAATTTAACCTTTCCTGTCCCTTCCATTTATTCCAACTTGTGGCTTTTGCTTTGACATACCTTCCCCTTTTGGCCACGATATTGCTGAGACAGTTATGAAGAGATGAAACTTTTCTTCAGAAATTCACACTGGGAGCAGGTTCAAAAGTACAAAGTAACTCCTTGTTGTTGTTATTTAATGCATGGTAATACTGAAAACGTGTCCTGAGATGTGGAAATGGCTACATAGTAATGCTCTGCACTCTTTATGGAACTGTGGTAGGTAATACCTTTTGTTTTGTTATTTTTCAGTGTTCAGAGATTTCAAAAAACAGGGTTTAAACTCTTTTAGTACAAACGAGCCATTTCATTTGTCACTGGTACCAAATACAGGAGTGGAGAAGTCTGTTTTTTCTTTATTCAGGCCCCAAAATTATAGCAAAAAAGCAGAGGTGCCATAAATGGTTTCAGAAGGTAAGGGTATGTAATTTACTTTACAGAAATGAGTTTAAAATTGTCTGATGTAAGGAGTCATAAGAATCTTGTTTGTTTAGAAAGTTAGAGTATCAGACAGGAGAGACTGAACAACAGGTGATTGCTACCGAAAAAGAAAAGGCAAATCCAAATTAATTTTTGGAGGAACTTACTTCAAGTAGTGCTTAATTTTAAAGGGCTAATAAATTTAAAAGACCAATCTTTTACACATTGAAATAAATCCTTGGATCATTATAGAAAATGTAAAGGTGGCTGAGTGAGAAAGAGAACAATTCTTAGTAGCTCTCATGTGAGGGAGAGCTTGGAAATGGTACAAATTAAGGATTGTAAGATTTAATTTCCAGGTGGCAACCTTAAGATGTCAAGGAGTTGGTGCAGGAGAAAGCAAGCTCTGGTTTGTGGAGTGTCAGATGAGAATTGTTCCATCTTGAGTAAGTGCAGACAAAACATTGTGAGTTCAGCCTAGGGAAAATGAGGAATAACTTGTAATTTAGGTGTAAATTTAATGGCATTTTCATCTGTTCTTAAAATTATCAGATAAATTTATTGGGCATCTTCCCAGCACTTAGAATCATAGACTCACTTAACTTGTATCTAGGATTTAGATCTAAATGTAACAGTGCTGGATCCATGCCCAAAAAGGAGGAAAACGTGATGTCTTCTGTAGAGATCAGTTTGAGGATTTTAGGCTGGCCTAAATGCAGAGTACAGCCTTGCACCCAAACAATGGAAAAATTCAGAAATATTTCCAGTTTAAAATCTGAATTGGGAATCTGAATCTTCTTAATGGTAGCTGGAATAGCCTCAGAGGTCTAAAGACGATGAATAATTATCTAAAATCCAGATGTCTGTCACATTATTTGTAATAGTGGTAGGTCATGAAATATTAAAGGAATTTTTAAGGATGAATTTATTTTTAGGATTATGTATCTTTAATATCAGTGATCATTATTTTTAATTGTCCCAAATCTTGTCCGGAGGGATGTCTCTTGTCTTGCATCTGAGGAGCTAGAGTTAATTTATCTTTACTGGAATTTTACACAAGGTCTGCAAAAAAAAAAAATCATTTTTATCAACAGGGAATTAGTTGAATTGAAATAAATAGGCAGATTTTACTCCAGTTCTTAATGGAGATATGTATATATATTTTATATATGTATATATAAATGAATTGGGAGTGTCATTATCTTCCATAACTTAGAAAAGATTTGCTGTGGATGATTCCAATACAGCCTCTGCTTTTAGGCATTCAGAGGTAGCTGTTTATCCTTCCAAGGTATGTATATATCCTACCTATCTATCATTAACATGGATATTTAATGTCCTGGGACAAAGGCAGAAATGACAATTGAACACTTGGCAGATGTGCTATTTAGTGTGTAAATAATGGATAAATATTTTGGTTTTTTTCAGCTGATCTATACAGTACGTGCCACTTCCTGCTGCAGATTTTGCAGCACATTAGAACCTACCCCTGGCATCTTTCAAAGTTGCCAACTGAACACAGCTACAATATGAAGCAACTGGAGTGGGATTTGTGAGTGCCATGAATTTTTAGCTGTTTATATGATATTTTTATAACCAAGTATTAAATAAGACACTAACACTTGGAACTCGGTTTAAATGAGCGCGAGGCGCAGATCAAAGGAGGGAACTCTCTCCTGAAAGGACAGGTCACTGCTTTTCCCTCAGAAGTGATCAAAGCTGCCTTCATTGAAGCTGTGGTTAAACACTGCTGCAGCATCATGGTTCTTAGGGTTTTTTTTTTTTCTTTTCCACATCATTTTGCTGTACCCCCTACAAGGGCAGTGAAGGACCTCCTAGAAGAAAGGACAGCGTGTGTGGCAGAATTCCCCATGTGGCTCCATCACATTTGGTTTAAACATTTCGTATTCATATTGAGTCCCTTTTATGCTGGTTTTATTCTGATTATACCTAGAGGCCATTAAATGTTAGCAGATACTTTATATTTGCAATATTGAATGCAATACATGGTATGAAATTCTTTTAAGGGGGGATGTTTGACATGGAGCATGAGCATATTAAAGTGAATGTACTTCCAGAAACTCATAGAGGTTGAGGGCACTTTTTTTTGCTCTTTTAACTCTGAGCTGCTGGCTGTAGCTTATGGCTCTGAGGTGGGGCAGATGAGGTAAATTTTAAACATCCACTCCTGTGACTTTGCTGCTTTGAAATACTAACCCACAGAAGTTCATACAGATGATCATATTTGTTTATTCAGGCAGTCCAGAATATGATTTTAAGGACTATGCTGAGGGATCTAAAGCTGGTTGTATTTTATTATATTCCGTAGAACTATTTCACTTGACATACTGGAGTTATGAGGTAGAATGGAAAGGAGTACAGAGCAGAGTCTGATGTGAATAAATTGCTGGGTATTTCTGAGCTTTCACTGAGGAAAGTTCTTAACCTGGCTGTAAAATAAGATTTTCTCTGTGGAGGGAGAGAGCAGCAAGTTTGGAGTATATGTAAAAATAGAAAGAAAAGTTCAATTAGCTGAATTTTAGTTTTCAGAGCCCCCCAGAATCTGTAACCTGACAACAGGCATGTTGTAGGCAACCAATACAATTTGTTTCTTCAAGGAGAAGAGACAGGGGTGTGTTCTAGGCAGGGCTGTGGATCAGTCCCCAAAACAGTCTGAAAGTTCTGGAATTCATCATTTGCTCCTTGCCATTAAGATCAAGAATAGGCCTTCTTTAAAGTGAAGGAAATAATACAGATATATTCAAATCATATATTATTTCCATATTTTTCTACAGAAGAAATGTAAAATAAAGATGGCCTGAGTGTTATTTCTGTCATGTGGGTGGCACACACATTTAGACAAGGTGGTCATTGAGATGAGAATTAGTGTATTATAAATCTTGTTTAGGATTTTAGAAATGCCAAAGTCTTACAGGGATAAAAACTTTGGGAAGGTGAAAATAGCATTCCAAAAGTGAGCCTGGTTTAAAATGTTTTCAATAACTTTTGAAATCCCACTCATTGATATTTAGAATGCATAGGTTTGAACTTTTTAGAGTGCTGATGTTGCTTGTATGTGTTGTCAAATATCAAAAAAGATAATTTCAGTTTCTGTTTGTAACTGAGTATTACTGGATCAGTGTTGTTTTGCACAAATCATGAAACCTCTCCATACTTCCTTTCCCATATTTGAAAGGACTACAACATGATTTATTTGTTTGAAAATTCACATTTCTCAGCAAAATTGGTGCATACTCCAGTTGGGTGATGAGCTGGGAGCATCCTTTCAGTTTGGTTGAGGAGGGGGCTCAGCACCTGTTTTCCTGTTTTTCCAAGATGGCTTGGGTGTTCTTCTTGAAGCAAGGAGTGGGACAGGCTGCTGGGAGCTGCAGGCTCCTAAATCCCCCTGGATGAAGCCCAGGGAGTTGAGAGAGTGCAGGGAAGGCAAATGTGCTCCCCTGGCTCTGCCAGACCTCTCGTCCCTGTGAGAGCTGCCTCTGAACAACTCCATCATTTCAGGTCTACTGAAAGTTGAGTAAAAAGTGGATTTTTTTTTCTGGTTTGCTGTAAAATGGAGTAAATGTAGCACATTTCAATTGTCATTGAAGAGATGTTCTCGTGCTCTTCTTGTAGATGGTAAAATAGGCTTGCTGACCGTTCAGAGGCTGGAAAAAAAACCATACAAAACAAAGTGCTCCAGAAATCTGAACCAGAAAATGCTGCACTTGTGCTCTTCTCATAAATGAGCTGCTCTTTATAACTTTTGCAGATGCCTCCATGATATAAAAACATCTTTTAAGGGCAGCAGGAACCACTTAAATCATGTGTATAACTCTTTCAATAACATATTAAGCTAGTATACAGCAGTGTTCTGTGAGAGATCACAATTTGAGAAGCAGGCTCACTTGTCACTGTCGTGTGCAGGATTTTCAGTTTTGAGGACAGAAAGGATTTTATGGTTTTAAGCTTTTAAAAACTTTTTTTTGCACTTTCAAATTTTAAAATTACAAGCAATGTGATTATTTGAAAAATAAAGCAAAGAAATGGAGTGGTGCTGTTGCCACCTACAAACCTGAATCTTTGCACGCTAAGGTCTATTTCCCTTTTTGAGCATTTTTTCCTTTTCCTACTTGTTGTATGCACCCCTTTGCATCAAGGATCACTAACTTTAGACCTGTCCTCAGGTGTTGCCTTGCCCAGGTATAAGAATCCACAATTCTCACAGGTGGAGAAGTGCATGTTGTGTAGAAAAATAAGATTGTGTCACGCCAATTTTACTTTTTTTTTTCTTTGTCTTTGGAAAGAAAGTATTTAGGGACTTAATTCCAATTTCTAAGGAAATTCTAGGCTGTTAGGTCTGAAGTGTTTCAGACTGTTAAAAGCTGCAATTCTGAGCTCTTTGTTTTTACCTCTATTTCCTTTTTCTTCACAAAATCCCTTAATAAAGATATTTCGGAGCTCTTTCCAATAAGTATTTATTTCTCTGGTACCTGATCTCCAATTTCACCATTTTTATATTAATATGAAATTTGCAGTTGCATCCTTAAATTCAATCTCCAAAATGCACTCAGGATATACATATAATGCATACAAATACATACATATAATGCATACAAATACATACATATACATACATGTACATACAAATACATCAGGGAAATCTGTTGAAGTGGAAAGAAGGTAACAAGCTGTGTCTGAGAGCTCTGGGATTAAACACATCCAGCAAAAATATTTGACAGAACCTTTGAACATCCTGTTCAAGAACAAAAAGAATGAACTTATCCCATCTTCTGCACCCTGTTTTTTATCAGGATTCAGGAATGCCAAACAAGTGCAATGGTTCACTGATGGAGGCACAGCCTCCCCTCAGTCTGAGTGGTGGATTTGGCTGTTTGGGTTCTTTTCTCAGCTTGATTTCTGAGATCAGCACCTGCCAACACCAGTGCTGATGGTTTGGTATGAAAGAGGGAGAGCCACGTCCTGAGCAGAGCCAGATTCAGATCATTCAGTAAGTTCCATGTGGCAGCAAGAATCTGAGCTGCATCCAGAGCAGTGGCTCTGGTAAATTGTTCCTCTCTTTCAGTCACCATTTTTGCACTGTCTTAATAGAAAAATACACATTGAAACCTGATCTTCATAAACTTTGGCAATATTTGCAATGAAACCTTAATGTGCTGCTTTCTCTTTAGACACGTGTTGTATATATTGCATCTCTTTGCAGTCCAGGTTATTACAACAGCATAAAACTTTGGACTGGTTAAGAGGGATTCAGCCTAACCTGGTTAAAATAGGGGTTGTTTCTTAAGTTTTATTTTTTTCAAGCAGACCTAGTTTAGTCTAAGCCTCATAAATGCATCAGGAAACTGTGTTGAAGTGCAAAGAAGGTAACAAGCTGTGTCTGAGAGCTCTAGGATTAAACACATCCAGCAAAAGTATTTGACAGAGCCTTTGAACATCCTGTTCAACAACAAAAATAATGAGAACATCCCATCTTCTGTACCCTGTTTTTTATCATCATAGGTACATAAAAGAATGCACATTTTGCAAATTAATTGAAATAGGATCCTATGTGACCTATCTTAAATTTGACCTAAGCTTGAAATGTATTTAGGTTGGAATTGGTGACAATTAGAATTCTTGAGAACTTTAAAGCAGATATATTGAGGTCAGATAAACATGACAAGAAGTCCAGATATCCTTACCTATTTACAGAGTTTGCTGTGAAGCTTAGAGACAATAAGAAATTATGTCCCAAATGTGGCAGGATGGAATAAGGGTGAAGGTTCCAGCTGGTTTTCTATAAAGAAAAGTTCTTATTCCATATTTATGAATGAAAGGTGTCATCAGGCTCTTGATTGTGAATGGTGATTCACTGATTTTGTGTGCCCACTGCAACCACCTGGATTTCAGGTGTTGGTCAGAGCAGTTGAGCAAATCTGTTTCACAAAGAACACGTGTGAGGTCTGTGTTTGGTGTGATAAATCACGTATGGTGAGGCTCTGGGAAAGTTGTTCTCTTTAATGTGGATCTGTCTTAGTGCTTCTTTTGCTTTTATGCCTGCTCATGGGGCTTTGAGACATTTATCAAAACTTGCCATGAGATGATCATGGGGAGATCCTGCAACATCTGCTTATGGCTTCTTCTTCCTCCTCCCTGTGAGAAAAAAAAAATAAAACAAAACACATTTATTTGGGTATCAATGCTGACTGCTTAGTAAAGTTGGGATGAAATGCTGCTGATGCTTCTCCTAGGTTCTGCAGAATGCTCTGAAGTGAGAGCTAAAAGCTTAGCTTTCACACAGGTTTTATTTTTAATATTTTTTTTCAAGCTGTTGTTGATAACTACCTAAAGGTTCACCCTTTTATAGCACTTTTATCACCAGTGTATGTAATTTTCTATGAAGATTCCCTAAAGAAAACAAACTATAAAATTTGGAAAAACTTTTTTTTTTTTAGATCCATAAGAAAAGTTATCATCTGGAGGGTTTTATCACATGAATGATTGAAAAATACTGTAGAATATATTTTAAAATTATTTAAAAGTCATCACTGCAAACAAAGTGGTTTATTAGAATGTTATGATCTGTATATATTTGGATGAAATATGTGAGATAGAAATAACTTTCCTTATGTCTGAAGTAAGCACAGAAAATTAACTGTGAGAGATTTGATCTGTCAGGAAAGAAAACTTCTGGGCTGAGAGATACCTAAGTTTAAAGTAAGAAATTGCTTCATAGGAAAATAAATATTTAGGTCTTAGGCTTTACTTGGCTGAATGGTAAAGGAAAAATTAGGGAACTAAAGCAGATGTTCCTTAAATTTAAATTTAAACTTAACTTCTCACATTGTTATGGTGGAGCAATGGTGGATCCTCACACAAACAATGAGGATTGAGCATTTTTTATCAGTCCTCCTGCCTGCCTGGTGCTTTCTCAGTCAGGCTTTTCTAACTGGGAAGGGCAGCCCTGTTGTTCCCAGGGGTGGAAGGTGCCAGTGCAGCAGGGATCTGGCTGTTTCCAGGTGGAAATGCCAGTGGAACACAGGTCTGGCTGTTCCCAGGGGGGAAAGGTTCCAATGCAGCAGAGATCTGGCTGTCCTCAGGTGGAAGTGCCAGTGCAGCAGGGATTTGTTTGTTTCTAGGTGCCAGTGGAACACAGATCTGGCTGTTCCCAGGGGTGGAAAGTTCTAGAGGATCACAGATCTGGCTGTTCCCAGATGGAAATTTCAGTGGAGTACAGATCTGGCTGTTCCCAGATGTGAAAGGTGCCAGTGGAACACGATCTGGCTGTTCCCAGGGGTGGAAGTGCCAGTGGAACACAGATGTGGCTGTTCCCAGGGGGAAAAGGTGCCAGTGGAGCAGGGATCTGGCTGTTCCCAGGTGGAAGTGCCAGTGGAACACAGATCTGACTGTTCCCAGGTGTGAAAGGTTCCAATGCAGCAGAGATCTGGCTGTCCTCAGGTGGAAGTTTTAGTGGAGCACAGATCTGACTGTTCCCAGGTGTGAAAGATTCCAGAGGAGCACTGGTCTGGCTTTTCCCAGGTGGAAGTGCCAGTGGAACACAGATCTGCTTGTTCCAAGGTGCCAGTGCAGCAGGATCTGACTGTTCCCAGGTGTGGAAGGTGCCAGAGGAGCACTGATCTGGCTTTTCCCAGGTGGAAGTGCCAGTGGAACATAGATCTGGCTGTTGCCAGGTGGAAGTGCTGGTGGAACACAGATGTGGCTGTTCCCAGGTGTGGAAGGTGCCAGTGCAGCACTGATCTGGCTGTTCCCAGGTGGAAGTGCCAGTGGAACACAGATCTGGCTGTTCCCAGGCTCCTTTTGTGGGACTGTGACCAGTCAATGCCCATTCCAGCGCTGCTCTGAATGAACCCCTCTCCTGCCATGTGCTGTCTATAATCTGCTCAGGCATGCTCTCACCAATATTTTCTGTGATTTAATAGCAGCTATTACTGATAGCTTAAGTGATTTCAGCTGCTGAATCTGTTCAGTGTTCAGGAATTCTCTGTTGGGGTTGGCTGGCTGGTGTCACTGCACAACTTCCAAAATCTCATGTGCTGGCTGTATTTCTCCATCAAGGTGAAGTGATAGGGAAAGGCAGCTAAAATACATAGAAAATACATATCTGAAAATAAGAAACAATTTAAATGAAAAGTTATTCATATAAAACCACTTTTTAAAAAAATAATTTGGTAAATACAGATGTCTTGTTAATTATGATTTACTTATTAGGTTCCCAGAAGCCTTCCTACCCTGGTGAACCCAGGTCAGTGTAGTTTTATTTCTTTACTTAATGTGAACAGATAACTTGAATTCCCAGGATGAAGCCTAAGTGGCACTTAAAGTACTCAAACAAGTGTTTTTATTTCTAGTGCAAGATGCCATTTTTAAAGAGTTTTTCTCAGTACATTGTGAAACAAAAAATAAATCGGGGCAAGTTCATCTTGCTAGGGGATGAAGTAAAATTCAGCTGTTTGCCTGAAAAACAGGGGAATGCTGAAAAATGAACTGTTTTAACAATTCAGTTTAAAGTTTAATCACATTAATCCTATAGTAAAATGATTGTTTCTCTTGTTCTCATCCCTCTCCTGTCTGGTACATCCCACAGTGCCAGCAAGCTGTGCTGCCTTTCCTACCTGCACAGCCCTTTCCTCTCAGGATGGTCACGTGGCAAGGACTGCAAGTGTTTACCCAGGAAAAATAGCATTAAAAATGGCATTACATCTTTTTTTGTTTGTCTCTTTTCAGCTCTGTCTTTATAGGGAATAAACAGAGGGGAACAAGGAGAGGAGCCAGCTCCAGGTGACTGGCCAGCTGCCTGTGGAGCAGCACCAGAAAGTGCTCCACAGATTGCAATCTGAAACCCATTAATATAATGGATAAAGTCTATGAAGCATTTTAAAACCTCCCTTGCCTATAGTGCTGCATTTTATAAGCTAGGTGACATCAAAAGAATTGGTTCTGGCTCAGACCAACTAATAAAAATGGATAAGGCTTATTTTTATGCTGAATATCAGTAAAAGCATGTGCAGAAGATTACATTTAACATTCTGGCTTTTACCCAGAGCACAAAAAAGTCTATCTTATCCCCATCCATCAGAACAGAATTTGATAGGTTTGGAGACCCCAGATTTTCATCTCCTATCGAAGCATGAAGCAGCAGCTTGGGCTGGCATGGAGATTGTGTGAACATGGCATTGCTCACTGTGTTATGGTTCCTTGAACACTTAAAAAGAAAGGTGTCTAATTAGCCACAATGTTTAAATAGGATGTTTTCAATTATTGATACTTAAAACTGATATAAAGCATTAAATGTTGTTGTTATACCTTTCTATATTAGGAATAATGAAAAGAAATGCTAAGTCTGGCTATTTCCTGTAGGCAAAGTGAGAAGAGCATCTTTCAGAGCCCAGTAAAAATCCCACATAGTTGTTTTTGTGCCTATACAGCTTTAATTATTGTTAATTTTTCTAGGTACCACATGTTTATTTCAGACTGATTTTTTTTTGGTTCAGTAGTCCAGTCTGTACCAGCATTAGCCTCCAGATCTCAACAGCAGCCTGTTTATTCTGATCTAGCTTGCCTGAGTGATTCCCCAAAGATAAAATTCACTAAGTGAACTTGACAGATTCCAGGCTGTCTCCATATGGCAGGGACTGGGCTGCAGCTTCTGAAGCTGCCTGGGATTTCAAAGCTGCTCTCACCTTATTAAGATGGCAGCAGTTACATGCAAGGCAAGTTCACAGGGCTTGTTTTGATTCTTTTGGTTTCTGCTCGAGACCATTCCATACCATTTTTTGTGCACGTGAATTAGGGCAGGACCAGAAGGATGACATTCTTTTCCAAATGGTGCTTACACCAGCAAGGGATCAGGACTGAAAATGAATCTATACCTCAGTTGTTGACAGTTTTTTAAGAGGAGTTTAGCTTTAGCAGGTGCTAAATGGACCAGACCACAAGAGATTTCTGAAAAAAGTGATGAAACACTGTGAATTTATTTGTTACTGGGTCTTTCTTCCCTTTTGCCTTTATGTACTGTCACTTACCTGTGACACTTACTTGTTTGGGTTTGGGCTGTTAACAGAATAGTTTAATTGTCTCATATTAAAAATGTCAGACTTATATTCTGGCAATATCAAAATATTGAGCTGAATTGCAAGGAGCATTTTTGAGAATGCAGACCAGCTGAGGATCTTTCTGTACACATTTAAATCTGTGTGTGCAGACAGCCATAATCTGCCCCACAAAAAGGGGTTCTTTCAGATGGACTCAATACTAGTGAAAGAATGTAGTGCTGGAAACAGAAAATTTTAGTATTTGTCATTTAAAAAAACCCCTTTGATTCTTTGATTGTAATTTTTTGAGTGGGTTCACAGGACTAAAAGAATTTACTCTGGTAGGTTGAAGCAGACCATCTTAAAATCACAACATTGGAAAAAGAGGACTTGAGAAAATGTAGACGAAGTATTGTGGGTTGTTAGTGCTTGTTTATGAAATGCAGGCACTGCAAACAACAATTCAGTAAGAAATGACTTTAAATTAGCGTTGTTGTGTTGGGATTGTTGCAGGTATACTTTTCTAAGAAAATGGAAGTAGAAGTTGAGATTTCCTTGATTATTCCTTTTCCTGACTATCATTATTTCTCAGGTGCATGTGCGTACCTGAAAGAGAGATCAAAAATAAGTAACCTTTCTAAATTTTATTTGTCCTTTTCATAGTCCCACAGGGACTAGAAGTGATCTGATGTGAGACTTAAAAAAAAATTTAAAAAAAAAGTTAGAAAAACCCAAGACTTTTGGGAGTTAAGTTTTGTATTTAAGCTTAAAGTAACTGTGTTGACTAAGACAAGCAGTGATGTGTCACAGTATGTCCCTATGGATTTTGTTGTTTCTTTGAGAAATAGTGTGTGGTTTTATTGTTTGGTTTTGGTGGTTTGTTCACAGATACCAATTTTAGATTTGGGGATTCAGTTATGTGGAGGCACTAGGGTTTTCTGGTTATCCGTGGTTCTTGCCTTGCACCTCTTTCATAACAGAAAGTGAGGATCTCACTTGAGACCCTTTAATCCAGTGCTACATTCCTCCCTTTTCCAGAAAGAGAAGCTCTTGTGGAACCCCTGTTCAGCATCTTCACAATTCTCATTTTGTCTGGAGCTATGTGAACCTCTTTGTGAAAACTGATTTTTCTCTCAGACATGTTACATGTTTAGAATCATCTGTGCCATTTGTAATTTTTTTTAATCTTCAATTAATTTGCATTTAGCTGTAGATTATTTTGTGGCAATGACTCCTTCTTTATTTGCTTTCTGAGGCATTGTTTCTTTCTCTATTGTATAATGTAGACTTGTGCCAAATAATCCCAGTGGTATTTGAACTGGGACCAACAGGCTTTGCCTCATTACTGTTCCTCACAACATTTGTTGTGCTCTTATGGGCACACATGTAAGAAATGTAAACTGAGTCATTATTGGGGCGGATGTTCTTCCAGCAAGTGTTTCAAAGGCAAAATTTCAAGTCTCTGAACAAAAAGAGACCAAATTGCCAGTAAAGAATTTATAATAAGGAAATAGGTGAGCCCTTTCTCTTGGATTTAGTGCAGTTCTCTTTGAGCCACCCCTGTGTCATGCTGCAGGTACGTGAAGGCAGTTTGGCAGCAAAAGTGCTGTGCCAGTCAGGGCTGGTGTGCAGGGACTGCCTTGGAGATGGGGCCTTTCATGTTAATTCTGCATAAAAAGGCAGAAAAAGGCAGGTGGGTTTGATTTTTAACAATGCACCACCGTCATGTTGTTTAATCTGCTACAAAATTCAGACATCTGCCTTTCTGAGCAGCTGTAGCAGATACATGCAGTGCCTCTTCCAGACTCAGGTTTTATTTTGCCCAAACCTATCTGAGATTTAAACTCCACAGAGATGCCTTTTTTTTCCCCCATGTCTTTTCTATGTCATTGCTATGAATAACTTGACTGTTGTACATCTCTCATGTTTGTGAAGTTGAGCATCTTTTTTATTTTTAATTTTCTGTTGTATGGACTAAGCAGTAGGAATTCCTAATGCCACTGACATGACAGTAAATTGAAATCCATTAATTGACTGAACAATTAAACAGCTTCTCTGCTAAACCTGGATGTTAATGGCCATGGAATGGCATAAAATGAAATGATCAGCACAGGCAGCTGAAGCTGGCTCTGTAAACATCTAGGCTGGCTGAAGTGCAGCAGGCTGTGTTTGCAGCAGGGCTGGCAGAGGGACAGGTGAGTGCTCATCTGCACCCAGGCAAAGTCTGAGTCTAAGCTGCTCATAGGGAAGTTTGAAGTTCTATTTATTTATTTATTTATTTATTTATTTATTTTCCATCAAATCTCATGAGTTTTCTTGGCATTTGAAAGGTGGCAGGGTTATACTGGACTTGAACTGGTGCTGGCATTGCTCAGCAGAGAGAAAAACATGTAAGAGGTCTTCAGCACCTCCAGGTTAATTTGGAAAATAGCATCTGACCACAGCTTGGAGAGATTTTTAAATCTTTCTAGGAAGGTTGTTTGAGTTTGAGGTGGGTTTATTTGTTTTACCTGGCTAGGAATTTTTTGTGAGATAGTAATAATAAGAAATAGAATAGTTTGGTCACTTTAGATAGCCCAGATTGTCACCTGTTTTTAACCTTTCATTCCCCTGCTTTTTTCCATTATATGTTATTTTTAGAATGTGGTCGGTTACAATAATGATTGGTTTACATTCATTCACTTAACACTGGACTGAAGTGGTGCATCTTTTATGTAATAACGACCTACCAAATATGTATGAAAATGTAAGGAGCTCTTCAGTAACACAGAACACCCTGGTTTAGGTTATTGTTTACTTTATTGCCACAGTTTGTGAATGAAGTTACCTACAAACATTACTTTGCACATAATAATGAGGAGACAGAAACAGTTCTGTATTTTAGGATGGCCTAACCTGTGTCTGAGCTACAAAATAAAGAAGTTTTACAATAGATATTGTTTAGGATTATCTGAAAGTTGAGGTTCATGCTTGCAGGAAAGGAACTTCCCAAGTTATGCTACCATGTTCATTTTAGTGAAATTATTTCAGAGTTGTGCAAGTCTGTATTGTCAGGGTTAGGACAACGCCACAAAGGAACCACAAGAAATACACAAACCCCCATTGTTAATTAAAAAATTGACAGGAAGTCAATGATAGTTGCTTTGGTAGCAGGGATGCTTTGCTAAATTTAGGATGAAGGGACCTGAGGGTGCTGATTCAGAGTGTTTGTTAAAGCCCAGCTGGTTTGTGCTGTCCCAGCACGTGCAGGATGCAGGGGAGCTGGAGCAGCAGAGGTGGCAGGAGCTGGTGCTGCTCTGCTGGCGCTGCTGTGCCCAGGGTGCCGAGGCAGGGCTGGCACAGTCCCAGTCCTGCTCCCTGTCCCTGCCCAAAACCTCCCCAGCAAACACACCACAGCAGAGTGGAGCAGGCTGGGAGCCCATGGAAACTGCAAAAACCTCCCTGGAATCAGTGCAGCTGCTGGGTGATTGCAAAGATAGGCCTGGGTTCAGTCCTGAGCACTTTCTCAGGAGTGGGGACAATGTCTCATTTCCCAGCCAGGAGCTCGAGTCAGGCTGTCAGCTCAGTTTTCAAGGAACAGGGCAGCTCCATGGACTGCTTCAAAATGTCTCTTGTTTGAAAAAACCAAGCTTTCATGTCGGCTTCTGCAGAGGAATTTTTTGCAGGCTAGTAATCTCAGTTTGGTTCAAACTGGAAATTTGCTCAACCAGGCTGGTAAGGAGCTGGATTTACACACTTCTGGAAAGCAGTGCATTAGAAACATGTTCTGTGCACAAGAAACTGGCCTAGGTTGCCTTCTGTTTTACAGTTTTACTTCACTTTTCTGAGGAGATATTAAGGAAACAGTTCACTATATTTAGAATGCTAATGGCAGTCAAGTTACGTCAAAAGAGGGATCTATTATTACATTGACAGAATGTCAGTGCAGAAATCAGCTGTAACTTGTTCTGCATGTCATTAGCTGGAAAAATCACATGCAAATTTTTAACATTGATCAAAATTCCATTTCTCACTGATTTTTTTGCTGTGTTAGACCTAGGACAGAATAAGAAATTTTTCTTGGGTGTATTTTAGTCCGCAACAAAAATTGCAGCACTCAAAGCCCATTTTTACCTCATGATAGTTTATGCATTCATTCCTCCCTTGGAAATTATGTTTACTTAAATTAGTGAAAGCTGGGTGAGGTCTTTTTACATTTAAAAGAGATTTCCCACATATCTGTCTTTGATTGTCACATCCTTCAGTGTGCTTGTCCAAATCCTACCCACATGCCGCTATGCAGATGAGGCACTCCCACATAGGGAATGTTCTGCACAGAAATCATGGAACGCCTAAGCAGCTTCTCTTTCTTTTTAAGAAATAGACTCCTAAAAACTGTTCTAAAGACAGCACAATTCTGCCCACCAGCTGAGGATAATGTAGGGGTACCTTTAAAAGATATTGTTATATAAGCTGATAGAAGAAAAAGGACAAAAAATGAAGCAAAAATGGTGAAGTTTTGCTGCAGCTTTAGAAAAGTTGCCAGCTGCCTGAGATGGCAGAATAAACTAGTTTAATTCACTTAAGCTATATTCTATTTAAGTCAAAAAACTGACTCAGATTTAGCTGGCAAACCTCTCCATCCTCGACTGAAGAAAACTGCAATGATAAGACCAGGGTAAGATTCATTTGCTCTTAATTCTTTTCTGAAGCATCAGCCATCATCCCATTGCTGGTGAGGATGCTTTGCTCAGGAGCAGCAGGGCTGGTGTGCTGGTTGTGCCTTGATTTGCACTTTAACACAGCTTTAATTTGCTTTCCAGATGAGAAAAGGGAGCTCTGCTCTGTTGGCCAGTCCCAGGGCTGCCCCTGCAGCTCCTCCTCACCTTCTCTGCTCCCTGCACTGGGGTTCCTTTGCTGCCTTCTCATAAAATCTCTTACTAATTATTTTTTGTTTTGTTTTGTTTTTGTGCAAGTGATTTTTGTGTCCTGTTTGAGGAGCAGCTTTGGCTCAGAGTGAGCTCCAGAAGCTCCTCAATTCCTGCTCACAGTGGGAGAACACTGTACAGGGGAATGTGTAATCCTAGGGGCTATTTGGTGATAGATAAATGTAAAAATGTCATCAAAAATCATGATTTTCTACAAAAACTATGTCTTTTTTTCTATTTGTTTCATTTTAATTTTTTCATTTTTATTTTTTTAAACAACCTAAACCAGAATCTAACATTTTAGCTCAAACAAATATTTTTAATACCTTCCTTGTTCTGTTGCAATTTAAACTACAGCAGACTTTAGTTTAGAAGTTGGATTATTTTATGTGTCATATTTTTCTTATATTTTTTCTTATTAATCAAAATTAATAGTGATAGAGTTTGCTGTTTGATTCTTCATAGTTCAGTGATTGGTTTCCATATGTTGAAATAAGTAACTATTTAAAACCATCTGTTTCCCTTGGAAGTAAGAGTATTTTCATAAGTGTTTAGCATTTGGCTGATAGTTGAAAAATTAAATTCAGGCTAAGTTTAAGTTGGTCTTTCTGGACATTATTCAACAACAATGTATGGGTTATTTAAAAAACTATATTTTGATTGATAATATTTGAGGTGGTTTTTACATTTGGAAATCACCTGAGACATTAAAAATAAGTGCAATACACAAAACTGAACAAGAAAGCCTCCCCCAAATTAGCTGAGTGGGATGTAAGCCATGTAGAGGCCTTATTCAGGTCTTTTCCTTAAAGGTAAATTTCTCTAATAAGGTACTGGCCAAAAGCAATTTTCTGTTTCCATATTATCATTGCCAAAATTTAGGAAAACATTTTGTTTATCACTCAAATCAGAAGTTCTGTCTCCTCCTTGCTTTTGCTCACGATAATGTGATTTCTCTGTTAAGTTTTGGATGCTACAGGTATTCTCAGCTTGTTCCTGGGAAAAGCCATAAAATCCTGAGTCAGGTCACTTGGCAGTCAAGTGGAAGAGAAAACTGCTTTTCCGCTGTATTGTATTGCTTTGAATTGCAAATGTCTTTGTATTTGCTTCAGGTTTTTGTTTCATTTTGTTTTGTTTTTAATCCTGCTGTTGCACTCTCTGTGTTAGAATCTAAGATTTATATTTCTTTGACTGTTTAATGTTTCCTTTCATCGCCTTCATAAATAGTAATGACTAGCTTATGTATATCCAGGGAAGTAAGGCAAAAAGCCCTTGAGTGTGCCAAGTCTGAAAAAATTTAAATTAGTGTATCAAATGTTAGAAGAAGAGGAATTAAGGCTCTTATCAGCTAACCATAAGCCCAGAATCTTTTAAATTCTAACAATGGTCTGGTGGATGCAGCTAAATCTGCCTTTACTAAAGAAAGACAATAGCAGGAGTGTGGTTCAAAGTTAAAGATTTCACCTTAATAAAAGCTGTTTAATATATTATTCTAAATCCACAGAAAGGCAAGTTTTTATTCCGAGGTGTAGGTCACTTCTGGTAGGGGAATCCCACACTTTTTAATGAACATGTTTCTCTTTCTCATTTCTAATTAGCTCCAGCACTTTGATTGCAGCATGCCAGCCTTCAACGCTGAGATTTCTGCTGGTAATGAAGCACTCGAGGTGGTATTTAATTAAAGCAGAGTGGTGCTAGCAAAGACCTGAACACTAATCCTTCTGCATTGCCCAGTGTCCCCTTGTGATTGTGATTGATGAGTTGATTTCTCTTTACAACTTCATTTGCATTGTGTGGCAATACCCGCAGGCAGGGGTGCTGAGCGTTTCTGGATCAGAGCTCCCCATTAGGACAAGCTAATGTGCTAAATGGGCTAGGGCTAGGCTGGAGAGCTCTCCTAGCTCTTAAACAACCTATTAAATCACGGGTTTATGGTGGGTGATGTGACTCTCCATGTAAATGCTGCTGTTTGTAATACCTTTATCTCTTTTTACCTTGAAAATACATATCCTACCACCCACTATCTGTCCTACCCATTCCCTCTTCTATTTATCTCAGTTGTTGTGTTAAAATGATCATGTCAGGTAGTGGTTGCTATGAGCAATGATTGTAGAGATTTTTTTTTTCTGATTTATAGAAGGAAAATAAATTGGTCAGGATTTTATTGAACAGATAGACATATTTTCATCCTTATTGCTAGAACTCTTAGTTTTTGACATTCTAACTCCAGCTTGAAACTTCTGTAATGCAGAGCTGTTTCTTGTTTGCAAACAGAAGGTTGCAGCAGGACTATCCAAGCTCCTTATGCTGTCAGACTGCTTGTCCACAAAGACAGAGCCATCTGTGCTCTGCCCTCAGACCTGGTGTAAAAAACAGTTCACTGTCCTGTAAAAAGATTAGAAAGTTTAATAAATTACAATAGGAGACAAAGAAAATACAGCAAAGTCCATATTTTGTCCATATTTTCTACCAATGGTAAGTGTTGATAATCATATGTTCCTTGGATGTTATCCCATCCAAGCAGGCATTTTGACACAAGCATATCTATATCAGCTATTTCACTACTGTGTCCAAGCTTAATTAACAACAGAAATGAAAACTATATTTTCATAGCAAAGTTACTTTAACATTATACACACAGCATCCATTTTAACATTTGCAAAAAGCCAATATTATAGTAGATATCTATAACACTGGTGTTCCTGGAGCAGCTGGGAGCTCACATCTGACCAGATCTCCCTCCATGTCATGCACCTGTGAGCATTTCCAACAGTGAATTTATACTGGAGGAGTCTATTTTCTCTGGTAGCACAGGAGGCCAACAGTGAACAGTGTCCTGGGCTGGATTAGCAGGAGAGTAACTAGAAAATTGACAGAAGTGATTTTCTCCCTTTACCTGGCACTTGTTCAATTGTATCTAAAATATTTGGCCCAGTTTGTGGCTCTCCAATCCCAGAAGGAGGGTTCAGCACAGGGTCCCCAGGATGTGCTGGAGCTCAGGGCAGGAGGCTGAGGGAGCTGCACTTGCTCAGCCTGGGGAAGGGAAGGCTCCAGTGTGACCCAAGAGCTGCCTTGAAGCGCTCACCAAGAGGGTATCAAGATGAGCAAGTCTCTTCCCAGAGGTGTATGGTGGGAGGAAAAGAGACAGCACCTACTGCAAACCTGCAGGGAGTGGTTATGAAGGAAAGCTTTCCCCATGAGAGCAGTTTTGCATTGGAACAGTTTGTCTGGAGAGTTTGCACAGCCTTTGCCTTTAGTGCTTTGATAAAGACGGGTGTACCACAGACGTGCAAAGCTTTAAAATGCTGTCTGTACCTCCAGGCTCTCCTACACTGCCTTGCTGCCACTCCAGGCGTGGGGTTGGTCCAGCTGCACTTTCTCTCCTGACTCTTTAGGGATCCCCTGTCACCCATTTGTTTTTAGATCAAAGTAGCATTGAACCCAAAGAAAAGGGAAGGAATATTTTAAATCTATGAAAAATAGCAGCCTCAGGTGTGCACTTGTATAACCCAAAGGGTTACTATAGCTTCTGCTGAGACTTTAGGCAGATTTTTATTTTCCACTCACTGCTAATCTCTCAGGCCAAGTATTTATTCCTTTTGCAGCCTTTCTTCTCATGTGAGTGAATGTGTTTTTAAGCTAGCAAGGGTATTTGTTTTTCTGAGTTCACAAGTGCAGACTTTCTTTCAAAACCAGGTATCCCTGCTCACATTTCAACATAAACTGTCAAAATGAACGGTTCTTGCAAATAGAGTAGTTCTTGCATATTTTCCTTAAGAATATCCCTACCAGTCAGGGGATATTCTTGCATCTTGTCCTTACCTTGTTTTCCGTAAGTCTGCTGTTAAATGGAGGGAGTGCCCACACAGATCGTTGCAGGAATGACAGTGGAACTTCAAGAAGCTTCAGCTGGATACTCACAGTCTCTTGGTTGAGACAGAATAAATATTACCAGAATAATAATAAATATTACCAGAATAATAATAAATTTTACCAGAATTTGTCTATTTCAGTGGCGAACTGGCTTGCATACACTGAACCATTTTTAGGGTCCAAAAAGCCAAACCAGCTGATTGTGCAGACACATGTAAGGGGCTTCCCTATTTCCTCTGACCTTGCAGAGGGTGACATGTTGGGCATTGTTGTTTTCTTGATCATCATCTGACTACAGAGTGCAATATATTCTTAAAAACTCTCCACATCCCAAAATCTGATCTTCCAGTGTCTCAGGAAATAGATTAGTCTTGCTGCATCATAGCTGTGCTTCTGCTGCACTGTTCTTGCTCAGATCTGGGCCTTAGAGTTAAAAACATTGAACAATTTCTGCAAAGCAAAGCCACTGATAGATGAAATAAAGAGTATGTTCAGCAGAGTGTCTTTATGGGCCATACTTATCTCCTAAAAGTGAAATGCACCTTGTGCAGCCTGTGCAAATCTCCCTGTTGCTGCCAAACAGCTTCAGGGCTTTGCTATTTACAGCGGCAAAAATTTGGGGTTCTGTTTCAATGTAAAAGTTTGGATTCTACTGAATTTCTAATCCTGGTGAGCTCGTTCAAGGGAAAGGATTTCCTTGTTTGAAACTCAGCTCTCTGTGTCTGCTCTGGTCTGGTCACTGTTGAAAACGTTTAAATTCCTCTTTTCTTCCACAGCCACTGAGGAAATTTTACTTACCTTAGAGATGCAGCTTGGTTGTCAGAGGTGATCCTGCACAATGAAGTTTTCTGGGAAGTAGAAGTTTCATAGATGGAAAAAGAGATTTGTTTTAGATAATTATTTATGAATGCTGGCATCTCTTCTACTACTGGTTTTCAGAGACCTGTTCTGAATTGAGCTCACCATGTTAGCTGGGTTGAATAGACTGGAAATGCAAAATGGTAATACACATACCTCTAAGTATCTTCACCCATTTCTGATTATTTTTATATTTATGGCAGATATTTTTTCTTTTTTTCTCCTAAAAACCTACATAAAAGCTAGTTTTCATCCAAATTCCAAGGGTTTATTTTTTTGAGGTTGCAGTTAGCATAGAGCTGACTAATGGTGCATACCTGGTAGATACAGTTGTAGAGGATTTTGTTAGGGTGGATTAATTATTCCTGTCTAATACTTAAGTAATTTGTATTTCAAAACACAGTGCTATTTGGGAATGAACCATGGGTAATTTTTCAATAAAACTTGCCTGAAATTATTCTTAAAAAAACACGCAAAAAACCAAAAAAAACCACCACAACAACCAGAGATTATTTTAAAAATCTTGCAGACCTGCAAGTTACACTGTTGTGGACGTTTCCATAAGAAGTTTGCTTTGCTGAAGGGAAAGGTCCTCTGAGCTTCTGCACTGACTCTTGAGTGCTCTGCTTTTAGTTTGAAACCATTTGCCTTTTTGTTTTGTGTAATTCTCTTAAAACTTTTTTCACCTAAAGCAATGGGAACCCCCATTCAGGTGGGCTCTGTGGCTCAGGGTGTGTAGTAGATTGCTAATTTGTTTATTTATTTTTAACAGTTATTTTAACTGCAAAGGTGCAATGATGTTTCTTTTTCAGATTCACAGGATGTAAGATGTTAACAAGAAAATTCTAGCAGCAAACTATACTCTTAAATTTCTGGTTTATGTTTGTAAGAAATGGAAACAAAAATAGTTTAAATTGTCAAAAACCAAGAAAGGGAGAAAAATGGGATTAAAACCAGGGTAGCTTCACCCTTGCTCTCACTTTTCTGCATAGAGCAACAGAGGCATTTGCAATGTGCACTGCTTGAATTGATGTCATATTCTCTGTTTAATTGGAAATATTTTATATCATAATTTGTTTGCTTCTGAAGCATGTGAGAGGCCTTGAATTCTGGTTGTTTAACTGGTGTTCAATCTGTGTTACTAAAATGAAGTTAAAACAATAATTTGAAAATTTTATTTCGTAATCCTTATTAAGAAGCAACATGTTCAGATCAATTTACTATGCTTCATAAGTCTCCATTGAATTTGGTTCTTAGTTTGATACCATGAACACATATATGTGTGTGTGACATTAAAATTTAATTTAGTGTGCATTGCTTTTCTTAATTGATGCTGTTAGTCACTGCAGACCTCTTTACTGGAGGATTTGAATTTCCATTTTGACCTTTTATTAACTGAAACTAGCTGATTTGATTTTTTTTTCGTTTTTCCCCTCTACTATTCTTTAGAACTGTTGGCAGGGGAGGTATTAATAGCTGTAGAATTTAGGAATCTATTTTAAACATGCAACGTTGTTGTTAATACATGAAGTCAACCAAGGAGCAGTGAAGCCTTTGTGGTTATTTACAAAATACATATATGTATTTATAGATATACTATGTAAGTATATGTTAATATACTTATCCTTTCATCAAGACCAACAAATGGATATTTCCCAGGCTGTGTCAATATATTGGTCCAAATATATTTTGGACCAATTGGCTACAATGGTGTCTGGAATAAATGAGAGCAGATGAAAAAGTACTTTAACTATACCAGCCCTGTAGCCTGATTCTGTTCAGAATAGCTCCCAAATTGCATGAGATATTTTGCATTAAAGTTAAGTTAGATGTGGAGGTCATGCCTTGCTTTCATTCAGTAACTCAGGCAGAATTAATGTGTTCCCCTGTAAACCAGACAACATTTTGTATCTACTCTAATCTCAATTGCTGCAGTAAATACTAAAGGGGAGAATCAGATTGGTGTGGGCAGGTGCAGAAAGAGGAGTTAGTAAAGGACAACATGAAGAAGAGGGAGAGGGGCAAAGGGAGGTTAAAAATATTGGGAAAAGTGAATCAGGATATGAATTAGAAGAGAGGAGAATTCACTAAAAGGCTTGGCAAAATAGACCTGGTCAATGTGTAGAGGTGGGTTGTGCCTTTAGGTCTCTATTTTGGATCCTGAATTTTATCCATCCAGTCTTCATGTGTTCTGAGGTGGATTGAGTCTGCCTAAGTGCATGCCTGACAAATGTGTCACTTAACAGTTTTGATTGCTTTCCCAGAATTCAATTCATGCTTCAAAGTTTTTGTTGTATTTAGTCTCTGGCAGCTGAAAACTGCTTTGTTTCTGATGGATTATATAGTGATGATTTTTGGTTGTTGTTCAGATAAACCATTAAACATATGTAGAAAAAGTGCATTTCAGTAAAAACCTATTGCTCAGACACATTTTCCAGAACACAGTCCTTCACATCCCTGATTCTAAATCTGACGAAAATCAGCAAGCATTAGTGAGCACATAGGTTATTGTTTCTTTTTAAATGTGTTTTTAACACATTTAAAAGCAGATGATGATATTGCTTTACTCTCAGGAAAATTAGCAACACTTAAAATTAGAACTAATTGCTGTTCCAAGGCAAATGCCTTTGCTGTTACACGGGAGAATGTCAGTAATTGGCAGGACACACGATGCTGTCACCACGAGTTCAGGCATACTGCTGTGCATTAAAATGACAGTGGAATAGATCAGTTTGAGGGTATAATACATAGCAAAATTGTTCTACACAGCTATCAGAATATTAAATAAAAGGAAAAGGCTTCATAAAGTCTCATATAATCCCTCTTGGCATGGTATATGAGCAGGTATTCAACTTTTTTCCTTTAAGTACATTGATATGATTAAATTTAACTTGACACAAGTGATGTACTGTACCATGTGATTGTAATATTTAAAAGAAAACCACTTTTCTGATTGAATACCTACTCACTATCAATTCCTGTGTAGCAGCATCTAATCAGAATTTCTTCTGCAGCTAAAATGCAAAAGCATTTGCTGTGTTCTCCATCTCACTGGGTGCGCACTCAGCAAACGCAGAACTGCTTCAATATTTTTGCTATCTTATTTAATCTAATGTTCTACTATAAAAGCCAGCCAGTTCCCATTGATTAGAAACAGTTTCCAGGCTATAACTTTTCTCTCCCAGAAGTGGTGTGTGTATTTTCACTAATTCTGGAGCGTGGATGCTGTGGCTGCTGTCCAGGCCCCTGCACTGTGCAAACACAAGCGCTGTTGGATGTGCCTGCTGTAGATTAGCCATATGCTTCTGCTTGACATGCCAGAGCTTTTCTCAGTGCTCTTACAGGTTTGGAAATGCCTCTCCTTCCACCACCCCTTCCTTACAAAATAAAACTGTACACCAGGAAAGGTGATTTTCATCCACTCCCAAAATGCATGCTATTTTAATATAATGTATTGTTCCAAACAATATTTTTCAAGCTGATCAGGGTTAAGCACCTGTAGCACAGGCAGAGACCAGCTCTGCAGCAAGATTTACTGTCACATGAGTATGTTCAGTCTTGCAAAGAACGTCCAGTAATAAAATAAATCTCCAAAGGAGATGTGCAGGGAGAAGCCATACAGATTTGAGAACAGTTTAAGTCACTATTTTGGTGGACTGGGAAAATGAAGGGACAGGGACAAAATTGGTTATTCCTTTCATAGTAACAAGCTTTTTAGAGATTTAACATAGAACTTGCCAGTCAGTATAGTCAGAGAAAGTCTTTGCTATAGGAACCATTAAAGGATTTTGTTCAATCTCTTCATAGCTGGAGATTCCTTGTAACACACTATTAATAGATTTTTGCTTGTTTTAGGCAGTTGTGACATTCAGCGCTGCTTAGAAATATATTTTGCTTTGCATAAACACATCTTAGTGCCTTCTTTGTCTCCTTGTTGAGAAGGTCTTTACCTTCCTTCAGTACTGTGCCTTAGGTTGCTGATGACAAACACTGTTGGATAAACAGTTCCTTGGTAATGCTACAACAGCATCTTAACATAAACATCCACTGAAGTATGCAAATGATCTTGGTGATAAACAAGCATAGCAAAGTGTGGCTGAGGCAGGAAGCCAAGCTGTCTGTTCCTTGTGCCCAATGAGATTTTGATTGTCATTTTAATCTTAGGAGTAAATAACATCAGCGATCATGTTCCATCATTTAATTTCAGTGCCAAAAAATTGAGTGCTGCTTTAACTGGCGTTAAACAAGATGGCATTGCTGTGGTAGCTGGTCATTGCAGCTCAGGTCATCCATGTTCCACTGTAAATAACAAAATGGTGGAAATCTTAAACAGAGACTGGAAACAGACATTCTTTGAAAGCAATGTTAAATCGTTAATGTCTAGATTTTTTTTTCCTTGAAAGAGCCTTTCTTGTCACCCTTAGCATCTTTGAATTAAGAATGTCTTACTTCTAGCTAGGCTGGACTAAAACACCTTCTCATTTTTGTCCTCAAGTGCCTGAGCAATACTTCTATGGTTCTCTTTTGTTGCCAAGCCTTGACTCCATCACTTCTAAGCTCACATTTTGTGTCTGTCTTCATTAACCTTCTTCATAGCCATGTAAACCTGCTAAATATTTCCTTTCCTAATGAATGGTTTGTTCCTGGATGCTCAAGTTCTCTTTAATCAACATCTCAATCAGGCAGCTACCTTGGACTGTTTCCTCTCCTGGGTAAACCTTAGGGATTCTCAACATTTCCCTGGAAATGCTGAAGTCTCTTTTTCTGAAGCCCAGTTTTATAACTCTGCTGCTGACTTTGCTGGTCTTCCTCCAAATTCCCAAAGTCAGTCATGTCATTGTCTTTAGGGAGCTTACCACATAAATGAAACTCTTAGATTTACCTGGTTTAAGCAAAGTAAAACAAACCAAACCAGCTTGCGTTTGATCATTTGGCACGGTTTTGCAGGAATTGTTGTCATTTAACCCAGGCTCATTCTGGCTTTCAAAACCACCCTGTATCCAAATACCTGAGCAGGGATGATCTGTCAGCTTTGCTGCTTAAGGCAGCTTATGGCATTGCACTCTCATTTCCCTCCCTAGCTGACTGTGTTCCGTGTTTTATTTCAGGTGAGTCAAGTAATGAGCTCCCATTTGTGGTGCTGTGGTACTGTATCACACACCATGGATGCTGTTGTGGTGCTGCCCTAGGAAATGACTCACTGTGAGGGATTGTGAAATGTCCCCTTTCTTTTCTGAGGCTCCATCTGAGCTCAGCAGTGAAAGATTGTGCCCCTGGTTAAAAGAGAACACCGCAAGTGTCCAGTTTAGAGAGGTGACATTGGCAGTTCCAACTCCACTGAGTCCTTGGGAGGTAACTCTGTTCACTCTGGTGCAGCCACTTCACCTTTGAGAAGCACATAAAGGTCTGCAAAGGTCTCCAGCCCCATGTTCTTGTTCTCTGTGTATTATCCTTTTGGCACTCTTCATTCATCCTGCCCCGTATTTAGTTTATCTATCACCATCTCATCACTCATTAGGTAGGTGAAACTCTGATCCTGTTCTCTCTGGCACAAATGGCTCTCAAGAATGTTTTTTCAAGCATGTGGCTGTAGGTACACCACCTTCTGTGGCTGACAGATTGGGTAAATACCTGACTCTATTCTGTGCTGGGTCCATAGCAAAAACAACTGAAACTCCAGATGAGGTGGCATCTCTAAAATGGGAATAGCTTGGTGACAACTGTTCATATCAATGAGATTCAATTGCTCCATTTAGTCACTTCTAAGAACCAGCTGTATCTGAAAATTTTAGTCAGGTTTTTTTGGAGTAAACTGGAATTGAAGTGTTGAATTCTACTTACAACAAATCTTGAATGCATAATTTTAGCTGTAAGAACTTATCAGATTTCTAGAAATGATCTGTTGAGAACTGCTTACCTGCAACTGTTTTTGCATTTGATTGTGCTCAGTTTTCCCTGCAGACTCCAAACCTTTGCAGAGTTCAATCCTTTACCAGTAAGGTGTCATTTAGAGAAGTTTTTTGACTCAAATTCTGGAAATACCTGTGTCTGTGTGTGGGTTATAAGGCAGGAACTGTCTCAGTGGAATCCAGAACTGGTTACAAAGCACAATGCAGAGTTGTGTCTGCACCAGACACAGTCTTGCTGCATAAGCATGGTTTGTTCACCTGGGTTAGTATGTCCCATATCTTCAGTGTTGCAGTAAAGAAAAAAAAAATTAAAAAAAAGTTCTAATCACTTTATTAGAAAAATAAGAAAATGGATGTACTGGTTTTGTTACGATCCAGCTTTAAACTGTGGTAGTGGTTTTTGATAACTTAATCTTTGAAATAAATTGTATTTCAGAAGAAAAAATGCAGATAAAATTAGAAAACTTTAATGGCTATAGTTACTGTTTTAGAGGTCATGCAGAAGGTGGAGAAAACTACTCCTTTCTATGAGGAGATGTAAGGCAGTGTTCCTCTACATATGCTGAGAATGGTAATGTTTGGCAGAAAATGAAAATGTGTCATAGTTCACAGCATTAAATTAAATCATTTGTGAAAATTGTCTTGCCTGCACTCTAAGAATTGCCACTTCCATACTACTCTGGCTGTGGATTAAACAAATGCAAACACATTTTTCTAAGGAAACATTGCAAATCCATCTCAAAGAACTCAAACATTGTTTCTTGAGGATGGAAATAGGCTAGAAGTTGTAACTAGTCTCTTCCTTCTCAGTAAATCCTTTATGAAAAAAGACATCAAATAGGATAGAAGTATAAAATCCATTTTGAAGCTATTCTGCTACTGTTGAAACCACATGGAATCACAGAATGATTCAGATTGAAAGGGAATTTGAGAAGCCATCTAATCCCAATATCCCTTTTAAATCAGGAGTAACTACACAGATTAGGTTGCTCAGGGGCTTTTAGAGTTCAGGTTTGAAATTCTCCTCTCTGAGCAGCATTTTTCCTGTGCTTAACTTCCCTCACATTCATTGTCTTATTCTCTGGAGCTAGCCAGAGCTTCCCTTTTGGCAACTTTTATCTGTTGCCCCTTGTTCTGTCACTCTGTACCTGCGGGTCCTGTCCCTGTAACCTTTGGTTAAGTGGAAGAAGATGCAATTAAGTTGTCTGAGCCCTCCCTTCTGCAGGCGATGCTGAAGCAGCTGCCTCAGCCTCTGTCATGTGCTCCAGCCCTGCAGCAGCCCAGGCAAGCCACCACTGAGCTCCCAAGCACATCTCCTGTCCTGAGGCACTGCAGACTGGTGTTCCAGATGCTCTCCCAAGCGCTGTGCAGGGAGGAAGGATCCCTTTCCTCACCTCCCTGACCACCCTTGGCTAGTGCAGCCTGCAGAGCAGCTCACATTGGCTGCCTGGAAGGCAGAGCACAGCTTTGGACCCAGCTCTGCTCACCAGGATGTCACTGTGGGACACAAAAGCACACAAGTGCACACACCGCTGCTCTCAAGGTGAAGAAGAATAAAGGAAGTTTATTTTCTGACTCCAACATTCATAGATTTCCAAAAGTGACAGTGGATTGGAGGGTGACAGTGCCACCTCTCCAATGGCACTGGACAAACCAACAGTCCA